>CM076846.1:199923093-200273093 GCA_039519185.1 Astragalus membranaceus | reverse complement strand
CTTAACCCAACCTATAAACATAGGAACATTCTGAACATAAAATCCACCAGCTAACAAGAAACAAAGCATGATCACTGAAGCAAGTGTAGCTGCTGATTTTTGATCAAGTACAATAGCACCAATTGCAAGGCCTAGTCCTTGTGCTACTAGCACATTGAGTAAGAGAGTGAATAGTGTGGAAAAGAAGTTGAATACGGTAGCTTTTAATCCTGCCATAAAATATGTTATGAGAAGAAAAATTGTTGGTAGGACTAGTTCCATTGGTAGGTCAGCTACTATTCTTGACATGAAGTATGATGATAGTCTGTACATTCCTGATGATCTTTCTTTTTCTAACATCACCAGCTCTTGTGGGAATGTGAAAATTGCTTCAAATAGTGGCAGGAATTCCCAAAAACCAGTTATGAAGAATAGAAGCCCAATCTGCAAGAAAAAGTAGTTTGATTATTTATTATGATTAGCTTAGAATCAGTCAAGTTTTTAACCTATTTATTCTCATGCAATTTTGACTTGCAATATGGATGTTGTAGGGTCTTTTTAAATGCATTATGATAAAGGTTTTAAAAAAATACGTGGAATCAACATATGGAGCTGTCAAACTAAACCGTCCGGCCCGGCTCGACCTAATGGACCAAAGTGCAAAAGCTGCTGGGTTTTTCTGTAGCCCGACCCAAAATATTGGCCAACGGGCCAGCCCGGCCCAACCCAATTTCTAACAATAGAAAGCAAAAAAAATTATTCAAAAAACATAAAAAGACAGGCCCAGGCTACCCCATGGAACATCTAGTTTGGGCCAAAATGTTCTGGTTCTTTTTATCTCTAATTTTTGAGCGCAGCACTAAGCACTGGGCCATCGGGCCGGTTGCTGGGCTGGGCCAAAATTGACACCAATATATCGCGACATGATGAGTTCTTACATTTTCAAGAGTGCAATGCAATTGCGTTTGAAGTCGCATCAGCCGCATTTGATTACGATTCTCCACAATATTAGGATCGTGACACAACTGAATTTTAAAACCTTGATCATGACCATGACCATAATTCAAGACCTTGATCATTGATCATTCTTATCCTAATTTAATTTTGTGCCCAACATTAGTACAACCCATTGGTACTTTTAAATTCAGAAAATAATAATGCATTATATTTATATGCTTTCAGATTAATTAAACTGTGACACTTTTTTTTCTTTCTATAGCTGACATTTTAGAATCACATTATTTTGTCAATCCGAAAAGGAAACCAGTTATTTATTTATTATGGGAAATTGTTACCTGATCCTGCAAGTGTGAAATATCAGATTTATACCAAAGTAGTCCTGTAATAAGTGCAACCACAAGGACCTGAGTAATTCTCAGGCCAGAGAATGATTCATACTTTCTCTCTTTGATATCTCTTCTTAGAAGAGCAAAGAATTGTTGCGACCAGCTAGTAGGCCATTTTCCAGAGCCAGTTTCTTGAAATCTACCTTGATTTACATCAGAGTCATTGATTTCTTGATTCACTGGCTTCAATTGTGCTTCAAAGTTGCTCTTAAATGCTGTAATCAATTGTTGTTTGTCTATTGTATGGTCCTGATTATTGCCATCAGTGTAGATCCCTGCGAATTTACCTTACTTAGCAAATCAACAAGGTTTGGTCCAATATCAAATGTTTTCTTTTTAAATAAACATATAACATAAGCTAGTGATAAAATAATTTAGACCATAGTTTTTCGTAAAATATCACAAGACATGGCGAGCAAACCTTGGCGCAAGGGTAAGGTTGTCACCTTGTGATATGAAGGTCTAAGGTTCAAATCCAAGAAGCAGAATCTCCGCTTCTAGTTGTGAGGCTTAGTACATCTATCCTCCTCAGACACCACATGATGGGAGCCTAGTCCACTAGACCCCACTTTTTTATCACTAGATATTTTATGGATTTAATTAGTGTACATATTTGCTGTAAAATTTTTTACACCGTCAACCAATAAAAATTCACAGAATAGATGACTTTTAAGGTAATTGAAAGAAAGTCAAACCATTTTTATGACATGTCGTTTCGTGATTGGTTGACGTCGTAAAAAATCTTGTACAACTGCGGTGTATATAAATTAAATCCATAGTTTATATTTGCTAAAGTGCACAGAAAATTAAAGCATACCATTTGTAAGATCCAAAAGAAAGTCACAAGGGTTCATGGCAAGTGCTGGGGAATAACCAATATTAGAAAAATATTCAATAGCTTCAGACCCTTTTCCAAAATACACTGGATTCCCTTCAGCTAACAATAACACCTTATGAAACATATAATATAATCTACTTGAAGGTTGATGTATTGTCATAACAACAGTCCTTCCATCTCTTGCCAAATCCCACAAAGTTGACACAATTCTTTGTGCTGTAGTAGAATCTAAACCAGAAGTAGGTTCATCAAGAAACAACAAACTAGGGTTAATAAGCAATTCTTGTCCAATACTAACCCTTTTTCTCTCTCCACCAGACACCCCTCTAAGATGTGTACTTCCAACAATACTATCCTTACACTTAGTTAAACCAAGTTGTTCTATCACATCTTTTGCAAGAACAATTTTCTCTTCTTTTGTGACACTATTTGGTAATCTTAAAAGTGCTGTGAATACCAAGGTTTCTGTCACTGTTAAGTGAGGGTAAAGAACATCATCTTGTGTTACAAAACCTGTGTTTCTTTTTATTGTATTTGAAAAGGGTTCACCATTGTATGTTATGGATCCATAAAGTCTACCACCAAGTCTTCCTCCTAATGCTGTTAGTAGAGTTGTTTTGCCACTTCCTGATGGACCTAACATGGCTAGCATTTCACCTGGTTGAACAGTACCTGATACTCCTTTTAATATCATTTTCTCTTCTGCTTTTGTATTTTTCTTAAATATTCCATCTTTCTTGGGCTTTATTTTATAGACTACATCATCAAACTGCATAGTAATTAATTGGAAAAAAAATTAAATCATCATTGTTCAATACCAGATAGCTGACAATAAAAGCTACATGAACAAAAAATAATAGAACTTGAAAACAACCCGGAGTAAAAGAAAGCTTTAATTTTTATCTTTCTGAATTATTTGAGAATTTTTAAATAAGTATTTTATCTAAAACAATTGTAATTAAGTCCTTAAACTTTTAAATAATTTATAATTGAGTCCCTAAAACCAAGGACCAAATTACAACTTATTTAAGTTTTCTAACATGCGGGGACTCAATTACAAATTACTGATAAGTTAAATGATGCCTAGTTACAAAAGAATTAGTTCAACAGGCCTATTTAGAAATTCCCCAATAGTTCAAGGCGATGGTAGGGCGTCCAAAGCTTCAAGTGGTTTATGAAAGTAAATCACTTGAAAATCGTTCCAAACACCAATGATGATTGTCGTCGCCACCGCTCGGAAGTAGAAGTTCATAATCCCCCATGCCCACACCATTCTTAAGAATGAATTAGTAAATGTTGGTTCGTCCATAAACAACAAAATCAAATATAAGTAACTAAACTTTGACATGGTCGATTTTTCATTGTTTTTTGTCAAAACGACACCGATTAGGTTAGTATGAGGACGGTGCGGGAAGAATAAATGTTGGACATCATTGAAATTTGAAGCAATTTTTAATTATTTACTTACTATAAACTACTTGAAGTGTTGGGACTACTATAGCCATTGCCATAGTTCAAACCATAAAAAGTACAACACTTTTGACCTATTTTTCCATTAGAAAAAGAGAAGATGAAGGAAACAAAAACTATAGGCATACATGTACTTTTTGTCATTCAAAATATGGTAGTATTTTCTTTTAGTCCCTCAAAAAATTTGTCGTCTCATGTTGGTCCTTCATTGTTTATAACATGTCAACTTCAATCCTTCTAACTATATAGAAAGTTTGAGGTTTTAATTTTCCATGAACTAAAAAAACACTTGTAACAAATTTAATTAACTACAAGACTACAAGTACCAAAATCAACACATTTTAAGAAATTATAGACTAAAACTTTTGATTCAAAAGCAAAAATTTATTATGAAGACTAAAAATTTATACTTTAAGCCAAAACTAAATGTATGTGCATGTGTTTGGTTTAGTTTAGATTATAAGAGTGAATGAAAACGTTCTGAAAAATAAACAATTATTTCCATGAATATTATTCCAATCCAAAGATGCATTATATATGGAACAGATTCATTGATTATGATGAACAAATTATAGGGTAATTTAGAAATGCAAAGATACATACCTTGAGAATTACGGGACGTTTAGCCTTATGCAAGATGTGAGGTGAATCCCCAGGCATCGTTTCTTTGTAAATGGTTTGACACTCAATGTCTTCCATATCTTGCTAGCTATGAAATTGAAACCAAACAAACCCTCTTTGATCTTAATTTAAACACACTATTGAAATTCTGTGTTCTTATATATAAAATAAAAATATATAGAAAAACAACCTGGTTATACGAAAAAAGATGCAGGAGATCACGATGAGGTAATGATCTCACTGCGTCTTTGTTTGTATAGTTTTCAGCTACGTAATACGAAATGAACCTCAAATAGTTATTCTTTCTATAAAGCGGTGCATCGTTGTTAATATTTCTAATATTAGTAAAACAAGTGCGATTTAGAATTTATAGTTTGTCAATGCTGACTAAAGAAAATAGTGAGGTGTATGCATGCGCTGTGTTCTTAATTCTAGAAGATGATGAAACGTGAAGAGATAGAGAAGATGTTTATTAGGTTTCGCTTCGTTTAGAAAGATGAGTGAATTAAGGATATGGATTCTCTAAACACGGACTTTCCCGTTTGTTTTTCTTAATTTCCGCGTTTTCTGTTATGCACCATATATACTAGTAGTAGTATATACACGTACGTGGCCAAATAACCTCTTTTTAAGCCCACTTATCTTTAATTTTACTAATTACTCCATCAGTTCCTAATTTTCGATATTTTTTGTATGTTACACACATCCTAAGCTACAATTAATTTGTGTTAGTTAAGTACTAAAATCTTATCTTTGTAGTTGTTTTGAGATAGTTGAAATCAAAATAAAAGAGTTAATAATTGTCTTGGGTAGGGATGTCAACGGGGAGGGGCGGGCACGGGGTAGTGGGCACCCGCTACCCGCTCCGTTGGATATAAATGGTAAACGTGCCCACCACATACCCGTGTGGGTACCCGCATAGTGGGTTTTTTTACGGGTATTGTCTCATCGCGGATACCCGTGGATATCCGCGGGTAGTTTTAATATTAGTTGAAATAATTTTTTATAAAATAAAATTTGAAATACCACACAAAATCAGCCTTTTGAACGTCGTTTTTTCTATTCATTTATATAAAATTAGGCGTTTCATTATGCATTTATCTTATCATTTATTTTTAGCTTATAGTAGTTAATTATAGGAGATAAAGAACACTTTTTTTTAAACAAAAAGGAAAGGAGCCTCGTTAAAACCTTCTGATGCAAAACCCTCATTAGGGATAAAAACACCAAGAAGGAAAGAGTACCCCCCCTATTTCATTAATAAACAAAAAGCAAAAATACAAAAAGCAAGGGGGGACATAAACCAAAACCCCTGCAAACAAAAATTACAAAAATTACTGCCTGAAACAAAAAGAAGGAAGACCAACCCTATTACGGTTAAAATCATCCTGAATAAAAGTGGGAATAGAATTCCACCATTGGAAACCAGACAGGGTAGTTCCATGAGACGCAAGCTTATCAGCACAGTGATTCCCTTCCCGAAAAATATGAGTGCAACTGAAAGTCATGGATTTTAGAAGACCCATGCAATTAAGCCAGCGGTTGCGGATACTCCAAGGCACAATGGAGGGAGACGAAATGGCCATAACAGCAAGCTGAGAATCACTCTCAATCCATAAACGTTGCCAACCTTTATGGAAAGCCACTTCAATGGCGACCATGACTCCAACAAGCTCAGCATGAAGAGCGTAATTTGTACCAAGCGGAAGCATGAAACAACCAAGAGATTCAGCATTACTATCGCGAAAGAACACTAGAATTAACAATAATAGAAAATTTTCCAAATAAATATATTTATTGTGGGTACGAGTACTCGCGGGCACGGGTATCTCAAAATCTGTCCCTGCCCCGTTTATTGACGGGTAGTCTAACTACCCGTTCAAAAAAACCGCCGGAAAGACAACGACTAAGTTAAATCCACCGATAATGATATAAAATCCGCCGGAAAGGTTGTGGCGGAAAAAAACCGCCGGAAATGTGTATATATCCGCCGGTAAAACGTGAAATCCTTGTAGTGGTTATGCTCGCGCCCATACCCGTCCTGGATTATACCCGCGGGGTACCCAAAGATGCGGGTTTTTTTGCCATCCCTAGTCTTGGGTCTCTAAAAGAGTCAATAAAATATAATTAAAGGATACATTTAAATTTTTTTGGTGAACTGTACATTGAACTTTTAAAAGTATTACTCCCTCCTTCTCATTTTAAGTGGCTTATATGAGTTTTGCACATTTCTTAAGAAAATGATTGAGTGGGTTGATTTCAGTGATAAAATGAGTTTCATTTACTAAAATACCCATATTAATACTGCCTTTATCCCAAATCTTTTGATATTTTAGCAAATGACACATGTAATAAGAAAACATTAACTAGATAATGTGTAGACTAAAATACCCCATTTAATATCTTGTTCTCCAAAAATTTGCTTTGGTAAATACATTCCCCGTAATGGAAGTGACAAGATTTGTGATACTCCTATAGATCAACTACCTTGCCCTTACATTAGGGGGGGGGGGGGGGGAGGGGGGATTGACAATATCCATTCCGGAAGAGGAATACCTCGGCCCACACATTCATGGTACATTTTTACTCTCAGAAGGTGATAGTCCATTCAAGATTGACACATTGAAATCAAAACTTCAAACTCTTTGGAGACAACAGGTAAGTGGGGTCTTGTCTCACTGAGAAAAGGTTATTATGAATTTTCTTTTACCTCTATAAATGGTTTAAAAAGAATTCAGGCGTAACCTTCTTGGTACTGGTGAGCTCCGTTTGTTCACTTGGCAGCCTGATTTTAATCCTTTTACGAGGAAACAAACAAATGCACAATGTTGGTTAAGGATTTCAGACCTTGCACAAGAATATTGGAGACCTAAAATTTTGTTTGCAATTGTTATTAGTGTTGGTACACCCATCTGTCTAGATGACACAACAAGCAAAAGTCCTTTTGACAGGTCTTTTAGTCACTTTGCATGAATTCTAGTTGACATAGATTTGCGATAGTGGATTAGAAATCAAATTTTGGTGGAGAGATCTGGTTATGCATTCTTTGTGGGTATTGAGTATGAAAATTTGTCCGACTTTTGTGTGAACTGTCAGAATATAGGTCATGCTTTCAGCAATTGTAAGTATCAGATGCATTATAGTGTGAAATGTACTCGAGAGCATTAGGTTCTAAAAGCCTAAAATTTCCTCCAAGTATGTCCCTAAGGTGAAGGACTAGATTCAAAATAAAGGAAAGACCACTGATATGGAGGTCTAGTCTTCAAAGTCGGTGGTGGGTTTATAAACCGTTGAGACTCTTGCTATTCAGGATGAAGCTTTAGTTGATATAGAGGTTGAAAATTTGCATGAATTGGAAAAAAGCAATGAAAACTCGCAGTCGCAGGTTGTTGTGAATGCTTTTGAAGTGCTTCATCTAGAGAGTGAAGAATCTCCTACAAGAGTTGATGTTATCTCTACAAAAGATGTACCCTCCAAAGGAACAGACAAACTTATTTTCGAAAATGATTGAAGAATGCAACTTTTTCCAATAGGGTGAAGTCTGACTTAAAGATTTTACAAAAACATTGGACATAAAAAATGATGGCGAGAATAACCTAGAGATCATTGACACTCCTGACAAGGTTGATTCTGATTTCACAGTTGTCACATCTAAAGCTCAGAAATATAAATTGAGGCAGAACAGAAAGCGCAACTTTAGTTATGCTTGATTCCTCTTTTTTATTGTTCTTTTTGTTTTTGTTTTGTTTTGGCTTGGCTTTGTTGTAACAGCAACAGTAAACAAAGAAATAATAACAGGTACAATAGGTACTTATAATAACTCAGCCAATCTTTGCCTACATCTGCGACTGCAGAGCAGCTGTAGTTCCGTCTTATTGCTTGAATCAATTAGGGTTTCAGTGTTACAATAGGTACTTATAATAACTTAGTTAAAATTATAACAATACCTTGAACCCTACCGTGGTGGGCTGACGCCCCCCACACCCCCAACACCCCCCAACAGTTTGGGCCAAGCCTAATATGAGCCATACTCAACAATCTCCACCTTAGCGAATATCAAACCCCTATAAAGATTTACTGCACGGCGTCCACATCCTTGGTGCTGGGGTAGAGCTCCGACTTAATACTGAGAAACATGTAACAAGTTCAAGCAGTGCTTGAACTTGTCACTGGTGACTGGCTTGGTCAACATATCAGCTACTGATAACTCTTATTTATAACAGTTATTTATGCATTCTTGAGTTTAATTCATTGTATGTTCTCAATTAATTAGTTGGTTTATGTTTGTAAATATCACATTTTGAATAAGAGAAGTGGGCATTCCTGAGTTATAATTATTAGGCACTTTGGTGCGCTTTTTGTGTGTTCAATTGCTGCAGCAACAGTTGCCACAACAATGCATTTCTGTACAAGATGAGAGAGAATGCTAGAAGCGCTAAAGTGATCGCATGACAGCTGTCAGCCAAGGACAAGCGCACTACATAGTATGCCAGTACCCGAACAGCGAATATTCCACCTTTTTCTTGGGCACATGTACTTTTGGTCACACATAAGGACAAGGGGCGCCTCAAATTTAGGGTTTCTTGGATCATGTACCCTAGTACTATATAAAGGGAGCCTTCCTCATCATTTTTCTCATGCTAGGTTTGAAAGGAGAAAGTTTAGAAATGGCTTTCTACCATTTTTACCGAAGCTACCTCTCATTACCAAATTAAGAAGATCATTGCTAAAAGTGTTGCTGCAGCAACGACAGGAGCTAATAATACTTGGAGAATTTCTATTTTGGGAGCTGATTTATCTCTCCAAGCTTCAAACCTTGGAGTCTACCTTCGGTTCTTCATATTTAGTATAATTTCTACCTTGTCTTTCTTAGCTATGACTTTAGCATTTATGTTTAAGTTGTTTTTCTGGTCTTATTCGCTCATTATTATCCAAATACTCGTAGTTGGAATGTTGGGATCTATGTAATGAATGTTTAGTGCATTTAATGAAGTATATTTGATGTTTTAGCAATTTATTTTTTGTGAACTTAATATTTCCATCTTAAGTTAGGAATGGCCAACTAATTTTAAGTAGCAATTGTAGATTCAGACATGGTTTGCAAATAGATCTCAAAAGATAATATTAATAGTGAGTATTAAAGGACACTTTAATGCTCCTTGCTTAAACCCTAGACATAGGAGGGAAAAATCCATAAGATGAATAATGTGGGTGCGTAAGCAGCCTAGGGTATACCTATTTAGGGTCTAGGCATAGACCCTTGTAGCGAAACCCTGGTGAAAGTGTTTGACAAAACAGCAACTGTTGCGACAGCATCAGATGCAGCATTAGTGCACTAAAATGAATTTACATGGTGAACACTTTCCAACTCATTCCCAACTCTGATTTTCACACCCCTTTACTTAACTTGTTATTTAAAAATGCTTCCAAAAACTTGTGTTACTTTATTTACCTCACTAATTTGCTAGCCAATTTAAACACTTTTTAGACTTCAATCCTCGTGGGAATGATCTTTATTTATCATTATACTACTTGTTGGATGATCAGTGCATTTTAATGCACTCTTTATAGCTTTGCACTTGGTATTTTTGATTGTGTTCTGTCTCTAATATTTAAGTCTTAGCGTGTTTCTAGATTTTGGGTCTTATTTGAGCAATATAGTAATTTCTTGATTAATTCTTGTTTTTATTGCATATTGACCCCTATCTACTCTACACGCGTTGGAAAGCTAAGGAACAGAGCTACAATTCTTTTAACGGGCTAAACCCATTTCTGAAGTCTTGAAGGTGAAAACTGTGAATTACCGAAGCAGTACTATGTAAAACGGGTTTTGGGCCAAATATTAGTTTTTTAACGGGCTTTTATCCAATAACCCATTTAGGGATTAGGTATTTCGTTTTAGTCTTATAGATTTGGCTGGTCAGCAGCCGTTTTACTTCTCTTGCGCATTATCATATACTTTACAAAACTTTTGTGCTCTAGCCTTCATGGAAGCCTAAACTCCTAAGTTGATTCATCGGTGAAAGACTGCCGTCTACGGATTTTGAGGTTCGGTGTCTAATGTTAATTCGTTTATTTCATTTTTAGTTTTCAGTTATTTCTTCTCTATCAATTCCACAATTGAATTCTTTGTTTGCAATTTTTCGTCCTTGTGTGATGCTTAATTACCCAGATTCGGCTTATTTGCTATACGCGAATCGTTTATATGTGCTTGTTTGTATGTGAATCTGCTTTTTGCAGCTCTTAACTATCGGGTTATTTAATCGCTTGTTTTATTTAATTCGAGTAGGAATTGATAGAGGATTGATTGAATTCAGTTATGATATTGATTGCGTTTAGTCGCGCTTGTTCACCATCACGATTGATTGAACACGTTGTTTTGATGCTTGTTTTAAAATGGTCTGAATTCGTATAAACTAATTGACGCTTGCTTGATTAGTTTATTATCAGTCAAGAACTGAAATCTTGAATGAGTCTTGCACGAATATTTGGAACCATTGATAAATCCGAGACGCGCACCCGGAACCGGTGAATCGATTGTCACTCTAAGATTGTTAAACACCTCAAATAGAAATTGTTCTTCAAAAACCCCCTTTTTTATATTGTTAATTTCATTATTGATTTTGGTAATATCAGTAGTTAGAGGTCCTCGTGAGACGACTAAGGTCTCTTACCTTGATACTATATTTACCCTTTAAATTATTTTGACCCGCGTACGACCGCTGATCAAATTGGCGCCATTTTTGGGGATCTCTAATTAGGGATTACCAACTTCAGGACTCACTAACCACTAACATTTGGTTTTGAGTTTTGTTGCTTTGTAGGTTCTGTTTGTTTACTGTTCAGTTTAGTCTCTGATAAGGTGGGAAAAACGGTTTTCAGGAGATATCCGAATATTGCTCCAAATTTTTGGCAAAAAATCAGAAATAAATCAAGGAACAGGACTCCCATTCTTGGGAGGCGGAGCGCAATATTCTCAAATTCACTCCTTTTCTATTTTTAATTAATTGTTTTAATTTTTCATATCTCCGAAAAAATCAAAAAAAAATTTCATATCTTTATTTTGATTTAATTAGATTTTTCATAGTAATTTAAAATTTTTTAGATTAGATTTCATTCGTATTCTATTTTCTGCATCCATTTTAGTTATAGGACATAGTTGGCATTTCTAGAATTTTTGCAGTTTCTCACTTCTTGCTGCATATGGGGCATGACCAAGTCTAATACTGTTAACTTACATCCCTTTGACCCTGAAATTGAGAAAACAATGCATTGTAGACTTAGGGATCATATAGAGGATAGTGGTAGTGATAGTGATAACATCTTTAGCCATAATCTCTTCGACTTTGATTCAGATCTTGATTCTGTTAACATGGCTGGGAAACATCGATCCAAGTGGATTGGCCCATTTGTTATTACTAATATTTTTCCTCATGGTGCAGTGGAAATTAAAAGTGAGGCGACAAATAAAGTTTTCAAAGTCAATGGACAACGCCTCAAAGAGTTTTGCACTTGAAGATACACCCATAGAACAACTCTCATTGGAACATTCCACCTGCACTACAGATTGACCAGGGAGTCCCTCCTCTTTACTCTTATTTTATGCTTGTTGTTTTCATTGAGGACAATGGATTTAAGTGTGGGGGTGTCTTTTATTAGCTTAGTAGTTTGTCTTTTTCTTTTAATTTTTGGCTTGTTTTTCAGTTTTCCTTAAAAAAAAACAAAAAATTGTTATTTTAGCATGTTTTTCCATGAGTTCTTGATTTGTACAAGTTGTGAGTGATTTTGACTATTCTAGGACCATAGGTGTTTTGACATGATTTGATTGATTTCTTGTTGCTCTTGGTGTAATAAGTTGGATATGAGCACTAAATACTGCATCATCTGTGATAGTCATTGTCCCCCGTGAGAATTAAGCCTTTTAATGGATGGACTACATTTTGCCACTCTCTCCTTTTTTGTGTGTGACTCACTCATGTTTGTTAGTTACTCTAGAATTTGACTTGATTCTTGTTGAAACACTTTTTCACATGTATATTTGAAATGATCTACGCAATTCTGTTTTTTAGCTACTAGCCAAATAAGCCTACCCTAAATTTATCCCTTTGTGTAAGCTCATTTGAGTCTTTTTATCCCATTCTTTGTTTTATAGCTCATTACAAGCCCAAAAGTGAAAAACAATGTAATTACCCAATCTTAGAGGGTGAAGGAGCTTTGAATTGAAAATTGTCAAATCCATAAGTGTGGGAGTGTCCAAATTATTGCAATTATGGTTCTCACTTGGGTTAGTTCTTGGGTTCTCAATGGAAAGTTTGGCAAGTTTATTTGTATAGATAATATTCCCCAAAAAGAAAAAAAAAGAAAAAAAAAAGAAAAAAAAATCAAAAGAAAAGAAAAAGAAAAAAGTGTGCATTTGTTTTAATTTTTGTTTAAAGAAGAATGAAAGTGTGTAAAGAGAGCTATGTTGAGAAGTATATCAAAATAGAGAAACTCATCATACCTTGTTGAAGTTGGATCATTTCATGCTTACTTTACAATTGATTTTCATTGCTTCTTTATCCTCTTTGATTCTTTTTAGCCTAGTTCCCCCTTAGGATTATCTCACTTTGACCTTGGCCTCATTACGACCCTTATAAAGACCTTTTGATCTTATGTGCATGTGTTCTTAAGTGTGGATGTTAGAAGCTTGTCAAGCATATGGTAGGGCTAACTTTCATTGATGTGCTTATTATATATATGAGAGTAAACACAAGCCTAGACACTTGAGTGATTGAGAGCATTACTTATACATATCCTTTGAGGACTCATCACTTATGATTTACCCTCTGGTGCTCTATTCACTTGTTTGCCTTGATTGTAATAAAGTTCCATCTCTGATTGTCATTCTCCTTGAAGTCTAGGAAAAACATCTCTCTTACAACTTTGCATTCTTTGGGTTCATTGGAAATTGATGTGCCATTTTTATGTCTTGTTTTGTGTGTTTTGCCCGGAGTGCAAAAGTTTAAGTGTGAGGGAATTGGATCAGTGCATTTTAATGCACTCTTTATAGCTTTGCACTTGGTATTTTTGATTGTGTTCTGTTTCTAATATTTAAGTCTTAGCGCGTTTCTAGATTTTGGGTCTTATTTGAGCAATATAGTAATTTCTTGATTAATTCTTGTTTTTATTGCATATTCACCCCTATCTACTCTGCATGTCATAAATTTGGCTGTGGTTATCTGATTGAGGCGTGCAAGCATGCGTTTGAAAGCTAAGGAACAGAGATACAATTCTTCTGTTGAGCTTGAAACCCAGTTCTGAACTCTTGAAGGTGTAAACAGCGAATTACCGAAGCAGTATTGTGGAAAACGGGTTTTGGGCCGAATATTAGTTTGTTAACAGGCTTTTATCCAATAACCCATTTAGGGATTAGGTATTTCGTTTTAGTATTATGGATTTGGCTGGTCAGCAGCCGTTTTACTTCTCTTACGCATTATCATATACTTAACAAAACTTTTGTGCTCTAGCCTTCATGGAAGCCTAAACTCCTAAGTTGAATCATCGGTGAGAGGCTACCGTCTACGGATTTTGAGGTTCGGTGTCTAACGTTAATTCGTTTATTTCATTTTTAGTTTTCAGTTCTTTCTTCTCTATCAATTCCACAATTGAATTCTTTGTTTGCAATTTTTCGTCTTTGTGTGATGCTTAATTACCCAGATTCGGCTTATTTGCTATACGCGAATCGTTTAAATACGACGCTTGTTTGTATGTGAATCTGCTTTTCGCAACTCTTAACTATTCGGGTTATTTAATCGCTTGTTTGATTTAATTCGAGTAGGAATTGATAGAGGATTGATTGAATTCAGTTATAATATTGATTGTGTTTAGTGGCGCTTGTTCACCATCACGATTGATTGAACACGTTTTGACGGTTGCTTTAAAACGGTGTGAATTCGTATAAACTAATTGACGTTTGCTTGATTAGTTTATTATCAATCAAGAACTGAAACCTTGAACGAGTCTTGCATGAATATTTGGAACCAATGATAAATCCGTGACGCGCACCCGGAACCGGTGAATCAATTGTCACTATAAGATTGTTAAACACCTCAAATAGAAATCGTTCTTCAAAAACCCTCTTTTTTATATTGTTAATTTCATTCTTGATTTTGGTAATTTCAGTAGTTAGAGGTCTTCGTGAGACGACCAAGGACTCTTACCTTGATACTATGTTTACCCTTTAAATTATTTTGACCCGCGTACGACCGTTGATCATTGGACTGTGTATACTTGCACACGTTTTTACACAACAAGTTTTTGCCGTCGTTGCCGGAGATTGAAAAGTTTAATTACTGTTTAATTAGTTAGTGAGTTAGTGATTTTTGTTTTCTACTTCTTTGTTGTGTTCTGTTTTTGTTGCTACAGCATCTGTTGCTACAACACAAGTTGCTGCAGCATATGCACCGATAGTCCACACCAGAATTTTAGTTGGGTCCAGAAATAGAAAGACTGTTCAGAAGGTTGCGAAGGATAAATAGTAATCCAGGACTTATTGAATTGGGCAGAGCTGTTGTCATGGCCTCTGTACATGAATCTCATATCACACCACCCAAAGGTTCACAACACAATGGAACTGAAATAGAGAACCCTAATGGGCAACCATATCAGCAAGAGGTAATAAATCAAACACTCATAGGCATGGCTAATGACAGGGACAGACCTATGAGGGATTATGCTGTTTTTGACCCTCAAACTATGCAAACCAGCATAGTAAGGCCTGAACTTGCCACAACTCATTTTGAATTTAAGCCTATGATGTTTCAAATGCTTCAAACAGTTGGTCAATTTGGTGGAGGACCTTTTGAGGATCCCCACTTGCATTTAAAACAATTTGTTGAAGTTTGTAGTAATTTCATACTCCCTGGTGTTTCTGATGATGCTTTTAAGCTCAAGCTTTTTCCATATTCCTTGAACGAAAGAGCTAAGACTTGGTTAAATTCATTAGAGCCTAACTCTATCACCACTTGGAATGAAATGGCTGAAAAATTTATGATCAAATACTTTCCACCTATAAAAAATGCCAGGATGAGAACTGAAATTACCTCTTTTAAACAAACTGAATTTGAAACACTGTTTGAGGCATGGGAAAGATTTAAAGAATTGCTGAGAAAATGTCCACACAATGGGTTGCCTGTGGTTGTTCAAATGGAAACATTTTACAATGGGATGGAACCTCAGACTAGACTTATGCTTGATGCATCTTCTGGTGGAGTTTTGCTGAATGGTTCATACACTGATGCTTATAATCTTATTGAGACAATTGCTGCAAATAGTTACCAATGGCCTACAACCAGGGTGAGTGCTCAAAAGAAGGTGGCTGGGATTCATGAAGTGAGTGAATGTCATACCCTAATTTTGTCCGGCTAATTCAAAATTTGTTTGTTGTACATTTTGAGGTTTTAATTGTTACCGCGTGTCATTTAGTGCTCGTTAACGGTTTTGCGTCATTAGTAGAACTTTTTTTTCCTTTCAAGAAAAACTTAATCAAAAAATCTATTACTAGTATTTGATTTTTAGCTATTATTACATTACAATATAAATAGAAAAATAGAAGCCAAATTTACAATAAATACTACAAGATGGTAAACAAAATAGAATGCAATTTTGAAAGCTAAAGTTTACAAAATGTGAAATTGAAGTTTTTATACAACAAAATTAGAAAATAAAAAAAACAACTTGCAGCTCTTCTCTCTCTCCCCCTCGTGAGGCTGAGCCCAAGATTCTTCCCCTCTTCCATTTAGAGCTTAATTCCAACACCTATTTTAACTATCTCCAAATTTTTACAAAAATAAGCCTCTACAATTGTGCTGCCCATGTCTGTGACTAGCTGCAACATCTAGCATCTGCATCAATGGTCAATACAACAGAATCAAATTAGTGTAACCACAGAAATTTGGGGAAGTTAAAATGTATAGATCAGAGTGTTTAATCATCAAAATGGCAAACCAAATTGACATAACATTACATACACCAGCATATGGAAAAAGACACAACACACATTTGCCCACTATTAAATACAAGGCAGCGAACAACAATAGGGGAGGAAGCAATGTAAAAAAAAGGGAACAGAAGTAAAGGGGAGGAGGAAACGTTTTTTTTTCAAAAAATAGTAGAGAATAAAATGTGAGAGGGGAGGAGTGTCAAAGAGGGAACTGTGAGTATCAAAAAATGGCCAAACAGAACAATGAGAGAAAAAGAACGTTAATGGGGTTTGGGAGCAAAAATGCACAGAGTGAATTAAAAAAAATAAGAAATAAACAGAAGCAGAACCAGTGTTTCCGGCGCATCGCTGCCGTTCACGCCACCAGCCCCGCCGGCCTCCTCCTCCGGCGGGCACCACCAGAACCGCCAGACGCCTTCCCCTCCACCTTGGGACGCTTCTCTCTTCGGTTCTCCACGTTCTCTCTCTCTCTCTCTCTCTCTCTCTCTCTCCACCGTCACAAACCCTCACGGCCGACCCACACCATCACCGTAAACCACGTCACCGCCGTCGACCACGACCACCATCGAACGTCCACCACCACTGTTTCTCTCTATTCGCAACCACTGTTTCTCTCTCTTGCCACCACCGTCACCGTCACCGTCGCCACCCGTCTCTCACGACCGACCAACACCATCACTTTTGCACCACCCAAAACCACCAACAGCAGCGGCCACCGCGAGCTCTTCCTCTCTCTGCCGAAGTGACCTTCTTTTCCCTTGTTTCCATGGCTGATGAAACGGTGTATAGAAGATTGGGGTTTTTAGGGATTTGAGTTTATAACCCATGAGTCATGACCCGTGTTTTTCCTCTATTCGGTAAATACCCCACTCACTTTCCCTTTTATTTCATTACTTCTTTTTATATTAGTTTATTAGTTTATTATATTACTCTCTCTTTATATTTATCACTCGTCATTGTGAGACCCCAGTTTCGCTAGTTTTGCTTCTTTTATTTTTCCGCTTTATATTTCATCAATGTTAACAAAAAAAAAAAAAAAACCTGATGAGGTTGTATTCATTGTATTATCAGCCCATTTACATTTTTATACCCCCATTTTACTATTTCACCTCATTTTCGTTTTTTTATTATTTCTTCTCAAAATAATTTCTTTTTACAAAAAAAAACCTATAAAAATTATAAAAATGGGTTTGGCTGAGATGTACATCTTGTCAATACCGGTTTAAGAGACTTTAGCCGTACGGCTTTGATCTTAAACCTCTTTCAAAATTAAAACCAATCAAGACACAAACCTTTTCTACCCTAGAACTACGTAGCCTTTGATTCTCTACCAGGAGATACGTAGGAGCAGGGTCACTCCCCTGTCAAGCGCAAAAATAAACAATTTCCATTACCTTTCCTTCTTAATTCTTTTTTACAAAAAAACACAAAATATAAATAGGGGACTAAGTCGACTGTACAGTCGGGTTAGTCTGCTTTTTAGGTCACTAATGAACCGTTACGGATCATGTCCTAAAATCCGTATTTAAAATAAACAATTTCTAAAATTAAAAAATATACAAACACATCTCTTTCATTTCAAAAATCAAAAATCTTATTTTCAAAGTAGGGGATTAAGTCGGTCGTATGGCCGGGTTAGTCATCGTTTTAGGATAAGTGAACTGTGGTCCTTCAGAGCCCCATCGCTCCTTCAGCCCTCAGCGGCCCTTCAGAGCCCCAGCGCTCCTTCAGACCCCCAGTGGTCCTTCAACACAGATCACACAGTCCTAAAACCCCTATATTAAAAAATACCAACCAACAAACATTTTCTAACCCAAGAACTACGTAGCTTTGATTTCTCCATCGCACCTGGAGATACGTAGGCGCAGGGGCCCACTCCTGTCAAGCACAAAAAACTAAAATTTTTATTAAGTCTTCTTTCTTTTTAATTCACAATAAAAGGGTAAAATAAACATTTTCAAAATTAATATTATTTCCTACAACTAGTTAGCAGGTAACCTTCATTAGGAAGGATGTCGTGGGGTGCTAATACCTTCCCCACGCATAACCGACTCCCGAACCCTTATCTGGTCTCAAGGACCCTTATCCATTCCAAAAGGGATTTTCCAATATTTGCCCTTAAACTAAACTTTGGTGGCGGCTTCATTTTTGAACCTTCGAGGAATCCTCACCCGGATTTTTCGGTCGCTACAGCTGGCGACTCCACTAGGGACCTTTTAGAGAGTCAAGCCTAGTCTAATTAGTTGTAGGAGTAATTATCGATTTAATGTTTATTTTTTACACTATCCTTTTGTCTTTTATTCTTGCATATTATATTATTTTCATATGATAGGTAAACCTTAGGATAAAAGACCATTATGTTTGTATATGTGATTATTCTTTTATTTTATTGCCAATTATGTTCTTTTATGTATATAAACCCAAGGGTAGAAGACTATTGTTGTTGTATGTTTGTTTGTTTTGCAGCTTGGGGAGTATTCCTGATATTTTGCTCCTTCACACACTCCACTATCACACTTTTGCACACACGTGAGAATAGTCCTATACCCGGACTGGAGCATAAACTAAGTTAGAACGAGACTGCGTAGTAATGGCCCTCTGGATGTACGTCCAGCTCGGTGGTTACAAAAGTCTCACCTAGAGTTTGGTCCCTTCGAGGGTGCTATCACTTCTAATAGCTTGCCTATTGTTGTCGTTAGCGTTCTCGAACGGGGTCGTTGGCTCTAGGAACCTTATTAGGACCTTGTAGAGTTACCATTTGAAAGGTTCACCTAACAGAGAAGCCCTAGACCTATTCTCTAAGGAACCCTCGTAGGACACAAAGGAGCCTCATATCCCTACATTTAAACAAACACTGATACATTTTTCCAGTCTTCTTAAAAGAAAATTTTCAAAAAAAAATCATATGTTATTTTGGCAATTTACTTTTTTAGCATACCTCACGCATCTTTGCCTTTTCCTTTTTGCATGGCAAAAAAAAATTACATTTCATTTTTCATACATTTCTATGACCCAGGGAGTTGTAAGACTTTCTTTCTGACAAGATGGATCAAACATTTGCATTAATAAATCGTAAGTTTCTTTCAAACAGAAACTTACAATTTCCCCGGGGTAACACGAAATCATACATTTGCATTTCATGCACATTCATGCACACATTCATCCATGTAAAAAATCAGAGCAAAAAGAGCAAGTTGGTTCGTCAACACTTATGCGTCTGGTTTCCCTTCTCCAAAAAAAAAACAAACAAAAACATTCAAAATCATGTCAAGCATCATGCATTCTTTTCTTTCCATGCATTAAAAAAATCACTGCGGGTGTCATGCATTTTATTTCCTCGCACAAAAAAGAGTAATTTTTAGTCATATAACATGAGCATCTCAATATGCACTGACATTCATGCATAATCATTCAAAATCATTATCACATAGCGTGGGCATCACATCATTTGTAAAGTCATGAATTACAAAAAACATATCATTCATACATCATTTTCCCTCATGTTGCCATCCTAGTTTAAATGCATCAACTCCATGTTCGTGTATCATTTTCCCAAATAAAACAAAAAAATCATTTCATTATAATTGTATCATTCGTCATCCAATAAATTAAAAATAAGAGTCTGTATATATGTTGCACTACCTCTTGAAAAATAAAAATAATTGCATTAGGATCAAACATTTATTTCTACATGCATTTGCATTTTCCATACATATCCGTCATCATGGGCATTATATTTTGCTAGAAAATAAAAAACACCATAGAACGAATCACTAGTTTTCATATACATCTCGTTCTCATGGTACTAGCATGCATATCATCATCATCCAAAAACAAAGACACTACATATTTGCCCAACTTGCATCATCTCGCATACTCATATAGAAAAAAAATATACTATATTCATTACTCCTCTTCGTGCAAAAAAATATAAAAATAAAAACAAAAGCTCTTCATTCTTAACCACCTCGAATGCATTAGTCATCTTGCAGGCATGATTTCCAAATAAAAGAAAATAATAGATTGATGCCAATTTCTTGCATTATTCATCAGCATATTGCAATGCCTCCGGAAAATCATTTTTGGATAGTCAATCTTTCCAAGTGATCATTCACATTCCATGCATCTCATCATGCAACATCATTTGTTCATTCATGCATTTTTTTTCTAAAAAAAGAGATAATAGAAAGAACCACGAGCACAATTAAAAAAATTTTGCGATAAACATTGGAATATCTCATTTAGCATGCACTTCCATTCACAAAAAAATCATCATCAAATAATGTAGACATTTCATCATTTGCAACATCATGAGATGCATGTAAAAACATATCATTCATACATCATTTTACTCATCCTAATAAATAAAAAAACCGCTGTTTCATCGATCATTCATACGTCATTTCATTCCCCGTTTCAGCGTGCATCATTTCACAAAAGTTATGTCATTATTTTTTATACATAAATGAGGCCCTGCATCAGTCACATGCTGCATTGCCACCAAAAAATCATTTAGAATAACTGGTCTTTCTAAGTGACCATTTATGCGCGCATTTCATGCATTTGCATCTGCATTTTCATCATGCATATCTATCACCATGTGTTTATTCATGCATTAGGACACAAGGGGCATGTAATTTATTTATCCTCGTTGCATGAGTATAGTTAATCTTTTAACTAGAAAAATCATCATGCATTCATAATAGGAATAAAATCGTTGGTCTTTTCAAAGTGATCAGTTCCTCCATGCACTTCATACATTTGCATTTTCATCGTACATATCCATCATCATGTTCTAAAACAAAACAAAAAAAACAAAAATATATCATCACTCTTTTTTATGCATCATTGAGCACCCAATAAAAATGAAAATTTGTAACTTTGCATCCTTCACAGGTTGCATTGCCTTCAAAGATCATTTAGAATCATTGGTTTATTTCCAAATGATCGTGGATTCACGTGTTTCATGCATTTGCATTTTCATCACGCATATACATGATCATGTGTTCATCCATACATAAAAAAAAACATGAGCATTGCTTCTTCAAAAAATGGATGAGAGATGAAACGAAATTGATTATTTTTCTTTGGAAAAGTTTTAGCTGTACAAAACATGGTCAAACTCAGTTGCAAACTCAAGGTATTTTCGAGACACTCAATTTTCAAAGATTTTGCAGCTCGTTCACAAATTTTACCAGCAAAACGATGCATCTCATCAGTCCCATGATAAACGATCAAAATGGTCCATTTTGTTAACCAATGTGTTATCAAAAATTTCTTCTATAATGTCGCTAACTATGTTAATTCTCTATGAAGCATTAGTATAGTGAACTTGTATGCAACACGCATTTTGTAACATCCCCTAATTTTACTATTTAATTATAGTAGCATAATTTCAATTATTAGTGATTTATTCCATTGATTGAAATTATTTAAATTGAAAATGACTTGTTTGATTAGTTAAGTATGGAATTGTATGTGATTGAGTATTTAATTAAGTTAAGTTAGGATGATTAGAAGTGAGAGGAGTCATATGGAATAGAGTTAGTAAGTGAGGGGCATTTTCGTCTTTGTACCTTACCCTATATATGTTCTCCTTCCAGCTGAACCAAAGGAGAGAACATAATCCAAATTGTGAAATCTGAAATGGAGAAGTTGAGAGGGGAGAGGGCGTGAGGGGGTGAGGAAGGGAAGAGGAGAGAATTTCTCAAATGTTCATGCATGTGCAATCACTTGCCACCATAGTGTTCAGCTTATCTTCCCCTTCCCATTGATCCTAAATTCGACATCCTCCTCCTCCTCCTCCATAAATCACCATTGAAGGCCTCTCCAAGCTCCACCAAGTCAAACACAAAATCTGAACCTTGCATGTTACAAATGGAGAGCTATGAAGTACATCTTAGGGCTAGCAAGAGGTAATAGAAGTGTCAAGCTTGAGTTTTGGAGTCACTAAGAGTGTTGGTGCCTTGCAAATTCGAAGTTGTGGGAGCTGAGTTCGATTAGGACAATTTTGGAGCGATTCCGGAGATAGTTCGTGAGTTGGTGTTGTGGTCGAATCCTTGAAGTCTTGGCAAATAGGTGAGTTCTATACTCACTAGGATGTTATGGTCATGTGTGTTGTGTTTCGAGTTTTGGTCTCGTAAGTTATGAAAACCGGTATTGAACCGTTTTATGAAAACATGGACGAATCGTTAAATTTTGTGATTGGTTGAGTTTGATTGTTGATTGTTGTTATGTTTGTTGATTGCTATGTGATGATTGATTGGTTTCCATGACTGTTTTGATGTATTATTAAGTTCGGATGTGAATCGGAATGGATACAGGAACGATCGGAATGAACAAGAAAACACGAAAACTGACTTTTCTGAAATACTGGTAGCCACGCACGGATCGTGCGCCCCTGGGCACGGATCGTGCGTGAGGTTCTGGTACTCACGATGGATTTTCTGAAAATTGAGCACGGATCGTGCGCCAAGGCGCACGGGTCGTGTGTCTCTTGCTGGTACCCAATTTCAAACTATGTTCTAAGTCATTCCGATTGGTCCTAAGTCCCTTCTAATCCATTCCTCAAGGTTTCCCAAGGATGGAAACATATTAGTATCATGAAATCAAGTGCGATCGAAGTAGTTTTATGTTATGTTCATGTCCTTGCTTTTGTGATGGCCAATGTGGTATTTATGAGACCGATTATGACTAAGTTAGATTATCATAATGTTGAGTATGGGCGATACATTATGATGCGGACTAGATAATGGATAGTTATAAATTAAGTTAACAACGTTAGTATTTTCGTGTGAGATCACCTAATGATAAGATCATGCTAAGTATAAAATTAGGTTAAGATTAAGATCATGTTAAGTATAAGCTCACTGTCATGTTTACAGATCATTGTTCACTGTTCATTGTTCAAGGTATATATATATATACATCAGGTTAGGGTGACGACCCTATTTCAATTTAGTGTGCTAGGGGAGGGGAAGTCATGAGCCCTATGAACCTAGGCCCCTTGAGGTTTGCCCACTAGTGATTAGTGGATTGGGTTCACCGGAAGCTTATTTTGCCAAGTGACCGGTGACACGCTAATAATCATTGTTAGGCTCAGTGATTGAGCATAGTTCATTGTTAGGCTCAGTGATTGAGATTAGTTCAGCCACATAGTCAACTTTGAGGACTATGAGTTTTGAATAATGAATCAAGCATAATTGAACCGAGAGAATTAGTAAGGGGTCTCGATAGAACTCACTGAGACAAGTTGTCTCACCCAATCCATGTTGTTGTTTTTCAGAATTGCAGGCTAAGTTGAAGATGATGAGGCATGGCTAAGGAGACGGCTTGAGGAGTTGCTGACGCTGTTTATTTTGTCATGTTATGTATCTCTGTATTTTTATTCAGTGTCTTAGATGTACGATTGTACGACTTACGTTATAAAGTTGTAAATCGCTTCCGCACACTTTCTATTTGGATACTGAACACTAGTGGAGTGATGTAAGAACGCTTTATGCATTTTCATGATTAAGTTATGTAACGCGCTTGATGGTCTTTAGCATCGAGTATTAGCATGTGTTCAGTATTTAAAACAGGAAGTACTCTGATGTATGCCAGTAGTGCATTTCGGTAGTTTCTACAAGTTAGAAATTAACGGGGTGTTACACATTTACTCTTGTTTGAGTCAGTTAGTGTCCGTATCTTTCCCATCATCATTTCTTGTTCATGTCCAGTCCCACCCCGACCATCCCATAAGGTGCATATTCTCCACACAAGTACCTAGTTAACCATTTGGTTTGTTCCCAATGATGAAATTTCATGAGCTAACACTTTAGGCCCCAAGCTGGGGCAAATTTGTGATCACTAGATATCTTGTAAACATTGTATTTCCTTGATGTAAGTCCTTTGCAAAAAAAATCAAATAAGCCTGTTAGGGCAAAAATTAGGGCAAATAAAAGAAATAAAGAGAAAAAGAGCGGATATATAAAAATAAATAATTTTTGTCCTTGAATTAATTTTTGAGAAGAACAAGCAATCATGATTTGAAATAAAGTTTGGTCGTCTTCCCGTATCCTTAAAAAAATTTCTTTACTACCCCTTTGAGCCAAAAAAAAATCAAAAAATCTTTCAGTCACCCTAGACAAGGATCAATTCCACATCAAAAATTGTGTGTCACTTTTATCAGCTCACTCTATTAAAAAAAAAGATCACAAAAAATGTGAAATTCCAAAAAGAGGATTGAAAAAGAAATCCTCAAAAAGAAAAAAAGCAAAAGCAGTAGAAATTGTGAGCTGATACATAATATCACCAAACACAAAAGATATCATTGTCCGAATAAACCCTCAAACACTTTTTGGACCTACTCATCCTTTCTTTCATAAGAGGTCATTGTCTCATTAAGCCCTCAAACACTTCTTTGGACCCAATTGCCATTTCTTTCATAAACCCTAACCATTGGCCATGTTACAACCCTAAAAAAGGTCCATTCAGATTGATGATTGATTGCTTTCATTTTCTCAAAGTTTTAATTTTAGGACAAATAAGTTTATTTATTTACAATATATTTGCTCAAAAAAATCAAAAAAAGAAAAAAAAAACCCAAAGGGCTTGCACTCCAATGTTCGTTCAAACCACACTGATATCAAGACAAGGTTTAGTGATCACCAATTGAAATTCTCATCATATCAAAAAAAACTCAAGACTGTCACAGTCTTTGGGATTCACCTAAAAGAGAACCAAAAGTTAATACTAAGACCATCACCTAGATCCCAAAGTGGGGCACACCTTCCACCTTTCATGCTTCTTGAACTTGGAAAATGTCCGGCATCCATCCAATTCATATACCCCATCCAATCCATACGACCAATTCCAAAGACCCATGATCCTAACTCAGTTACCTTTCATAACCCAACTAAAAGCAATCATTTAAATATCATTCCAAAGTGGGGCAATCCCATCACTCTTCACTTCACCTAAAGTCGGGGAAATTCGCTCTACACCCATGTCATCCCCTTGTCATATCCACATCCACACAACCATGCCGAGGCATCTTCTCAACCCATTATCCTAAATACAGCCTTTCACAATGTTACTCCAGCCGGGGCAACCTTGCTCTCGTCAGGATTGGGGCAGCACCAAACGTCATGGGTTGAAACAGAATCTCTTTCTTGCCACCCTTCATTCCAAAGTCATGGCATTCCCAATTCATTATCTCCCCTACACCCCTTGTTTTGTCATCACTAGGCAGGGGCAGACTATTCGATCACCTTCACTGGTAGTCTAAATCGCGGCAGTTCCACATTTCTTGAGCTGGGAAAAACCTACCTTTCATGACTTTAGGGAAAACCTACCATTCATCCCATCGCGTGTCATATCTGCCTTACCAAGTCAACTGATACATTCATCTTGTATTCGTACTGCTCTACATGTCTACTAAACAATGCTTCAAAGAGAGAGAACACAAGTTAGTAATGTGACGCTGAACACTCACTCTGTTAACTTTGTGGACCTAAAATTCAATCATTCATGGGACACCGTAAGGGAAGAACAACGTGAACGAGTCTGTAAATACAGTCAAGTACGGTTGCGCATTAGTGACTGTAAATAACAACCTTGAGATTGCTAAAGCTTGAATTCAAATCAAATCCAATTTTTTTCCAAGGAACGATTATTGCAAAATATTCACTTCGGTGCCTCCTGCATCAAAAGCCTCACCTCTCATCATTACAAAAATCTTTCTGCATCATCAATAAAATCATCCCGCCATACAACCATGCATCCAATAAGTGATGATTCCAAAGCATCCACTTCTAAATTTCTCGCAAAAAAAAATCTTTTTCTCATCTCAAAAACCGCAAAAATGCATCATCAATAAATCATACCATACATTTCATTCCACCAGGCAAACATGCACCTACCATGGCACCTGCATTGAAGCATTACATTTGCATTTGCACGTCATCGGCACTCACATATACTGCTTATCAATTTTTTCGATGAGCTTCAGCGTCCACAGTTCATGGGCCTTTGTGGTTCATTTGTCTTCACATTGCACATACCTAGACATTGCATACATGCACACCCACGACATTTTTACTTCGATAGACATGCCAAGCGTCGGTCCCGTCGTTGCTAAAAATATTTCTACATCACAAATTACATCATTGTACCATGCATTCACGTGTCTTCCTTTATCCACCATAGCAGTTGCATCAAAGCATTACATATGCATCATTCGCATTTCATACATTTATCATGTGCCAAGAAAAGAAGCAAAAAAAAAGGAAAAGAAAAAAAGCAAAAAAGGAAAATAAGAAAAAGAATCTCATTACATTCATTCATTCCACTTAAAATCAATCATTACAGATGCATACATTACAGGCATATGACCCGTTGCTCTCTAATCGACTTCAAATGTCGATCCTAATTACTTCCACTTCTTAAGTCAATGCGACAAGCGTTGAATCTTATATCAAACACCAGATCGCAGTGTTAGCACAGAGTCTAGCATAGATCCTTCAGACCAGTTTGGTCCTTTAGTTCAGTTCGAATTAGCACGCCAAAGCGACGGCGTCGAACTCAACCTTCAGATCTTAACGTCGCAACTTAGCGCGGCGGATCCTTCAGACCCCCAGAGGTCCTTCAGATTAGCTGTGTCTGCCTAAGACATAGTGGACATCCTTCGTGGTCAACATATCAGTTCTAGATCTGATCTTGACCCTCACGGCCGCATCGACGTAGGTCACCCTCAGACTGTTTTATTAGTACCATAGCTAGTTGCAGTCCAACAGATCATTTTGGTCCATCAGGCCCAGGCAGTCTTTCAGACCCACCGGTCCTTCAGTTTAATTCAAATCAATGCGCCAAGCATCGACTGCGAATTAGACCCTCAGATCATTATGCCGACACTTCAGGACATCGATCCTTCAGATCCCCAGTGATCCTTCAGAGCCCCGGTGCTCCTCCAGACCCGCAGTGGTCCTTCAGAGCCCCAATGCTCCTTCTTTATTCCTTTCTCGTTGACACGCCAAGTGTTAACCATACTTGTAAATTCTCAAAACCCTCAATTTTCCTCTAAAAAGGACAAAATTAGCGTCTGTCTTATCTTTATTTCTATTCCTACTATGAAAACCCTTCAGTTTATCTACGGAATATAAATAAAGAGGGGCAGCTGTCATACCCTAATTTTGTCCGGCTAATTCAAAATTTGTTTGTTGTACATTTTGAGGTTTTAATTGTTACCGCGTGTCATTTAGTGCTCGTTAACGGTTTTGCGTCATTAGTAGAACTTTTTTTTCCTTTCAAGAAAAACTTAATTAAAAAATCTATTACTAGTATTTGATTTTTGGCTATTATTACATTACAATATAAATAGAAAAAGAGAAGCCAAATTTACAATAAATACTACAAGATGGTAAACAAAATAGAATGCAATTTTGACAGCTAAAGTTTACAAAATGTGAAATTGAAGTTTTTATACAACAAAATTAGAAAATAAAAAACAACTTGCAGCTCTTCTCTCTCTCCCCCTCGTGAGGCTGAGCCCAAGATTCTTCCCCTCTTCCATTTAGAGCTTAATCCCAACACCTCTTTTAACTATCTCCAAATTTTTACAAAAATAAGCCTCTACAATTGTGCTGCCCATGTCTGTGACTAGCTGCAACATCTAGCATCTGTATCAATGGTCAATACAACAGAATCAAATTAGTGTAACCACAGAAATTTGGGGAAGTTAAAATGTATAGATCAGAGTGTTTAATCATCAAAATGGCAAACCAAATTGACATAACATTACATACACCAGCATATGGAAAAAGTCACAACACACATCTGCCCACTATTAAATACAAGGCAGCGAACAACAATAGGGGAGGAAGCAATGTAAAAAAAAGGGAACAGAAGTAAAGGGGAGGAGGAAACGTTTTTTTCAAAAAATAGTAGAGAATAAAATGTGAGAGGGGAGGAGTGTCAAAGAGGGAACTGTGAGTATCAAAAAATGGCCAAACAGAACAATGAGAGAAAAAGAACGTTAATGGGGTTTGGGAGCAAAAATGCACAGAGTGAATTAAAAAAAAAAAGAAATAAACAGAAGCAGAACCAGTGTTTCCGGCGCATCGCTGCCGTTCACGCCACCAGCCCCGCCGGCCTCCTCCTCCGGCGGGCACCACCAGAACCGCCAGACGCCTTCCCCTCCACCTTCGGACGCTTCTCTCTTCGGTTCTCCACGTTCTCTCTCTCTCTCTCTCTCTCTCTCTCTCTCTCTCTCTCTCTCTCTCTCTCCACCGTCACAAACCCTCACGGCCGACCCACACCATCACCGTAAACCACGTCACCACCGTCGACCACGACCACCATCGAACGTCCACCACCACTGTTTCTCTCTATTCGCAATCACTGTTTCTCTCTCTTGCCACCACCGTCACCGTCATCGTCGCCACCAGTCTCTCACGACCGACCAACACCATCACTTTTGCACCACCCAAAACCACCAACAGCAGCGGCCACCGCGAGCTCTTCCTCTCTCTGCCGAAGTGACCTTCTTTTCCCTTGTTTCCATGGCTGATGAAACGGTGTATAGAAGATTGGGGTTTTTAGGGATTTGAGTTTATAACCCATGAGTCATGACCCGTGTTTTTCCTCTATTCGGTAAATACCCCCACTCACTTTCCCTTTTATTTCATTACTTCTTTTTATATTAGTTTATTATATTATTCTCTTTATATTTATCACTCGTCATTGTGAGAGCCCAGTTTCGCTAGTTTTGCTTCTTTTATTTTTCCGCTTTTTATTTCATCAATGTTAACAAAAAAAAAAACAAAACCTGATGAGGTTGTATTCATTGTATTATCAGCCCATTTACATTTTTATACCCCCATTTTGCTATTTCACCCCCTTTTCGTTTTTTATTATTTCTTCTCAAAATAATTTCTTTTTACAAAAAAAACCTATAAAAATTATAAAAATGGGTTTGGCTGAGATGTACATCTTGTCAATCCCGGTTTAAGAGACTTTAGCCGTACGGCTTTGATCTTAAACCTCTTTCAAAATTAAAACCAATCATGACACAAACCTTTTCTACCCTAGAACTACGTAGCCTTTGATACTCTACCAGGAGATACGTAGGAGCAGGGTCACGCCGCTGTCAAGCGGAAAAATAAACAATTTCCATTACCTTTCCTTCTTAATTCTTTTTTACAAAAAAACACAAAATATAAATAGGGGACTAAGTCGACTGTACAGTCGGGTTAGTCTGCTTTTTAGGTCACCAATGAACCGTTACGGATCATGTCCTAAAATCCCTATTTAAAATAAACAATTTCTAAAATTAAAAAATATACAAACACATCTCTTTCATTTCAAAAATAAAAAATCTTATTTTTAAAGTAGGGGATTAAGTCGGTCGTACGGCCGGGTTAGTCATCGTTTTAGGATAAGTGAACTGTGGTCCTTCAGAGCCCCAGCGCTCCTTCAGCCCTCAGCAGCCCTTCAGAGCCCCATCGCTCCTTCAGACCCCCAGTGGTCCTTCAGCACAGAGCACACAGTCCTAAAACCCCTATATTAAAAAAATACCAACCAACAAACATTTTCTAACCCAAGAACTACGTAGCTTTGATTTCTCCGTCGCACCTGGAGATACGTAGGAGCAGGGACCCACTCCTGTCAAGCACAAAAAACTAAAATTTTTATTAAGTCTTCTTTCTTTTTAATTCACAATAAAAGGGTAAAATAAACATTTTCAAAATTAATATTCTTTCCTACAACTAGTTAGCAGGTAACCTTCATTAGGAAGGATGTCGTGGGGTGCTAATACCTTCCCCACGCATAACCGACTCCCGAACCCTTATCTGGTCTCAAGGACCCTTATCCATTCCAAAAGGGATTTTCCAATATTTTCCCTTAAACTAAACTTTGGTGGTGGCTTCATTTTTGAACCTTCAAGGAATCCTCACCCGGATTTTTCGGTCGCTACAGTGAAGTCACTGCTTTAGCTGCTCAAGTTACATCCCTTACCAACATGATCAAAAATTTAAGTACACACAGTGTTGCAGCCACTAATGCTGCAGCAACAGTAGCTAAACCAGAAGCAAAAGTTGCAGCAATTGAGCAAGCTTCAGCAGGTTCTACCCAGTGTGTTTACTGTGGAGGAGGTCACTTATATGAAAAATGCCCAGCAAAACCTATATTAGTGATACAACAGAAATCATAACCCTTATTCAAATACCTACAATCCTGGGTGGAGAGATCATCCAAATTTTAAATGGAGTACTGCAGCACCTGCAGCAGCTCCAGCTACACCACCAGGATTCCTTACTCAATGCAAGGCAGCAGCAGCTCCAGCAGCCGGTAATTCTATGGAGGCTATGCTCAAAGCTTTCATGAATGAAACCAAGACTCAATATCAAACTCAAGGGGCTGCTATCAAGAACTTGGAGAACCAAATTGGTCAAATAGTCACTGCTCTAACCCAAAGGCCTAGTGGATCATTGCCTTCTACTACTGAAGCTTCAACTTCAAAAGGGAAAGAGGTATCAACTTGCAAGGCTATATCTTTAAGGAGTGGGAAGGATTTGGCAGGGCCATCACTTGATGCAGGTGGTGGTACAAAAAGAAAAGGAAAAAAAGAAAAAAAAAAGAAAAAAAATGATACAACAGATGCTGTCGCAGCTGATGCTACACCAGTATCTCCACCTAAGCTTGATCAAGCTTTGCCATCTCCACCCTTTCCTCAAAGGTTAAAGAAAGCTCAGCAAGACAAGCAATTTGGCAAATTTTTAGACGTGCTGAAACAACTTCACATCAATGTTCCTTTGGTTGAAGCACTTCAACAAATGCCCAATTATGCAAAGTTCATGAATGATGTGCTGACTAAAAGGAGAATATTGGGGGATTTTGAAACTGTAGCAATGACAGAAGAGTGTAGTATGATCATGCAGAATAAGCTTCCAAAAAATTTGAAGGATCCTGGCAGCTTCACTATTCCTCGTTCTATTGGGGAATCCTATACTGGTCGTGCCTTATGTGATTTGTGTGCAAGCATCGATTTGATGCCCAAATCTATATTTACACAGGTTGGTATTGGAGTTGCTAGACCCACCACTGTTACCCTTTAGTTAGCTGATAGGTCCATTGCCTATCCTGAAGGGATAATAGAGGACGTTCTTATTAAAGTTGACAAGTTTGTTTTTCCTGCAAATTTTGTTATTCTTGATTTTGATGCAGATAAGGAGGTGCCTATCATTCTGGGAAGACCATTCTTAGCTACAGGGAAGACTCTCATTGATGTGCAAAAAGGAGAATTGACCATGAGGGTCAATGACCAAGAAATCCAATTCAATGTGATGAATGCTCTCAAGTTCCCTGAACAAGGAACCGAAGAGTGCTCTTATGTGGTCTCTCTTGATGTTGTTGTTCAAAAGCACTTCCACAAGCAAAGTGACCACTTGGTCAAGGCTCTTGCTGAAACTGAAAAAGATGAATTTGTGGAAGAGGGTGTGTTGAATGATGAAGCAGCTGTCAAGGAAATTTGGGCAAGGAAGTATGAGTGTTTGGAAATGGAAGACTCAAGTCTCAAGAGAAATATTCCGTCAATTGAACAGCCACATTCACTTGAACACAAGGAGCTACCTAAACATTTAAAGTATGCCTATTTAGGGGAAAATGATACACTGCCTGTGATCATTGCTTCTGACCTCACCAAAAGTCAAGAGCATGATCTCATTACTACCCTAAAAAGGCATAAAAAGGCAATAGGGTGGCAAATGCCTGACATAAAGGGGATTAGTCCTACCATTTGCATGCACAGAATCATTTTGGATGAAAATTCAAAGAATAGTATTGAAGGGCAAATGAGACTTAATCCTATCATGAAGGAGGTTGTCAAAAAAGAAATCATTAAGTGGCTTGATGCTGACATTGTTTATCCCATTTCAGATAGTGCATGGGTGAGCCATGTGCAATGTGTTCCCAAGAAAGGAGGGGTGAGAGTCGTAGCTAATGAGAAGAATGAATTGATTCCTACAAGAACAGTCACAGGGTGGAGGATATGTATGGATCATAGAAAACTCAACAAGGCTACAAAGAAGGATCATTTTCCCTTGCCATTCATTGATCAGATGCTGGATAGATTGACTGGTAAAGAATTCTACTGTTTCCTAGATGGCTACTCTGGTTACAATCAAATAGCTATTGTATCTGAAGATCAGCAGAAAACTACTTTTACATGCCCTTATGGTACTTTTGCATTTAGAAGAATGCCATTTGGGTTATGCAATGCACCAGCTACATTTCAGAGGTGTATGGTGTCAATTTTTTCTGAGTTTATTGAGAAGTCAATGGAAGTGTTTATGGATGATTTTTCAGTCTTTGGGGAATCATTCCAACTGTGCCTCAATAACTTAGAAGAGATTTTGGATAGATGTGAAGAGACAAATCTGGTTCTGAATTGGAAAAAATGCCACTTCATCGTACAAGAAGGGATTGTTTTAGGTCACAGAATCTCAAAGAAAGAAATTGAAGTTGATAAAGCCAAAGTTGAAGTGATTGAAAAGATGCCTCCTCCCTCAAATGTGAAGAGTGTAAGAAGCTTTTCGGGGCATGCAGGCTTCTACAAAAGGTTCATTAAGGACTTTTATAAGATATCAAAGCCCATGTGTCAATTGCTACAACATGACACACCTTTTGTCTTTGATGAACCTTGTGTGGAAGAATTCAACAAACTGAAGAAGGCACTGGTTTCAGCACCAATGATTGATACCCCAGATTAGAGTAAGCCATTTGAGTTGATGTGTGATGCTAGTGACTTTGCCATAGGAGCTGTCCTTAGCCAAAGGTATGACAAAGTTTTCCATTCTATCTATTATGCTAGCAAAACACTTATTGATGCACAATTGAATTACACCACCACTGAAAAGGAATTATTAACTGTGGTTTTTGCATTTGACAAATTTAGATCATACTTAGTTGGCACAAAACAAAAGTAACTGTTTTCACTGATCATTCTGCCATTAAGTATTTGATTGTTAAGAAAGATGCAAAACCTAGGTTAATAAGATGAGTTATCCTCCTTCAAGAATTTGATCTTGAAATTAGAGATAAAAAGGGGATGGAGAACCAAGTTGCTGATCATTTGTCTAGATTGGAAGTTGAAAGTGCAGGTAATCGTAGTTGGTGATGTAGCAACAGATTGTGCAGCACATTGGTATCCAGACATTGTGAATTTCTTGGTCAGCAAAGTGGTGCCTTGTGATATGAATTCTCAACAGAAGAAAAGGTTATTTCATCTTGTCAAGCAATATTTCTGGGATGAACCTTTTCTCTACAAAAAGTGCCCTGATAAACTTTTGAGAAGATGTGTGGCTGAAGAAGAACAGCACTTGGTGCTGCAGCAATGCCATGCAGCCCATATGGTGGTCACTTTGGAGGAATGAGAACAACAGCTAAGGTGTTGCAATCTGGTTACTATTGGCCTACTATCATCAAAGATGCTCATGATCTGGTTAAAAGGTGTGATAATTGTCAAAGGACTGGAAATATCTCAAGCAAACATGAAATGCCATTGACCAACATCTTATAGGTTGAACTCTTTGATGTTTGAGGAATGGATTTCATGGGACATTTTCCCTCTTCTTTTGGCAATTTATACATACTGGTGACTGTTGACTATGTATCTAAATGGGTTGAAGTTGTGGCCCTACCCAACAATGATGCTAAGTTTGTCAGCAAATTTTTGCAAAAGAACATTTTCACCAGATTTGGAACTCCTAGGGCTATAATCAGTGATGAAGGCTCTCATTTTTGCAACAAGCTGATTGAGAACCTCCTGGCCAAATATTGAGTAAAGCACAAGATAGCTACTGCCTACCACCCTCAAACAAGTGGTCAAGTAGAATTGTCTAACAGAGAAACCAAAAGAGTTCTTGAGAAGATGGTAGGGCCTACAAGGAAGGATTAGGATAATCATTTGGATGATGCTTTATGGGATTACAGAACTGCATTTAAAACACCATTGGGAATGTCTCCTTACAAAATTGTTTATGGCACTTGCCACCTGCCCTTAGAGCTTTAACATAAATCATTTTGGGCAATAAAAAAGCTCAATTATGATTATGAGAAGGCAGGTGCAGCTAGGCTTTTGCAATCGAATGAGCTTGAAGAAATGAGGCACTTGGCATGACAGAAAGATCCAAAGGAAGGAACTCATTGAAGGGGGACAAGTGTTGTTGTTCAATTCTAAACTCAAGTTGTTCCCGGGAAAGCTTAAGTCTAGGTGGTCTGGTCCATTCAAATTGGTAAAATTATATCCTCATGGTGCTGTGGATTTGTATGATGAAACTACTAAGTCAACTTTCAAAGTCAATGGTCAGAGGGTGAAGCCATACTATGAAGAATTTGTGGTGAGGGACAAGGTCACCACTGAATTGCAAGACCTCTAACAATAGAGGATAGTCTGGCTGAGGACTCTTAAACCAAGCGCAGCTGGGAGGCAGCCTAGAAGTTTTAACTAATAAATTGTGTTTTTGTTTTTGTTTGTGTTGCAGGATTTCAGTAATGAATGGATGAATTTCGTTGTGGTAGCAGTTGGTGCTGCAGCATTGCCTTTGGCAGCATTGCTGCAGCAATTGTTGCGTGAATTAGCACGCTGGTAAATTTGGGCGAAGTCTCCTAAGTCAAAAAGTTACTGCTGAGGTGTCATTACCCTATCCAATCATGTCCCTTCAACTGTACCACCTGTCCCACCATACACGTGTCCCTAGCCTCAACGGCTAGGACATTAATTCCTCAAACCTCCCAAAACCGTCTCGCCATTAAAACCACCATCTCTCTCAGAAATTCCGCCATTGCCATTCCCGTTCCAGAACCCAGAATCATCTAAAAAATTCTTATTGCCCAAAACACTGTTCCTAATACCCTATCACCCAAATCATCATGCCTCGTACCAAAAGCAGTGTTGTGAAAACAAGTGGAAGGCTTCAATGGATTACAACTACTGGTGAATCAAGCCGATCAGTGCGAAGAACGTCAAAGAGAAGGATCGAAGGTTCTGATGATCCTGCTAAATTTCACAAAATGAAGTTCTTGGCAGAAAGAGGTTTTCAACTTCAGGGAGCACCGAATGCGTTCATATCCATTGTGAAAGCATTAGGTTGGGAGAAATTTGTGCAGCAACCAAGTTCTTTTTACGAGAACGTGGTTCACGAGTTCTATGAAGGCATCCCAGAAGCAAAAGTTGGAAAGCCCCAATTCTATTCCATAGTTCGCAATGTCCCGGTCAAGTTCGAGTCAAGAATCATCAACGAAGCATTGGGACTGGGTTATAATGGGTTGTCGTTTGCTAAGAAGGTAGAAGTATTTGGAAGAAAGGAGATGGAAGTTGTGAAGAAGGCAGTTGATGTGCCTGGTACAGAATGGCTCAAGAACAGTACTAATGAGTACAGAATTCCTAGAGGTAATCTCAAGGAGAATGCAAAGGTATGGTTCAACTTCATTAAGCATTCCATTCTCCCAACTTCACACACAACCAATGTTGAGAAAGAAAGATTGTTGGTGATAGATGCAATCTTAAGGGGTAAGGATGTTGATGTTGGGAGATTTATAGCAAGAGAAATTTTAGAATGTTAAATCAAATCAGTAGGTTATTTGTTCTTTCCATGTTTGATTACTGACCTTTGTGTCAATGCTGGAGTAAAAATCGTAAAAGGGGAAGACATGGGATACCCCCTCTCAGGATTTCCAACTGTATTCTGTTCCAAGAAGCCAATTGCTGATGCACCAGGGAATGGTGTAGTGCTGCAGCAACGTGCTGTCTGGCAGTTTCAGAAAAATCAGCATGATTGGCAGAAGAAACTATTTGCTGAAAATTTCAAGGGAAAAATTCTAGAGGAACCTCCCGTGTTCTCTGATTGGGTGCTGGAGGAAGGGTTAGAAGAGGAAGAAATCCCTAAATTTGTGCATGACATGGAGCCTGTCATGGAAGAAGAAGTGGCAACACCTGCCAAGAAAAAGAAGCCAGTTGTTGTTGGTAAGAAAGGAAAAAGTCGAGGGTAGCTGAAGTGGAAGATCCATTGCTTACAGATGATGATGAGTCTTTGAGTGAAGGAGAAAAAAAGAGAATAGAGGAATTATGGCTGAGTTAAATGAAGAAAGTATGGAAGAAGAAGGGGACACGTCTGAGGAGAGTGGGAAAGAGGAAAAAGAATGAGATGATCACACAGATATTGAAATGGAACCCAATCCTAAAACAACATCCATAACCCCATCAGTTAACACCACTCAAGACCGAATAGCTTCCACTAAACCACGTACCTCACCACACCACCTTCACCACAACCCACCATTAACCAACCAACCATCATTCCACCTCAACCAGTACCCCAAGACATTGAAACCCCTCAAGACCAACCCCACAAAGAACCTGAACCCATTGCTGATGCACCTCAGCAGGACCCTCAGTAAGCACATGATCATGCTGCAACAACTGAAGCTGAGGATGCTGTCAAAAGCCCTGGTACCGTGGCAGAAAAGAAGGTCAGGACTAAGAAAATGGCAAGGAAGAGGAAGTATCAGAAGGTTCAAGAAGAGGATGCAGGAGGTGATGGATTAAATGCCGAAGAAGAATTCCAAATAGAGAAAGCAGTTGCTGAGGTCATTGCTGATAACGGAGATGCTGCAGCAATTGCAGAAGAAGCGAAAGATGCTGCTGCAGTAAAGGCTACTCTGGAGTTGGTTGCTGCTTCAGTCCTTCAATTGAAAGAACCCTCCTCTGCTTCTGGGTTTGCTATTGCAGATGCAGATCCAGTGCTGCAGCCATCTGTTGCTGCAGCAACGGAGGAGGGCAATGCTGGCAAAGAATTAGTTGGTAAGAACCCCAAAGTCTACAAACCCAGAGTCAAGCGTGGTGGCAAAGTCAGGACCAGCCCTAGGGCAAGATCAGGGAACCCTTCTCCTCCTTAAGTCTTTTGCTGTTAAATTCTGTCTTTAGTTTTCTGTTTTGAATAAACCTGTTGGGTGCTTTAGTTTATGTGTCAGCATCCAACAGTTGTGCTAGTTTACGTTGCTGTGTTTTTGTTTTGTTTTGTGTTGGCCTTCCCCAATAGTTATTGCATGAACAGTGGGGACACTGCTGAGTCCTAAGTAGGGGGAGGAACTAGGTCTATGTTTATGTTTGTATTGTGTAAGGCATGTTCTGCTATATTAATAAAAATTAAAAATTTAGATGTCATTCTAAGCTGAACTTAGTGATGAAAGTTGTGAGGAAGAGAGAATGCCGCAGCAACTGTTGCTGCAGCAATGAATTGCCATGCTTGTCTAAGAGAACTATGTTACCTTTGTTGCCACACAATACTCTAGGTTTAGGTAGGAGCCTAGTAAGCTAAAAAGGATCTGATGCTAAGCTAGTTGATGGTACACGGTTGTGCCAAATTTCTAATAAAAACTTAGGGTACCATATGAAACTTAGTTTGGGGGGTGCATCGGTTATATTAAGGCTAAACATGATGATACATAGGTTGGTCAGTGCAAATGAGCATATGTATAAAGTGAATAAGTGTAAAATCTGCAAATGCCTAAAAAAAACCTGAAATAGGCATTGCAGCAGAAAAGTTATCAAATGTCAATGTTGCAGCAACAAGTCTGAAAGTCATGTAAATAGTAGTGCACTGGCCTAGTATCTGAATTGTTTATTTAAGCCTTTTGTTGTGCTTTGAAGCCCCCTTTTCTTATGTTGAAGTTGTTAGACTACCCTACCTTTTGAAAAATTTTTGGCATAACCAAAAGAAAGCCACTCTTGCTTTAGCTAGGTGAATTTTGAAACTTGCTTTGAACTGAACCTAGAATTCACACACACACACACACACACACTGTGAGCATGGTAACTTAGAGATCTTGATAAGGTAGGCATGTGCATATTGAGAATTTTGAAAGTTTATGCTAAATTTGATTATCTTTTGCAAATTGATGATTAAATTGTTACAGCTGAATGTGTCCTTGTTGCTAGCCTTTGTCAAGTGTCATTACTTGAGGACAAACAATGGTTTAAGTTTGGGAGTATGATAACTCTTACTTATAAGAGTTATTTATGCATTCTTGAGTTTAATTCATTGTATGTTCTCAATTAATTAGTTGGTTCATGTTTGTAAATATCATATTTTGAATAAGAGAAGGTTGCATTCCTGAGTTATAAATATTAGGCACTTTGGTGCCCTTTTTGTGTGTTTTGAATTGTGTGTTCAATTGCTGCAGCAACAGTTGCCACCGCAATGCATTTCTGCGCAAGATGAGAAATAATGCTGGAAGCGCTAAAGTGAGTGCATGACAGCTGTCAGCCAAGGACAAGCGCACTACCTAGGATGCCAGCACCTGAACAGCGAATATTCCACCTTTTTCTTGGGTACATGTACTTTTGGTCACGCATAAGGACAAGGGGCGCCTCAAATTTAGGGTTTCTTGGATCTTGTACCCTAGTACTATATAAAGGGAGCCTTCCTCGTCATTTTTCTCATGCTAGGCCTGAAAGGAGAAAGTTTAGAAATAGCTTTCTACCATTTTTACCGAAGCTACCTCTCATTACCAAATTAAGAACATCATTGTTGAAAGTGTTGCCGCAGCAACGACAGGAGCTAACAATACTTGGAGCATTTCAATTTTGGGAGCTGATTCTTCTCTCCAAGCTTCAAACCTTGGAGTCTACCTTCGGTTCTTCATATTTAGTATAATTTCTACCTTGTCTTTCTTAGTTATGACTTTAGCATTTATGTTTAAGTTGTTTTTCTTGTATTGTTCGCTCATTATGAGCTAAATACTCATAGTTGGAATGTTGGGATCAATGTAATGAATCTTTAGTGCATTTAATGAAGTATATTTGATGCTTTAGAAATTTATCTTTTGTGAACTTAATATTTCCATATTAAGTTAGGAATGACTAACTAATTTTAAGTAGCATTTGTAGATTCAGACATGGTTTGCAAATAGATCTCAAAAGATAATATGAATAGTGAGTATTAAAGGACACTTTAATGCTCCGTGCTTAAACCCTAGACATAGGTGGGCAAAATCTATGAGATGAATACTGTGGGTGTGTAAACAGCCTAGGGTATACCTATTTAGGGTCTAGACATAGACTCTTGTAGCGAAACCCTAGTGAAAGTGTTTGACAAAACAGCAACTGTTGCGACATCGTCTATTTGCTGCAGCATTAGTGCACTAAAATGAATTTACATGGTGAACACTTTCCAACTCATTCCCAACTCTGATTTTCACACCCCTTTACTTGTTATTTAAAAATGCTTCCAAAAACTTGTGTTACTTTATTTTACCTCACCAATTTGCTAGCCAATCTAAACACTTTTTAGACTTCAATCCTCGTGGGAACGATCTATATTTATCATTATACTACTTGTTAGACTGTGTATACTTGCACACGTTTTTACACAATAGGTGCGTTCTCTGAAGTATGAACATTTTCAAGTAATATCTGTCTGGAAGCAAGTAGCTCTCTAATCTTTTGAAACCTCACATCAATATCTTAGTCCGGGCATGATACACTTGATTCTTTGCCAAATAAATAGCATTCTGACTGTCACAATGCAACTGAACTCCACCTTGCTCAACACCCAATTCCTTCACTAACCCTGTCAGCCATAAAGCCTCTTTGGAAGCTTCAACTACTGCCATGTACTCTGCTTCGGTTGTTGACATTGCAACTATGGATTGAACTGATGATTTCCAGCAGATGGGTCCACCTGCAAGAGTAAAGACATATCCCGTTGTAGACCTCCTATCATCCATATCACCAGCATAGTCTGAATCAACATATCCCACAACTGAAGGATCGCCTCTTTCACTGCTAAACATGATACCATTACCTGTTGTACCCTTTAAGTACCTGAAAATCCACTTGACTGCTTCCCAATGATACTTTCCCGGTTTGGACATAAACTTGCACACTTGACTTACAGCTTGTGCCAAATCTGGTCTACTGCAAACCATATCATACATTAAACAACCAACAATACTAGCATAAGGAACTTTTGACATATACTCAGCTTCTGCATCTGTCTTTGGACACTGATCCAATGAGAGCTTAAAGTGATTCGCCAATGGAGTACTCACAGCCTTCGAATTGCTCATGCCAAATCTGTCTACTTTTCAACATAGCTTTTACTGAGAGAGCCATAAATTTCTAGCACTCCTATCCCAGTGAATTTCCATCCCAAGAATCTTCTTAGCAACACCTAAGTCTTTCATATCAAACTCCTTTCCCAACATGATTTTCAGTTCATATACGTCATGTAAACGATTAGCAGCAATCAACATATCATCCACATACAGTAACAGGAAAATAAAAGAACCATCACCAAGGCTCCTAACATAAACACAACAATCATACTCGCACCTTTTGTAGCCAATCTGAAGCATGTATGAATCAAAGCACTTGTACCATTGTCTTGGAGACTGCTTTAGACCATACTGTGATCTCTTCATTTTACAAACTAGTCTGCCCGTCCAGTATTACTGAAATCCTCTAGCTGCTCCATGTAAATTTGCTCATCTAGAATACCATGGAGGAAAGCTGTCTTCACATCCATCTGCTCTAAATGCATGTCTCGGCTGGCTACCAAGGCTAACACTGCCCTGATAGAGGTATGTCTGACGACCGGAGAGAAAATCTCATCATAGTCAATCCCCTTCTATTGTGAGTACCCCTTTGCTACAAGACGAGCCTTGAACTTTTCTTCTTCTTTTTCTGTTACTGTTGGTTTTCTCTTGTACACCCACTTGCAACTGATAGCCCTTTTTCCTTTAGGAAGCTGAACAAGATCCCATGTCTCATTTTTCTTCAAGGACTCTATCTCCTCCACCATAGCACCCATCCACTATCTTTCTCCTCGCTAGCTATAGCCTGTCGTAAAGTGGACGGATCTTCAGAACTAGTAAGAAGTGCATAAGCTACCAAGTCTTTCATACCTATATCTATCTGGTGGCTTGATCTGATGGTGCTCTCTGTCGCGTACTAGAGAGTTATCATGAACGCCACCTGAATCTTCAGGTCCATGTTCAATTTCAGTATCAGTGTCTGGTTCGGCTTGTGGTTTAGGTACCGACTGCATATTGCTCGCTGGTGACGGCTCAATATGCACCTGAATCACCTTTTTGTTGGAAGTTTCCCCTTCAGATGCTGACACATCTGTTGCAATTGACTGCTTCAACATGGACTGCTCATCAAACACAACATCTCTACTGAGTACCATCTTCTTTGAAACTGGATCCCATAACTTGAACCCCTTTACACCTTTTGAGTAACCGACGAAGACACACTCCTTTGACTTTGGATCAAGTTTGGATCGATCTTCACTGGATATATGCACATAAGCTGGACACCCAAAAATCCTTAAATTGTCAAGATCAATAGATTACCTGTCCATACCTCCTCTGCAACCTTCTTGTCCAATGAAGCCCGTGGTGACCTGTTGATAAGATAACATGCCATGTTAATTTCCTCTGTCCAGAAACCCTTTGATAATCCAGCATTCAACCGGAGACATATTGCCTTTTCAGTTAGCGTCTTGTTGGTTCTTTCTGCGAAACCATTCTGCTGTGGTGTCTTCCGAACTGAAAAATGCCTCTGAATACCATGTTCAACACAAAGTTTCTGGAAGTTTGAATGAGTGTACTCAGTCCCATTATCTGACCGCAAATTAATACTTGACTTTTCTGCCCGTTTGATTCTCTACTTCTGCCTTCCACAACTTGAACTTGTGAAATACTTCAGATCTATGCTTTAGAAAATACACCCAAACCTTGCGAGAAAAATCATCGGTAAAATTCACAAAATACCTGGAACCACCCATGGAGGGCTCTTTGTTAGCCCCCCACACATCATAATGCACATAGTCCAGGATTCCCTTTGTTTTGTGTTTCCCTGTCTTGAACCGAACACGACATTGTTTCCCAAGTACACAATACTTGTACAAATCTAGCTTTCACATGCGAACACCCTTCAATAGATTTCTCTTATAAAGTTCCATCATCTCACACCCACTAAGATGACCCAAACGCATGTGCCAGAGCTTAGTTGCATCATTATCAGACTCAACTGACGCAACATCACCTACAACAGTACATCCCAACAGTTTGTACATGTTACCTGCAGTCCTCTTGTAACACCCCATTTTCTACCCATTAATTTATTTGCGTAAAATCAGAGTTTTCAAATTTTAAATACACCACAAGGGATGTCACACTTACTTCGTTAAACATCACGCGCCAAATTACTCGCTTTTCGAAAACAGTCTTAGAATGCTTTCAAAACGTCATTGTCAATTAAAATACAATTTCACAGCGGAAAATCCAACAAGTTTAATCATAAAAGGCATTGCAACTATGCAAAGCTTACATTACTAAAATCCAACCACCACAACAATCCTAAGTAACATAAACAACGTCATTTCCCCCTAGTGTTACATAATCAGAGCAGACGACCCGACTCGAAGTAGTGAAGGTACCTAGTCCTTCACTCGCAATCCGATGGCATTCCAGAAGCAAACCCTTCTCTCACAGTATTTCACCACCTCCAATTCCAGAAGCAAACCCGTTTTCCTCTTTTAAGTTGTAAGTGTAGGATTTTATTTTTATTTTATTTATTTATTTTTGCTGCAAAGGTCTCATCATCATTTCCACCTCCTAATCTTCCAGAAATTGCATTTGCTGGTAGGGTTTTAGATACCTGTGTTTCATCTTTAAGGTTTTTTTCGTAATTGTCATACTTAAGGGGCCCAATCTAGTTAATAATTCTGGGTGGAACGTAGAATCCAGGGGAGAAAGTATTGTACTTTCTTAGAAAAACAAGTTGAAAGATATTTTTCTGATTGTGTTCTTCTGGCTATATCAGGAAGGTCAAATGTCGGGAAATCCTCTCTGCTCAATGCACTCACTAGACAGTGGGGGGTTGTAAGGACATCCGACAAGTCTAGCCTTACACAGGTATGCTAGGTTCTCAAAAGTTGACTAATGTTCAAATTCAAAAGTAAGCTGTTGATAGATGAATTTCTTTTTGATTAAATAATGAATTCTCTGCAGACAATTTACTTCTTCAACTTGGGAACAAAGCTTTGCTTAGTTGATTTGCCAGGATATGGATTTGCATATGCAAAAGAAGAAGTGAAGGAAGGTTGGGAGGATCTTGTAAGTTTGCAAATTATATTTAATTTCTCATATTTTGTTTTTGATATGTTCATGGATTGGATTGAAGTTACATCATTCATTCATTATATAATAATTGCTGACCAGTTCTTGCCAACGTAGCTCGATTTGTCAAGATATAAAGTATATATTAAGGTTTTCTTTTTTACTGAAATTTTTATGCCCATTATATAATAATTGCTGACTAGTTCTTGCCAACTAGTTAGCCAAACATTATTAACCAGTTGGAATATTTTTAACCAGAATTTGCTTTTTTTAAGCAATTGTCCTTTTTTTGTGCTAGACATTGTCAGTTAATATTGCATTGGGTTCTCTGATTTTTTTTCCATGCATGCCTTTCAGGCTTATCTATTATTTGGAGATGAGGAGTACTTGTATATATTCCAAGAAGCTTATGCTGCTGCCATGCATTATCTTTACCATGACCCATGGTAAAAACTTGTGGCTTTGTGTGCCACGCTGTAAATACACTTGACTTGCTGTCTATAGTTCATTGAAACTCATTCATTAGTATGTTTATTTTGAAATTTATTTCAAGTTTGAAAACTCTGACTTGTATTTATGCTTCTAGGTATGTAGAAGTTAATATGGATTCCGCTGACTTCAGGTTTTTTTCTTGTTTTGATATTAGTGTTTGGTTGATTTGTTTCAATAGTAATGTCATGGTTAGAGCTAATTGAAAAGGCTACTTTTGCAAGGTTTTAGCTGGAGATATCAATCCTGCAATTCGTACCCATGCTGCCTTCTTGAGTGTCTGGAGAAGATATGGTTTTACACCCGAGGGCTTTAATCTTGCCAGTCTTAGTGTTCAGGTATAATAAGTGTTGACACTTGAAAACCAACATGACTGTTAAATGATTATGTTTAGTTAGAGCTCGAGGCTTCATATTATTATTAGCAGCATTTTGGGGTAACTGATGATCATATGTTGGACAATATCCCCTTACACTTCTAGCTAAAAATCTCTGTTCATTTGTTAAAGAATTTGTAAATTGTTTTATATAAAAAAGTACTAGTATGGGGATAATGAGCTATTGCTATCCTCCAATTAGAAATTTCAAGGAAAGAATGAGGAACTTGGAAAATAAAGAATGCAACAAGGCTGTTTGCCAGTCTCTATCAGCAATATGCATTCTTGAAATAGCATGAGCCAAACTGTAACTAAGTTCTTAATAGCAAAGTCTGATACATTTGCCAAGTCTGATACATTTTCTTGCCAATAGAAATATCTTTTAATTTTTTTAAGGACTTATTTACATTGTATTTAGTTATGTTACAGTAATGTTAAAGTTCTTTGTCTTAATACATAATTTTTTACTTTGTATTTAGTTATGTACTTTTTTTAATTATAGTCTTTACTGTGAAGCTAATATGTATAGATATAACTATTAAAAAGTATTTTGGATGTATGATTTAATTTTTTTTTAATTTTTTTTTAAAATTTCCGACGGATTTGCGACGGACTTGCCACGACAATTTGCGACGGACAATTTGCGACGGCTTTGCGACGGTCAATTTGCGACGGAGAAGTCCGTCGCAAATCATTTGCGACGAGCTGTTTTGCGACGACTTTTTGTCCGTCGCAAATGCCGTCGCAAAAGTGAATTTGCCACGGAAAAAGGCCCATTTGCGACAGAAATTGCCGTCGCAAATGCGCGATTTTCTTGTAGTGGAAAGGAATGACAGCTTTCGTATGGCTAGGCTCAGTTGTTGACCCAGATGAGATATATATCTAAGTTAACTCTGGCTTTGCTCTTAAAATATTTTTGAACTATTGAAAATTTGAAATTAGCAAATTATGACAGACAAGCTAAGAACAATTGATTGGTTGATACAATCTCAGATGTAGCATATGTTTTTTTAATGTTGATGTTGATTTTCCTAAATGGATGTCTAAGGTCAGTATGCTTTGTTTTGTAGGGAATTCGCTTCACGGGCAAGTCGATTCCTGACTGCCAGAAAACACTGCCAGAAAACACTACCAGGTGCATCTGGTGCTTTTTATAACTTATAAGTTCAATACTCTAGATGCTTTTCTTTTAAATTAAATTGAGTTGACACAATATTCACAGTGCATGACAATATGTTTAGGATAATTGGGATCCTAAACATGCAATATTGTTTGTTGAATGATCAGGATAATTGGGATCCTGATTGGCAATCAACATCTAGTAGTAAAGCTGCATATCTCGTCCAGTGGTTGAAAGCTCTGCAAGGAAACAATGAAGAGACGAGTTCGTTTACAGACAATAGCAATGATGAGATGCATATTGAGAATAGTTTCCCATTGCTTAAAGGAGATGCCAAATCATCATTCACTGAATGTTCTATAAGTAGCACTAATGCCAATGTGGTCCGAGAAAAAGTTTTGATAATTTCTTAGTTTCTTGAGCATATACATGTCATTGAACAGTAGGTGCTTTTTCTGTGCCACAATTCGGATGTGATTATTTGTGAATCTATCTATGTTTTCTTTGCCCATCTACGCATCCTGTTACAAATGACTAAACTATTAAATTAAATTTTTATTTTGCCAGTTGGCTGTTAATGATATCAAATATAGTGGAATGTATAGCCCAATGCATGGATCTTAGCAAAAAGGTATAATGTTGGAGTTCTCATTATTTTATTTGCTGTCTCTGAAAATTTTAATTTACTTATGGTTTCTGATCTCTGGTTAATTTACTTTTCTCATTTACATAAGTCATTAGCCATGTTCCAGCATGGTCCAAGTTGTATGGCACTTTTGATGGATGAAAGTGCTGCATTGGGTCTCGACCTGAGTTTTGTTACGCATGTATTTTTAATGGAACCAATTTGGGATGGAAGGTTAGTACATTAAACTGATTCATATGCAAAAAAGGATATAAAATTAAGATGTTATTGTTTTTAGACCGAGGGATAAACTGATTTTGAGAAATTTTAAACTTTTTATCGTTAAAATTTTCTTCTTCAGTGGTAAGCCCAGTGAAGCTTTCTGCAAACTTTGTCGCACACACTCCTTTGGCAGTTAGAATTATGTAGCATGGGAAGCCTAGTCTTTTGCAGCTACTATGTAATTGAAGGTCAACAATTTTCCTACTCAGAACAAGGTTTCCTTTAAACACTTCCTTTTTTAATTTTCTCTCTTACCAACTAATTACTAGTGCTTCTTGTTAATGGAGAATGTTGCATGCCATGGCTTGGATTACATTTCGTGTTGTACATGCTATCAATGCAGGTTGACATTCCAAATCCTAGTGAGGACAAGTGTTGCTATTACTTTTGCACTGGTTGTTAGTTTGTAGACTTATTTTCAATTACTTGGTCTGCGACTTCTAGAGAAATGCATGCTAAAACCATTTACTTGGTGTGTTGTGGAGTAAGGCTTTGTTAGTATTGGCCTTGTAGTTCGGGTTTTCTTTGAACTTCTTAAACACAAACCTAATGCTGGATTATAACTTTCATTTTATTAGATGGGTAGCTTTTTGAAACTTGTTTTTGAAAAACGGGAAATTTGTCGATTGACGACTGCAATATGGACAGTAGAAAAATGAATCCTAACTAAGTCATCTAGCAGGAGAGGTGTCTAGTAATTTGTCAGATTGGGTGTTCATAGCTATCAACCAGTATCTGATTTAGTTTTCACTAGAAGAAAATCATAAGTTTTGATTACATTTTGTATGTTTAATCAGCTCATACCAACCTTCACTGCTAGGCCAATTAAATTAAGAGTTCATATCAACCTTCACTATTTGAGACCCTTGTGGTGGGGCACATGCACCAGGTCTGCTTCCAACTCTTCATTTTCCCACCTTTTGATATAGTTCTTGTTGTTTTCTTTTTTATTTCTATGCAATAAAAGAATTAGTAGTAGTATTGAATTGAATGAAAGATGAAATTGAATTATTGCAGTTGTTGAAGGTGTATTTCATAGCTAGCTAAGCAAGTAAGTGTTGTATTACTTTCGTAAACTTTGAGGATATTGGAAGCAAACTTTGACGAGTCACAACAAAGGTAGATGTATACAGCTTCGGCGTGATTCTTATGGAGATGATATCAGGAAGGAGAGCAATCGACAACCGCCAACCAGACGAGAATATATATCCACCTTGTTACATGGTTCCGCAGGATGCTACTGAACAAAGAATCATTCCAGAAGCTTATCGATCCCACAATTGATGTTGATGAGGAAGCCTTGGATAGTTTCAAAACTGTTGCAGAGTTGGCTAGCCACTGTACTTCAAGGGAGCCAAATCAGCGTCCTGATGTGGGGCATGTAATTAGCACCCCTTGTTGAGATTTTATTTCTGAATGTCATTGGACTACCCAAACTTGTCTTTTTATTTTGTGTTTTGCTTTTGGTTTTTCATGTTCCCAGTTCAGAGAATTGGAGATTCTGGGATGCTAGAAGACACATCTAGAACTAGTAGTTAAAATTTTGTGTTTCTCATATTTTCAAGGATTAATTCTGGGATTCTGGAGATTAATTTTGATTGTGAATTTGATTAATTGTGCAGGTAATAATAAACATGAAACCTCACTTTTTTTTTTAAAAAAAAGATACTTTTCATATCGGTTCCCATAGAAAACCGATGTTAAAAATCAGTATTCATATCGGTTCCCATATAAAACCGATGTCAAATGTACGCTTATATTTTATAAAAAAACTGACTTTTCATAACGGTTCTAGGGGCAACCGATATAAAAACAACTTTTCATAACGGTTCAAGAACCGATATGAAATGTCCCTATTTTTTATATCTCATTTTTCGGCATCGGTTTAGGAACCGATATGAAATGCATTTTTTCCATTTGTGATGTAATCCAATTGTATTGATTTTTTTGTTGTGAAATCCAATTTTTTTTTTGGTACATTGTGAAAGTCCAATTTTATTTTTTTGACAAAGAAAGTCCAATTTTATTGATTAGTTTTCATTTTAACATGCAATCCATTCATTTGGAATTATAGACTGAAAACAGTTTGAATTGAACTAGTTTTTCATTTTACTTTTATTTTTTGTGAGAAAATAAGAAAATGCTCACGTCAAAAATTAGGAAAATATAAAAATAGCAATACCTTCTAGAAGAAAGACAACACGAAATATGTGTAATTTTATTTTATTGGATTTAATATTAATTTTTGATACTGTATATTATTATGTATTTATATGTGTTAATCGAGAGGTCACCTCCTAATTGACCTATAATATTATTATCCCCTTTATTAGTCCCTGAGAAAAAAATAGTCATCGAATAGTGCCTTGAAATTTTAATTTTAAATGTGGGACTCTTGTCCCTCCATCAAATTTCATAAGAAAGCATCGATTAAAAAGTGTGGACTAGAGAGGTTCAGATGATATGTTGATTGACTCTTTTGATACCGAAGTGCTCCTGCGGAGGAAAGAAGCCACCGCTAAGTTTTGGAAAGATATTAGAATGAAGGAAAGTTTATTATATCAAAAATCTAGATCTCGGTGGATTAGAGAGGGCGATGCCAATTCAAAGTATGTTCATTCTCTCATGAATAGTCGAAGGAGGAGAAGTAAATTTCTCCTTAGGATGCGATGGTGCTTTAATTGATGATGTGGAGGAGGTAAAAGACGTGGTTAGAAGGCACTTTGAGAAGTGCTTTGAAGAGACTCAACAGGCTCGGCCCAATCTTGATGGGGTCGTTTTTAAACAAATTTCTAGTAGTGATAATGACCTTTTGGTGAAGCCTTTCTCGGAGGAGGTTTGGAACTGTGACGATGATAAGAGTCCGGGACCGGATGGGTTTAACTTGAAGTTTATTAAGGAGTGTTGGGATTTGGTTCAGGAGGATATATTAAGGAGTGTTGCCAAAAGCTATCACGGCCTCCTTTATTGCTCTTATTCCCAAAAATGATCATCCTCAAAGTTTGTGGGAATATAGGCATATTTGTTTGATCGGTTGTATTTATAAAATTCCTGCCAAGGTGCTTGCTAGTAGGTTGGAGAGAGTTCTTCCCAATGTTATTTCTAGTTGCCAATCGGCGTTTTTGGGGGGTCGTCACATTCTAGATGGTGTTTTGGTGGTGAATGAGGTTGTTGATCTAGCTAAGAGAAGGAAGAAAGATTGTTTGTTATTTAAAGTTGATTTTGAGAAGGCCTATGACTCTATTTCTTGGAATTTCCTAATCTACATGATGGAGAGGATGGGATTTCGCTCGGCGTGGATTAGGTGGGTGAAGGCTTGTGTGTGTTCTAGTTCCATATCCGTGTTGGTTAATGGTTGCCCAACTAATGACTTTCAAGTTGGTAGAGGCCTTCTTCAAGGTGATCCTCTTTCTCCTTTTCTTTTCTTGATTGTAGCAGAGGGTTTGTCGGTTATGATGCCAAAGGCGGTGGAGGTGGGGTCGTTTGTTGAATATAATGTTGATGATAATCTTCGCTTTTCTATGCTTCAATTTGCCGATGACACCATTATGTTGGGGAAGGCAACATGGGGGAATTTGTGGTGTATCAAATCTATTCTTTGAAGCTTTGAAATGGTGTCGGGGTTGAAGGTTAACTTTCATAAAAGTAAACTTATTGGTATCAATGTGTCAGAGGATTTCTTAGAATCGGCTTCAACTTTTCTTCACTGTCGAACGGAATCTATTCCATTCAAATTTTTGGGAATTACTGTGGGCGCAAATCCAAGACGGAGTTCAACTTGGAAGCCGGTTATTGATAAGATTCAGAGTAGATTGGCTTTGTGGCAAGGGCGTTTCTTGTTTATTGGAGGTCGGGTAACTCTTATAAACTCCATTTTAAATAGCATACCCCTCTATTATTTGTTTTTTTATAAAGCGCCAAATGTGGTGATAAAGACTCTTATTAAGCTTCAAAGAGATTTCTTGTGGGGGATCAAGGAGGATTCGAGGGGCATGTATTGGGTGGCTTGGGAGAAGATTTGTAGATCTAAGGAGGAGGGAGGGTTAGGTGTGAAGGGTATTGAAATGTTTAATATTGCTCTCTTGCCAAATGGAAGTGGAGGTTGATGTCGGATGAAGGTGCGCCTTGGAGGGGTATTCTTTCGTATAGATATGGTGATTTGGGGTCTATTTTTTTCAATGGTTCAACATCAGTGCATAGAAGGGAAGATTCTTTGTGGTGACGCGATAGTGGCCCAGGTGAAATTCTTATCTTGGGGCTGGTTCATTTACGAGGTGGGACGGAATTCTTGTTGTATTCCATCACTATGGTGGAATAATGCACTTTCATGTATAAACTAGAACAGCTCATCAAAGACCTCAAGAGTAAAGAGTTATTTGGAAAGGTTGACGCAGGAAGAAAGAGAGTGTAAGAGAAAAGTGAAAAGTAAGAAAGAGAGTGTAAGAATAAAGAGAAAAAAAAGAAAAAATAGAGTGTAATGACATTTTTACCCTCAAAAATTTGAGGTGTCTTTTAGATAGAATGGGGGTATTGGTAAAACTATATGTGGTGAATTTGTATAAATCTATAGTAGACAACCTGTGATCTCATCTTTGTATTTGTGGTTTTGAGCACCCCTAGTGCTCCTATTAATGCAACATTGCTTATCGATTTTTTCGGACATTATATATTGTCGATAGACGTACCTCCAAAACCTCAGTGAAAAAGTTAATGTGGACGATTAAATAAAATGGTCTATAAATACATTTTTCCAGAGATTATAATTTTTTAGAGGGACTTTTTCAAAAAAACAATTTTAAGAGTTAAATATATTTTTGATCCCTATAAAATTGTGGGTTTTTTTTTTGTTTCGGTCATTTAAAAAAATTTCATCTACTTTTGGTCCTCGAGTTTTTTTTATCAGTTTTAGTCTCTCATGACTTTTAATAGTACGACTTTTAATAGCGCTAATAAAAGATCAAAAAACACTGTTAAAAGTCATGAACCGTTATTAAAATAAATGAAAAGAATTAAAATGTAGGGACCAAAAGTAGGTAAATTTTTTTTTAGAGAGTAAAAAAACTCAAATGTTATCGGCAGCACAAGCATATTTAACCCAATTTCTAATGACATAATTTACCCCATTTCAAAGAGAAACATTATACTCTACTAGAAATACATTTACGTATTTCTTTTCTTCAAACGATTACGGTGAGAGAGGAAATTTGTCTCTCAATTATGTAGGTAAAAAATGTGCAAAAGAAGATAAATTACTTGAAAATAGAGTCGTATTTGATTAATGTGTGTGTAAAAATATTTACAACTGGTATATATAGGCAAAACCTTAGCTAGTCTCTATTAGGCACTAACTCTAACTTAAAACTATGCCTCAACCTAATGATTATTCTTCGGCTAGGAAATAACCTCTAAGTGCAACATTTCATGCTTCCTTTTTTTTATGGAACATTTGTTGCTTCTTGGCGATAGCTATCTTCAATGTTCCATGATGCGCCTTATCAACTACTCTTGAACTTAGGAATGACTCTGATCATCTCACATACGGTTTCAACCAGTATTTAACTCGTGGGCATCTTGCTTAGCTCAATTCTCCTATGATCATCATGTCATGCACATGCTTCTTAAATCAACCTTTGAATTAGCTTACTTCCCTTCAGCTAGTGAGTGCATCACTCGACTCTCCTGAAGTTTGGCTGATCCTTACTCAGTTGACCCTTCAACTTGACTGAGCTCTTTTTCAGCTAACACTTAATTATTTTTTAGGTGTACTAAACACATTAATTTTAATTTACATATTTTTACATTTCTGAATGAAGGTGTATGTTAGCAAAAATAAAAAATTACGGATTTGTAGGACAAAGTCAAAGAGGACGCATAACTCACTTAACTTTCTCCCATAGTTGAAGACCGTTAGTTGTTCCACAAGGACAAAGAGTATAGCTACAACGGTCCCAACTAAATCTAGAAAATTTGACTAAATTTGCTTCCTTCCTAAACACACATACATAAACATTGGCGGCACACACATACTTAGATAGAACAGGTTGTAAGAGATTTCTCAAAAGCTAAGGAAGATCAACAAAAGCCACTCATAGAGATGAGTTTAGGGGCAGAGATTGTGATTTCCCTTGTAGGTTTGTTGGGAGTTGTTCTGCGGCCTATGATGTTCACATATGCAGTAAAGATTGGAGAAGTGATGACATGCGCCATTTACAGGATTATAAGAGAATATCATTCTTTGGTTCTGCATTGAATTTATGTATGTCTCCATTAACCTTAGACAATAATTTTTGTATCCCCCTTTATATCTTCTTCTTTTAATCCCAAGTTTACCTAGCTAGAAGTCAATAACTCTAGGTTTTTTGTGTGGCAGAGATGTTAACTCAATAAGCTATCCCAATGTACTTGGCTAGAAGTCAATATAACTCTAGAAATTTTGTATGGCAGAGATGTTAACTCAATCACTTGTTCTTATATTATGATGTGTTTACAATTAAAATGCTTTCGGATGTTAATAATAGTTTACAAGCTAGCTTGTTTTTTTTTCGAGACCATGGTATCCACCGCCGAACGCAGTGATTAATCCCCTCGCTAGATTGGAGGCACGTCGAAGGGTGGGACAGCTGGCCCAGGGATTTAAAGCTGCTCCATACCCAATGTGAGGATCGAATCCTCGACACTTGCTCGACACTTGGTTAAGGGAGGTTGAGCCCCAACCGCTCAACCACACCCCTGGGTTGCTAGCTAGTTGTTTGAACTTGAATTTCTAAAATATAAAAACCTTGTTATATATAACTTCATATACTTGCTTAGACTTGCTGGGTGTCATGGTAATTCTTTCGGCATTTTTCTATTGTTATTCAAATAATTAACTAAAAATACGCAATAACAAAAAATTAGGCCCTTATTATCAAATGTCCTCTGGTTGTTTTCGTGTAGCTTTGTTAGGTTTCCAAAACCTTGAGCGGTCGCGACAACCCCTCCTTCCCTTGGCTTCCTCTCCTCTTGTTTTGGAGGTTATTTTACCCATTGTTTGGAGCTCCTCTCCCCTTTCCTCGAGTCGGTTCTTTTCCTCCGATCCTCTGCCAAGCACCGCCTCCTCCCTCTGCCAAGCAAGGTATCAATTGCTCACTTTGGTTTGATGTCATTCTTGTTAGCACATAGTGTGCATTTGGCACAATTGGAGAAGAAAATCGAGAGAGTTTTCGGAGAAGAGAATTGAAGGTGTACGAGGTTTGACTTGCTAATTTCAAGAGGAAAGGTGTTGATTTCGACAGTGAGAAGTTTTCCCAAGAAAGTTCGGCGTAGTGCTTAACTTAGTGGAAATTGAAGAATTGAAGCCAATGGTTCGACGAGAAGAAAATTAGTGATAGATCAGAAGTCAAGTGCTCGTTGTTGAATTACCATTGCAGTTATTGTGGTCGAAGACATGGCAGTTACCATTGCAGCTATTGTGGTCGAAGACATGGTAGTTACCATTTTTTAAATTCTATGTACAGTTAGTTAGTTATTGTGTTTCCTTCATCTTATAAATAGTAGTTTTTCATAGGAAAAACGGGTCACAAACTCACATACAGAATTCTGAAACTCAAACTTCCAACATCACAGAGAAAACGAGTCAGAGAACAATGTATGAACTTGTGCACCATTCTCTTTACAATTAATGCATTTCCACTTTTACTTTCTTAAGTTTTCTGCATTTTATTTGTTTTCTTTTCGACTTCTATTCAGAATCCTCCCTCATTTCTGGAGATAACTTCGACGGTTATCTTCATATTTTCAAATTTAAACCGCAAGAACACTCATAATTTCTGGAAAAACTTTAACACAAATGTTCTAGGATTTTCTAGTTGATCCTGCAAGCAACATTAATTTGTAACTAGCGGTGTCTACCAAAAAACACGGTAAACAAATTGGCACGCCCGGTGGGACATTTGTGCTAATTTCTAAAGTTTTTTCGTTGAAATCTTAAAACTTGTGACATTATCTGTGCATGCGTTTGAGGAGTGGTAAACATCTTTCAAAAATGGTGCGCTCTAATGTAAACAATACTTCTGCATCAAATGCACAAAGTTCACAAGAACAAGCGTCAGTTAGTGACGCTAACGCTACGAATGTCGTGGGAGTAACCGCTTACATGCCTTCTTCGATAGTTATGGGGGTAACCTCTATAACTGCTCCTGTAATTACTCCTGTGTGTCGATGATGACAACGGCAGCATTGACACAGACTAACGCGATGGCTTCTGTGCCACCAATATTAGGACCAACAAGTCCTTTAATGGCTAATCCAATGATTGGAAATATGCCATTTAATTTGCCTATAAATGGTAGGAGTTATCCATATGGCATGCCAACAGCCTTGATGGCAGGCCTTCAGACAAATTCATCTACGTATGCAGACAATGTAGTTACAGGATTTACGCCTACACATAGTTCATCAGAGAACATTTTTAGTCGAAATGTTCAACCTTCATTGACCACATCATCTTTGCTGGCATTAAGGCAACAAATGGATGTAGTAATCATGATATGGTTAATATGTTAACACAACAAATTGGTACAGTTTTTAACCCTCTAATACAAAACACAAATAATAGTTACCAAATGTTAGCAACAAAAATGGGAAGAATTGCTGATTTCTTTGGCACTCCACCAGTGCATAACCAGCAAATTCCTCAAATTCAGAATGTTAGGCCTGTTGAAATCCCCATAGAAAGGCCCAACAATGTAGTTCCCATCAATCAAGGGCAACAACTTGTTGTCGAAGAGCTTGTTCCTGATGTTGTGTTAGTCAATAGGAACCAAAATGCTGATGAAGTGGTTAGGCAAGTCCAACAAAATAATTTTGGAATCCAAAACAATTTGGCTAATCTTGTCGAAAATATTCTAGCCCAAAATGGTCTTAATTTAGGCCTACATAGGCCTAATTTTGTGTCAACTGTGTCGAATTATATATTGCAAACAGAATTGCCCAGGGGGTGGAAAATCGCTAAGTTCACAAAATTCGCTGGAGAAACTAACGAATCTACTGTCGAACACGTTGCCCGTTATTTAACTGAGGCTGGTGACATAGCACACAATGAGAATTTAAGAATGAAATACTTTCCAAATTCTCTAACTAAAAATGCTTTTACTTGGTTCACCACTTTACCTCCACATTCCATTTTTAATTGGAATCAGTTAGAAAAGGTTTTCCATGAGCAATTCTATATGGGTCAACGCAAGATTAGTCTTAAGGAATTGGCTAACGTTCGAAGTAAAGTGACCGAGTCTATTGATGAGTATCTCAATAGATTTAGACTTCTCAAGGTAAGGTGCTTTACTCAAGTGCCTGAACACGAGTTAGTCGAAATGGCTACTGGTGGCCTAGACTATTCTGTAAGAAAGAAATTAGATACTCTGCACTTAAGAGATATGGCACAGTTGGCTGATAGAGTTTGACAGGTCGAAAGGCTTAAAGCTGAAAAGGTTAGGACTAGTAGGTTCAATAATAAAAAAGAAAAAGTCGCATATGTCGACACTAATGACAACGACCAGGAATTCGACATATCGTATGAGGATGTCGAAGAAGAGGTTAATATTGCAGAATTAAAACCTGGGCCTCCTTATACATGTAAAGTGTTAAAGCCATCAGATGGGAAAAATCTTGTCGAGCCAAAAAATGATAAGTTTGTTACAAAAACTTACACCTTTGATGTTTCCAAATGTGATGAAATATTTGATCTTTTAGTTACTGATGGTCAAATTTTGGTGCCTAAAGGCCTTGAAATACCACCATTGGAACAAAGAAAGAAACGGGGTTTTTGTAAATTCCATAACTTTTTAGGCCATAACACCTCTCGTTGTGTTATTTTCAGGGATATGGTCCAGAAAGCTCTCAATGAAGGTAGGCTGAAATTTGGTGACAAATCAAAGCCTCTAATGCAATTTGACACTGATCCTCTTCCAACAGCAGAGTCAATGTATGCTGAAGTCGACATCATGGTTGTCGAAGCCACTGGAATTGTTGCTGGAAATGATAATTTGACAAAAGATACTGAAATTTCTGAGGCTAATGTCGAAATGGTCACTGAAGACCAATATACTGAGAAAATGAAAGTTGCTTACCCAAAAGCAGAAGAGGAATTAATTGATTTCCTTAATCGTTGCAAGATAAGCAACACAAAAGTGATGCTATGTCCAAGATGCAGTTCTGTCTTTGACAAAGAGGCTGCAAAGAGCCTTGAAGGTTATCAACCTCAATTGAAGCGGAAAGGAAAATGGGTCGACCAAAGGCCAAAGTTCAGTTTCAACAAAAGAGGGATACCATACAAAGTTACTTCGACAAAGCATACTCAGAAAGAGCAACTTAAGACTTATGTTCCATCAACAAAGTCTCCTATAAAGAAATGGGTGTACTCCGGTGGAAAGAATACTGGATACTTACCCGTGAATTCTGGTGGGAAAAGTTTTAGGTATCAACCAAAACAACCAGCACCCACAAAAATGGTCAAGGGCAACACCAGTACTACTGGCCAAAACAAGGCACTTGAATCTAACAAGTACGCCTATAACAACAATTACAAGGGGAAGAATCCCATGACTAGAACTCAATGGCGTAGACCCCAACGTCAAAAGAAAGCTATTGGTGCAGGACAAGTAGAGAGTTCTAACAAAAAACAAGGTAAGCATGTGGCTGTCGAAGTGGCTAGAAAGCCAACTACTGAGAGAATATTTCCTCCACTCTCAGCAATCAAAAAAGGCTTTGACTTAGACGAAAAAATGGAGTCTGATTTTACTGATTCTGGGTCGTACTTTGATGTCCTATGCAATGTGGTCTCAATTCTACCAATTGAGTATGATGTAGTTTCTGAAGTGAATGATGTCGAGGAAGATTTCGACGAAGAGACTACTTATAAACCAATTTGTTACTATGTGCTGAAGAATGGTTGTGTCGAAGAACAACATGCTGTATTTCAGAAACCAGATTGTGGAATGATGAACCATGTCAAACCTTTGTTCATTCAAGCTAAAGTGAACAACATAGGTGTCAACAAGATTTTGGTCGACGGTGGTGCTACTGTAAACTTGATGCCACAACATTTGTTGAGGAAAATTGGTAAATGTGATATGGATTTGAGGCCTCACAACGTGGTACTCACAAATTATGAAGGCAAAACTGGCCACTCACTTGGGGCCATTGAAGTCGAGTTAGCTGTGGGTAGCATCAAAAGATCAATGTTGTTTCTTGTAGTTCCTTCTAAGGCTAACTATAACTTGTTGCTAGGAAGAGAGTGGATACATGGCGTGGGGGCAATACCATCAACTGTTCACCAAAGGCTCATTATTTGGAGAGAAGATGGTTTGGTCGAAAACATTGAAGGTGATCAGAGTTACTTGAAAGCGGAGGTAAATACTATCACTAAGAAAACTTTCGACAAACAATTGGCGAACATTGCGCCATGTTCTTCTTCTGATCTTGGTTATGTACACCAAGATAATATGTTTTCCTCAGTTACTCTTCACCCAAACTATGGATTCATTTGGGAGGGGGAGGTGATGGACGAGGATAATCACCCAAGAGGCTTTTGCAAGCCTACTGGGTGGGATGGACCATAAATAGTTTATTTATGTCTAAGCCCAATGCATGGGATAGAATTACGGCCTATGTGGCCGAAAACAAAGAAAAAGAGGCTTTGGAAGCCGAGTTACGTCAACAAATGGTTGCTGAAGCCAGTGACAGTAATAGTAAGGAATATTTGGTCAAAGACCAAAGGCTTGATTGTGTATATGATGATGAGCCTTTAGGTTTTGAAAAGGACCCAATGGGTTCGACCAAGAAAATGCAAGCACGAGATCCCTTAGAAGAAATTGACTTGGGAGATGGCCCTGTAAAAAGGCCAACATATATTAGTGCAAGATTGACAAGGCTTTCAGGGTGCAAACTGTCGAACTTTTGAAGGAATTTAAAGACTGTTTTGCTTGGAACTACAATGAGATGCCAGGTTTGAGTCGAGAAGTAGTGGAATTGAAGCTGCCTATACGATCAGAGAAGAAGCCAGTGAAGCAGACACCAAGAAGATTTGCACTGTAACACCCCTTTTCTACCCTTATATTACACGTCATTTATCAGAGTAATCCCTTTCAAAAATATTATTTTCATTGATAGAAAAGAAATGCTACAATTTCGTTAAAAACAAACTCATCAATTTACTCTTCTAATTTGCGCAACAAAACATCCTTCATGGAAAATCAAATCCTCAAAATTCACATCACAGCGGAATAAACAACAACTCACCAATAACTCTCAAACACGTCTCAAATATATCAATAAGATCATTAAAACAACTAATTAAATCGTTTATCAAAATTCACCCACGCCCCCTAGGTGTTACAGTATCAGAGAGCGACACAAAATACATCCCAAGAGCTAAAAGGAAGGCAGCAGATCCTTCACTCGCGATTACCTGCAACGTTGCCACAATAGAGCAACATTCCAAGCAGAAGGGGTGAGAATTTTAACAAAACATAATCCAACATATGATAGAGTAATGGAGACAAACAATTCTACAACATCACTATTAACGTCACGCCATCATCACTGAACACCAATTCACAACACAGTTTGGCAACAAGCCACAATCATGATCATGCATGTAAATGCAACCCCCACCAGGGCATATGCATGATGGTACCATATTCATCACAATTAAGAGGCCGAAGCCTATTCTTCACAGAAGGCCGAAGCCTATTCTTCACGATATGCACATGCCATGAGACTCTATATACACATGTGCATTTCATCAAAAACACTCACCTGGAGTACTTATCATCATCGTCATCAAACACTCATGGAGTGTATTCGTCACAATTCATCCCAATCACATTACATCATTATTAAAGCCATACTCATAGAGTATATTCTTCACAATTCATCATAAATCATATTACGTCATTACCACACATATCATTTTTTTTTTTTTTTGAAATTTGGGTAGCCACACATTTGGAGTTTGGAAAAACGTCCCGTTTTAATTTAAGTAAACACCACATCTTATTTGAAAGGACCTCACATTTTAAATTCGGTAAACACCACATTTATTAAGCTTGGGAAACACTATATTTGGATTGAGAAAACGTCACATTTTTGCTAGTAGAAACGTCACCATTCTATGGAGGAATATCACTTTTGAGCTTAAGGAAAACACTGCATTTTTAATTGGGGAAAACTTCACATTTTGTGGAGAAACATCACATCTACATTGGAGAAAAAAAAACTTCACATTTAATAGTGAAAACATCATATTTTCATTGGGAAAATATCACATTTTTAATTGGAGAAAACGGTGTGAAAACAGCAAGAAAAACTGTGGAAAAACAGTGAACAACAGTGGGAAACAATGGCTCGCGCTTGGGGCGCGAGCGGGGCGCGAGTGGGGCGCGAAACAACAGCAACAACACGCCCAGCGCAGCACGCCTTGCGCCAGGGGCGCGAGCGGAGCGCGAACGGGGCGCGAAACAACAGCAACAACACGCCCAGCGCAGCACGCCTTGCGCCTGGGGCGCAAGCGGGGCGCGAACGGGGCGCGAACGGGGCGCGAAACAACAGCAACAACACGCCCAGCACAGCACGCCTTGCGCCTGGGGCGCGACCCGAGCGCGAGTGAGGCGCAGATCAGCAGCAACAACAGGTCGCTTGCGGAATGTTCAGATTTTCAAAACTTTCATCCAGACATCATCCAATCATAAAAACACAATTTCATCACACATTGTTCATTGCCCAATTCAACACAATTTCATCAAGACATCATCAAATTTATCAAAGAACAATCATCAAGAATTCATCGAGTAATTCCTCAAAATGTTCATCAAAGCAAACTTCGAAAATTCCCCGAAGGGAAACGTCAACAACTCATCAAACAAAACCTCAACATTTCAATTACACCATTACACCTAAAAATCCCACAAAACCCCAATCACATACTCGATTTTGTTGAATTAAATTGCTCACCCTTACCTCGAATATGAATGATCTGAAGAAGACGAGTGGAAGCACGAACAAAATCACAACAACACAACGATCAGCTCGCGATCCTTCTTCCTTCGAAACCGTAGCCACGCCCACTAACAAAACTCGAGAAAATTCCCTTCCTTCCTCTCTCCTCAGCGTCGTACGATGCTCCCTCTCTTCTCACTCTCTCAAATTTCGTTTTCTTTCTCTGATGCAAGGAGTGAGGCGCAAAACCCTAACCCCTTAGCTTCAAGAGCCTCAGGAGCGCCTAAGCTATCGGGCTTGGCTTCCTGGGCCATTTTTCACCACCCCTGAGTTGCCAACATCACCCCCCCCAATACTCGTTCCACTTCCTGAACCACACCCATCACTTTAATTAAATTAATCACGCCTCCGACTAAAATTTAATAATTCAACTAATCAAATTAATTAAATTAATTAAATTATTTTTCGGGGTGTTACAACTCTCCCCTACTTAGGATTTTTCGTCCTCGAAAACATACCTGATTCAAATAACTCTGGATACGACTCTCGCATCCTGTCCTCCAGCTCCCAAGTCAGGCTTTCACCAGCTGCCCCAAACCAAACGACCTTCACCAGATTGATCTCCTTACCTCGCAAGGTCTTCACTTCACGATCCTCAATTCGTACAGGCATGGTCTCCACAGTGAGATTGTCCCGCACTTCCACATCATCTGGTTGAATCACATGAGACGGATCCGCAACATACTTCCGAAGCTGCGACACGTGAAACACGTCGTGCAAGTTCGAAAGGTTAGGTGGTAAGGCCACCCGATATGCAACATTTCCAACTCTCTTCGTAATCTGATACGGCCCGATGAATCGAGGAGTCAACTTCTTCGATTTCAGCGCACGCCCAACACCAGTCATAGGTGTGACCCTCAGGAACACGTGGTCACCAGCTTCAAATTCTAAATCTTTCCTTCTCTTATCATGGTAGCTCTTCTGTCTACTCTGCGACGCTTTCATTTTCTCCCGGATCGCCTTTACTTTCTCAGTAGTCTCTCTGACTAGCTCAGGTCCAAGTACTAAACTTTCCCCAGTTTCATACCAACACACCGGAGTCCTGCACCTCCGACCATACAACGCCTCAAATGGCGCCATCCCGATACTGGAATGATAACTGTTGTTGTAGGTAAACTCGATCAATGGAAGATGGGTATCCCACGCACCTCCCTGCTCTAGAACACATGACCTCAACAAATCCTCCAACGATTGAATCGTCCTCTCTGTCTGCCCATCAGTTTGAGGATGATAAGCTGAACTCAACCTCAATTTCGAACCCAACTCCTTCTGCAAACTACTCCAAAAGTCCGAAGTGAACCTTGGGTCTCTATCCGACACAATGCACAAAGGAACACCATGCAACTTCACAATTACCTGAATATAGATCTCTGCCAATCTCGACACCGGATACTTAATGCCGATAGGAATGAAGTGAGCAGACTTCGTCAATCTATCCACAATCACCCAAATCGAATCATGTCCTCTCACCGTATTAGGTAACCCAGTCACAAAATCCATAGAGATACTATCCCACTTCCACTCTGGAACATTCAACGGTTGCATCATCCCTGCAGGCTTCTGATGCTCGACCTTCGATTTCTGACAGGTCAAACATGAATACACAAACTGCGCTACGTCGCGCTTCAACCCAGGCCACCAGGATGGATACTCAACTTACTCCTATGCCCTTCCTCAAGAATTGCCTTTCTCATTTCCTCACCTTCGGGAACACAAATTCTTCCACGATACCTCAATACATTCTGAGCATCTAACTCGAAGTCCTCATTTTCAGACTGGCCAATCTCACTCATCAGATCAACCAATTTCACATCTAACTTCTGCGCTTCTCGGACACTAGCCATAAAATCGTTGCCAATTTTCAACATACCCAACCTGACACTCTGAGGTGTAACTTCACAAACTAAACTCATGTCCCTGAATTGCTCAATTAACTCAAGCTCTCTAGCCATCAGTGCCGACATGTGCAAGGTCTTCCGACTCAACGCATCCGCAACCACATTAGCTTTTCCCGGGTGATAACTCAATTCAAAATCATAATCTTTCAATAGTTCTAACCACCGGCGCTGCCTCATATTCAATTCTTTCTGATCGAAAGAGCCATTTATTACCCCAGTAGAGTTTTAAATGATGCTGAAACTAGGTATCATCGAATAGAAAAGTTGTGCCTATGCTTGTATTTTTCTTGTACAAAATTAAACCAATATATAAAGCCTGTTGATGTGTATGTTTACTCGCATTTTGATATTATTAAACATATATTGTCGAAACCAATATTACATAGTAGAATTGGTAAATGGGCTTTAGCGCTTTGAGTATTCACTAACTTATCAGCCTTTAAAAGCTATTAAAGGCCAAATTGCATGTGGCTGATTTTATCGTCGATCACTCATTGGTCGAGGTCCCATTAAATTTAGTGGATATTCACCCTTGGAAGTTATACTTCGACGGTTCTAGCCATAAAAATGGTTCTAGAATTGGAATTCTCATTGTTTCGCCAACAAAAATACCAATGAAGTATAAGTATAAGATCGAAGGTTTTTGCACCAATAATGAGGCTGAATATGAAGCCTTGATAGCAGGACTTGAGATTTTGCTCGACTTGGGGGCAAAACATATCGAAATTAAGGGTGATTCTGAATTAGTTGTGAAGCAGTTAACTAAAGAATATAAATGCATTAAGGAAAATCTAATAGTGTATTTTGTTTCTGCCAATGGTTTGTTAAAACGTTTTAACAGTGTTAACATAAAGCATGTGCCTAGAATTGACAATCAAGAGGCAAATGATTTGGCACATATTGCTTCAGGCTATAGAGTCTCGAAACAAAATTAGAAGAACTAATAGAAATAAAAGAGAGACTAATTTCGACGGATTATCCTTTAAATGAATTGTCAACGCCAAAACTTGGGGGGGCAGAGGAAGTATTATCACCTCCAATTACTGCAAATGAAAATTGTCATGAAAATTTTCAGCATTTTGAAGTTTTTGCCATTGACAATATGTTGAATGATAATTGGCGAAAGCAAATTGTCGAATACTTGGAAAATCCAACAGGAATAACTAATAGGAAAACCAAGTATAGAGCCTTAAGTTATTTGATTATTGGAAATGAATTGTTCAAAAAGACTCCTGAAGGAGTTTTGCTTAAATGTCTCAGTGAAAGTGAGGCATATTTAGCAATATCCAATACTCATAGTGGAGCATGTGGATCTCATCAAGCAGGTCATAAAATGAAATGGCTCTTGTTTCGACAAGGTGTGTACTGGCCAACTATGTTGAAAGACTGCATAGAATTTGCTAAAGGTTGCCAAGAATGTCAAAAACATGCAGGGGTGCAACATGTACCTGCAAGTGAGTTACAATCGATAGTAAAACCTTGGCCGCTTAGAGGTTGGGCCTTAGATTTAATTGGCGAGATTAAGCCAAATTCGTCGAAGGGCCATCGTTACATATTAGTTGGGATAGATTATTTTACTAAGTGGGTAGAAGTTATTCCCTTACCTAGTGTTAATCAAGAGGCAGTGATTAATTTCATTCAAAACCATATTTTGTATAGGTTTGGGATTCCAGAAACCAATACTACAGACCAAGGTTCAGTGTTTATTGGTCAAAAAATGGTAGAATTTGCCTCTGAGAATGGTTTCAAATTATTAAGTTCGACGCCGTATTATGCACAAGCAAATGGTCAAGTCGAAGCAGCCAATAAAATCATCATTAACTTGATCAAAAAACATATTGGGCGGAAGCCTAAGAATTGGCATAAGACTCTTGGTCAAGTGTTATGGGCTTGTCGAAATTCTCCTAGAGAGTCAATTAATACTACTCCGTTTAAGCTTACATTTGGGCATGATGCAGTGTTGCCAGTCGAAATTTGTTTACAGTCAACCATAATTCAAAGACAGTTTGAAATTCCATCTGATCATTATTGGAATATGATGTTAGACGAATTGGGAGACTTAGTTTGGAAAGTTATTTTACCTATGGACAAGAAAGATATGGTCTTAGGTAAATGGTCACCAAATTGGGAAGGACCATTTAAAATTTTACAAGTATTTTCAAATGGTGCTTACGAAGTCGAAGAATTAGGCGCTGATAATCGAATTTTGCGTATAAATGGCAAGTATTTAAAAAGATATGAGCCAATATTGCAGGAAGTTAGAATAACTCAAGGTTAAGAAGTAACGAAGAAATTTAAATATGGCATGTCAAAAGTTTGAATGCCAAAGAACATTGTCGAAGTACAAAGTGGATATAAAAAAAATATTTAGAAACAAGGAAAGCTGAAATTTAAATTACAAGGTTAGCTTTAAGTTTCTCAAAGACAATCTTGGCATGATCCAGTCTGGCAGCAATGAGAGCTTCATCTTCGACCAATCTCTGAACTGCTGCCTCATGTTTGTTGGCCCTTTCTAGGTGCTCAATAGCCAAAGTTGCTTCAGATCGAAGGGCAGCTTCCAAAGAATCGGGAGTTCTCTTTCGAATGGAGGTTTTCTTCTTTTCTTCTGCCATAATCTTCGACTGCAAGGTTTTGATTTGTTTCTGGTACTTTGAAATGTTAACATCACATTCAGCTATTTCTTTAGCATCATTTGCTGCTTGGAGTTCCAGTGACGAAATTTTAGCATCTGACGCTTCGACTGCAGCCCATTCTTCCTGTTGAAGTTTAGCCTCACGCTCTTTATTTGCAGCAACATTCTTTCTCTTTTAAAAGTCCCTTGCAATTTGCTCCAGAAGAACCTCAAATTCGACAAGGAAGCCAATGAGAGATTTGCTGGATGTTGATTTGTTAAGTTTGTTTAGCAAGTTCTTAATTTCATAAGTGACCATATGATTTTGTTCAATGGTTTGGAACAAATCTATTTCTAAGACTTTGGTTCGAAATTCTCGAAGAAGGTCTTCTCTTGAGCTTTCAGAAATCCCGCCAACAGAAGTAGTCGAAGAACTTCGCTTGTTCTCAGTCGAGGCAGATATGCTACTCAACATCAACTTCAGAGCTTCAAGGGGATTCTTACTCTTTAATTTCCCTAATTTTTCTTGACTGATTGTGTTGCTGGTCGAAGGTATGGCCTCAGGCGAGTTAATACCTTGTGGAGACTCACCAATTTGTTCTGAATCTCTTGGAGATTCCTCTTCTTCATCCTCCTCATCTTCGACTGATTCAACACTTTCTTCTTTTTCTTCTTCTCCTTCGTTCTGGTTTTGAGGTGAAGGTAGACCATTGTTTTCCATGTCGATGTCAGGATTTTGGTCATTTTTTTCGACCCTGTTGTCATTACCTTTTTGTGGCTGATTTTGGTCAGTGTTTTCGACCAGTGCATCATTGCCTTCATGTTGTTGGTTTTGAGTTGTAGGGTCGACCATTTCTTCATCAGTTGTTTGCTGTTGAGTTTGGTCTTGGGTTTCGATCATATCTGTATCAACACCTCTTTGATCTTGCTTTTCGACACCTTGTTCAGGTATGGTTGTTTTAGAAGGAGAGTGGGTCGAAGTTGGTGTTGGTTGTTTTGGTGGTACCTCAAAATTGTTGTTTTCAGGTTCCTGTTCAAAATTAATTGATAAATATCTTGTCATAATGAACTAAAATTGTTAAAAAGAAGGATAAATAGAAGGTTAATAGTACCTTTGAAGTGTCTCCTTCGACACGAGAATGTGCGCTCTCAGGTCTCTTGAGCGCTTTCCTCTTTAAAGGCTTCTCCAAGACTTGTTGTTGTTGAGTGCTTTCGCCTTGTTGCTTCTTTTCGATAGGCGTTTGTTTGATAGTCTTAGAAGAAACCTTGGAAGCATCTTGAGAGTTCTTCTTCTTCTTTTCTCTTTCGACCTGAGATTTGGAAGCCTCATTTTGTTTGGGATTGTTTACTAGTTCATCAGGCTGAAAATTCGATACTCATGTTAGTAAGAAACAAGAAAATGTATAACTGTTAATAAAACAAAGAAGTTAAGGATTTCGACCTCTGATTCATCACTCACAACTATGGTGTCAATCCTCTTGGTTTTCTTGGAAGGAGTGGCGGTAGTAGAGCTGTTTGGTCTTTTTGACGAGGTACCAGTACCTTTCTTCGTCACCTTCTTTGTTGATGTTGTTGTGTCATCTATTGGAGTGGGTGAAATAGGCACAGCTGCAAACATTCGACAATTACGTTAATACGTCATGCATGAAAGGAAAATTAAATTTTTTTCTAAGAGTTTTATACATCACCTGTTTCGACAGTAGATGTGACTCGAACATGCTGAATGTCCAGATGTAGATTACCCTCAAAGGTGTATATGTTATGCTTAGTCGGAACTACTTTCTCAGTTGTTTTATTTGAAAGAAAATTGTTTAACGCCATAGTCGAACCACATATCAACCATTGTGGAAGTGGTGGTCGAAATGCCAAAGCCAGTTTACTGGTTGGCAAAAGCGGGAATTTAAGTTTGTTGTGTGCTAAAGCAAAAGAGTACTTATTAGTTACATAAGATGGAAAAACCATTGTTGGAATATTGTCGAGAAGTTTTTGTTTTAAAACTCTTGCAGCTTGAGAAACAGTTCGACTAAGATTATTTGGATCGTATACAGTTTCAAAGTAATTTTGGAATGCTTGAATTTCTTGAATTTGCGTACCTTTTGGTTTGGGCTTCTTTTTCTGCGAAGAAGGAAAAGCAGAGAGTAGATTCGACAACAATGTAGCCTCTTCGACATCAGCAGATTTTCTTTTGAAATACTCTTTTCACCACTTTGAAAATTCTTTGGTGCAAGAAAATAAAGGCTCAAACTCAATGGGGTCAAAGTTAAAAGGGCCGTTGGCAAAGCTGTTGAGGCATTCTTTCCATTCTTCTTCATTTTCTGGAAGTCTCATGTCTTTCCTCGATCTGAAAAAAGGACTTGGTCGAAGCTGACATAACCCAAATTGTCTTGCGATCAGGCTTGGGTGATATGCGTACGCACCAAATAGAGCTGTAGCTTTTCCAGGTGCTACTCTAGCTGACAGAAATTTTGGAGTTAAAAAGGCTTCCCAAATCTGGTTGGTTTCTTTTTCGTCGACAAAAGAAGTTGCAGGAAATTCTCTTTTAAACCGGTCTCGTCCATGAGTCCTTTTGACGAAAGGTGCCATTGAAGGAGCGAAATCTTCGCAATTCATGAACATGTTGAATGCTTTGGAGAACAAGTCTCGTGGAAATACCCCTATCTCTATAGGCTTTAGAAGAGCAAGCCTAACTCCTTCGACATTCCTCGTTTCGACCATTTCAGTATAGTCTTCAGGAATGTACATTTGCAGCTTTGACTCAAAAGTGGCAAGAAGCCACAACTGAAACAACCAAACTGGTCCAGAGACCAAGTAATTTCCTTCAGGCTTGAGTTCTTTTAATGCATGAACTCCCTGTCGTAAACCTTCATAAAGTGATCCTAAAATAAATTGGCGAAGGTTTACCTCTCGACACTCGTGTAGTTGAATGGCCAAAGGAATATACATTTTTGCTACTTGGAGTGACGAAGAGCAGAAAACATAGAAGGAGAGCCAAAAAGTGAGAAAAGCAATGTGTTCTTCGTCAGAAACTTCTTCAGTGGTGATGACATGATTGTCTTCAATGTATCCTTTGAAAGAAGCACGCTTGAAGTTGAATTCATGGTTGTTGCCAGTAGTGTTAGGGTCGAAAACTTCTCCTATTGGTTTAAGTCCAGTTATGGCAGCCACATCTAACAGAGTAGGAGTGAGCATGCCACATTTCAGATGTAGGCTATTGGTGGTCAGCTCCCAAAAGTGTAAAGCCGCAATAAGCATTGGGCTTTGATATTTAGGCCCATATCTCGACAGCTGAATCAGGTCGAAGATGCCTTGTGCTTTCCAGGTTTCTCCTTTCTTCGACTCAATTTTGTTAAGCCAGTTAATGTAAGGTGGGTGATTCTTGTCGACTGGTGGTGAAGACCTAAAAGCCCTATTTGGGTTACTCATGAAATCCATCACATATGGTCCTTTGTTGAAAATCCTAGGGCTATATCTATGATAGCTAGGGAAAACCTATTTGATTTTGTCAGAATCATCACCAGGGTGAGGAAGAGGACCTAAGAATGCATGATTGTAAGGCTTAGGAGAAGGAATTAGTACCCGAGATTGCAAATTTTTTGCTTCTTCTTCTGTCAAAGCTGGTTCAGCAACGAAAGGCTGTTTTCCATAAGCTACAGTGCCAGAAGCTTGAACGTTGGAAGATGATGCCATTAATGGTAGTTCTGAGTTTTTCAAGTGTTTTCGCTGCTTCACTGTTCGGGTTTTTCAAGAATAGAGGTCGCGTAGTGTTGGATGAAGAAATGAAGCTTCGCAAATGGAGTTTTTCTAGTGAGTAAACGCTGGATTTCGCAAGGAAGAAGAAGAGAGAGGGTTCGCAGAAGCAGAGAGAGTAAAAAAGGGAAAATGAAATGGAGAAGTTGCTTCTATAGCTGTTTTAGCAAGAGAGAGAAAAGGTAAACCTTTAACATTTTCTTTAAAGAGCAGTTATTTGCAATAAGTAGTGGGGAGTTCCAACACAAAACGTGGCCCACTAAATCTGAGAAAACGGCGCCATAAAGTAATTTTACTAGAAGTGTCTTTTCAATTCTGAAAACTGATGGTAGTGACGTCATAAGATTCAACATAAAGTTGTTGATTGTAATTTCAAAAACGTCATTTTCTGCCTTCATTTAAAACTCAGTCGAAAAAGACATTTTTGGGGGGCAATTTGTTAGCCTGCATTTTCGACAGGCTCAATTAAATGCAGTCAACGAGGTTTGACTTGCTAATTTCAAGAGGAAAGGTGTTGATTTTGACAGTGAGAAGTTTTCCCAAAAAGGTTCGGCGCAATGCTTAACTTAGTGGAAATTGAAGAATTGAAGCCAATGGTTCGACAAGAAGAAAGTTAGTGATAGATCAGAAGTCAAGTGCTCGTTGTTGAATTACCATTGCAGTAATTGTGGTTGAAGACATGACAGTTACCATTGCAGTTATTGTGGTCGAAGACATGGCAGTTACCATTGCAGTTATTGTGGTCGAAGACATGGTAGTTACCATTTTTTAAATTCTATGTATAGTTAGTTAGTTATTGTGTTTCCTTCCTCGTATAAATAGTAGTTATTCATAGGAAAAATGGGTCACAAACTCACATACAGAATTCTGAAACTCAAACTTCCAACATCACAGAGAAAACGAGTCAGAGAACAATGTATGAACTTGTGCACCATTCTCTTTACAATTATTGCATTTCCACTTTTACTTTCTTAAGTTTTCTGCATTTTATTTGTTTTCTTTTCGACTTCAATTCAGAATCCTCCCTCCTTTCTGGAGATAACTTCGACGGTTATCTTCATATTTTCAAATTTAAGCCGCAAGAACACTCATAATTTCTGGAAAAACTTTAACACAAATGTTCTAGGATTTTCTAGTTGATCCTGCAAGTACCATTAGTTTGTAACTAGCGGTGTTTACCAAAAAACACGGAAAACACACATCAGCAAGTTGCTTAAGAGTTGAGCAATAACGCACTTCAATCATTCCCTTTTGCACTTGCTCTATATGGAAAAGGAACTTGGTCTCTATATGCTTGCTTCTCCCATGTGAAACCGGGTTCTTGGCAAGGCTTATAGCCGACTTGTTGTCAATCCACATCTTGATTGGCTTCTTCACAGTCAATTTCAACTCATCCAGCAAAGAGTTGAGCCAAATTGCTTGGCAGGCAGTAACTGCTCCTGCCACATATTCAGATTCACAAGATGATAATGCCACTACTTGTTGTTTCTTGGAACACCAAGAAACTGTTGCACCTTGAAACCTGAAAACATAGCCAGTTGTGCTTCTTCTATCTACCTTGTCTCCACACCAATCACTATCAAAAAATCCACACAGCTGCAGTTCGTTCTGATCTGTGTTCTCGAAGAAAAATACACCAAACTTTAGAGTTCCTTTGATGTATCTCATTATCCTCTTGGCAGCAAGGTAATGAGACATCTTTGGCTTGGTCATAAATTTGCCCACCAAACCTACTGCTCACCAAACCTATTGCAAACCCAATATTAGGCCTGCTGTGACAGAGGTATCTCAGTGAACCAACAATCTGCTTGTACAGTGTTGGATCTATGTCTTCCTCTGACTCATCCTGCAACAGCTTCACATTCTGTTCTGCTGGTGTCACTGCTAGTTGCAGAGATACATATCAAATCATTTCAGTATCTGTGTTGCATATCTGTAGTAATGCAACACCATTCCACCCTCCACATTAATCAGCTCCATTCCTAAGAAATATGACAACCTCCCTAACTCTGTCATTCCAAATTCATGAAGCATTTTGACCATGAATTGCTTGATTTCTTCCATTAATCCAGCTGTTATCAACAAATCATCCACATATAAACAAATAAGCACTACAATTTCACTTTGCTTGTGCTTCACATACACTCCATGCTCCACCTTGTATCTCTTGAAACCATTTTGGATGAAGAAAGAATCAATCTTCTTGTTCCAAGCACGAGGTTCTTGTTTAAGCCCATAAAGAGCTTTATACAGCCTGTAGGCATAGTTTTCTTTGCCACTTATTTCAAAGCTAGGAACCTGAGTTACATACACCTCTTCCTCTAGAGGTCTATTTAAAAATGCTGACTTAACATCTAAGTGCAGTAGTGACCATCCCTTGCTACAAGCCAAGGCAATGACCATTCTTATTGTTTCATGTCTTGCAACTGGAGCAAACACCTCTTCATAGTCTAGGCCTTTTTTTGCAAGAACCCTCTAGCCACTAATCTGGCCCTGTGCCAACTTATGCTTCCATCAGGATTTCTCTTCACTTTGAACACCCATTTCAACCCGATGGATTTCTTATTAGATGGTAAACTTACTACTTTCCATGTGTTGCTCTTCTCTATTGACTTTAACTCCTCTTCCATAGCCAACTTTCAGGCCTTCTCTTTCACTGCATCTCAGTAACTCAATGGCCGCCAAAAACTTGTTGCGCTAAAAACACACTTAGAGCAAGTGTACTCTTTCGCAGAAGTAGTATAAAAGATTATCGTATCCACATGGATTAATTAACAAGTACCAAACTAGTCAAGATTGTTTATTGTTTAGACGAATAAATAATTTGATGGTTATAGAAACTAAAATAAAAAGAAATAAATAGGAAGAATTAAAATACAAGATATAATTAATTGGAGAGAGGTCTAGGGTCAAGTTTCACTTGCAAGCTTCGATTCCCTTATATGTATAATTCTACCTGAATATCCCTTATTTTATTTAATTACCAATCCCTTTACTAAAGCTATTAATTCGTTTGGTCATTCACGGTTAATATTCTTTTTCCTAAATTAACCCTTGTTTGGTCATGCAAGAATTTAATTTTAAGAAAAGCATAAAGAACAAAAATGTTGAGTGATTGGAAGACTAAATTAAAGTTTGGTCATGCATTAATTATAGCCCCAATTATCCTATAGGTCTACCAACTAATTGCAGTACGGTCGCTGATCAACTAATTGTTTATGAACATGCAAAGGGTGATCAATCTTAAATATGTGATTAAATAAATAGGACAATATTGATTAAAATAAAATTAGGAATTCAAATATTAAATTAGAACATAAAAAGGTCTCTAATCATGCAAGATTCACCTAAGACCCTAGAAGAGGATTTAGGTATCCGTATCTATCAAAAACAATGAAATAAAAACAAGGTTCATAAAATTACATAGATAAGAATAACCCAAAAGTAGTAAAATCTTTCCGACTTCAATCTCATTTTTCTGCTCCAAAGCTCGATGTCAAGAAGAGTACCCGAATCCTTAATCTCTCTTGTGTGTTACTACCGTTGCCAATCACTGATTTTACGTATTTGCCGTGTGCGGCCTTTTGATGTGTATGTGCGGCTCTTTTATGTGCAGCTCCCCCCAATTGAAATTCATGGTTTGCTTTTTATATTAATTCCTAAGGGTATGTTTGGATGGAGGGTTTAGAAGGGGAAGGGAGGGGAAGACTTAATTTTCAAGTCTAAATTGAGGAAACTATAAAAGGTTTCTAAACAAAAATGAAGTGTGATTAACAATGTTTTATCATTATCTATCATGCTATTCTTTCAACTTTTTAAAATCTCAAATAAATATTAAAATATAGATCAAGCCCTCCACTCCAAAACCCTCCCAAACATACCCTCAGGATTCTGTGACGCTACTTCCTCTCTACTCCACACTTTGGCATATAGGCCCTTTCATTTCAATTCCAATTGGGCCAACGGCCTTTTATTTCTTTGTTTTGTCAGCGCCTCTTTTTTAGGCTATATATTTTTTTTTTCGTATTTTTCTCTTTTCTGCAAAATAAAGATTAAATTAAGTAAATAATTTGTATAATTAGGAATAAGTGCTCTAAAAATGACTCAAAAATATCTATAAAAATGCACTAATTTGGAGTTTATCACTCTGCATCTGCCAGAAGAGCAAATTGAATGAGCTCACCTACACTGTCAGATAGCTTCTCAAACTCGCCTAGTCTCTGTGGTAGCTGCCTCACTCTTCTTGGCCTTACATTCTGTACTTCATCATCATCATCAGAATCTTCTTCTGATTGTGGCTCTGGTAGATTTTCATCATTAACCTGTTCATTCTCACTGTCTGCTACATCAGGTTTAGTTCCATGATTTTCTACCATCACTGGTACTGAAGTTGATGTACTAGACTCACTCACACCATTCCATTCCCAGGCTTCCTCCTCACTAACACATCTCTGCTAACAGTGACTGTGTTTGTCATAGGGTTATACATCTTATAACCTCCTGTTGGATGATATCCAATCAGGATTAGCTTCACACTCTTATCATGTAACTTTCTCCTTCTTGCATCAGGTACATGAGCATAACATAGAGAGCCAAAAACTCTCAAATGATTCACTTTAGGCTTCTTACCACACCACAGTTCTTCAGGCACTGTAGATTTCAATCTCTTAGCTGGACATTTATTGAGAATATAAGCTGCTGTAAACATAGCTTCACCCCAAAATTTGTTTGGAAGGTTCTTTTGCTTCAACATGGTTCTTGCAATGTCAGCTAGACCATTATGTTGGGGTGTGTATGGAGGAGTTATCTCATGTACAATCCCATTGTTTTCACAAAACATATCAAACTCTTTGGATGTGTACTCCCCTCCACCATTAGTCCTCGCTATTTTTATCCGCTGTCCACTTTGTTTCTCAGCAAACAGTTTAAATTTCTTGAATACCTCAAGCACTTCACTTTTAGCCTCCACCAAGTACAACCAAAGCATTCTTGTAAATTCATCAACAAATGTCATAAAGTATTTGTTTCCACCCAAAGATGACACTTTAAGAGTTTGACATACATCGGAGTGCACTACCCCTAATGCATGAGTAGCTCTAGACGGTGTTTCTGCAACAAAAGGAAATCTGGCCTACTTGCCCTTCATGCACACCTCACAACTGTTCTGTGGTTGCTTTACACTTGGCACACCAATCACCAGTTCTTTTGTCTTCAAGCCACTTAAACTTTTAAAGTTGAGGTGCCCGTATCTTCTATGCCACATCCATCATCACTGTGAACAACATTCATACACTCCACATCAGTTGCTTTAGCACTGACTTTGAATGTTCTGTTCTTCTCAATACTACTCTATAACACTAGTTTCTTGTTGTTGTCAAACAAGGACATTATCTCATCCTCCATTGTAACTGAGAAGCTTCTCTAAGATTTGACCTACACTCATCAATTTGGAACTCAAACTAGGAACATACCATACATTCTCTATCACTATAGCTCTGCCATACTTTCTTTTGATCACAATGTTTCTCATTCCCTCAGCTTGCAAACTTCTGTGATCTGCAAGTCTAATTTTAGTTTTCTTACTAGTATTCAGGTTAGTAAGCCAATCCCTGCATCCTGTCATGTGATTGCTACAGCCCGTATCCATATACCAATAATCAGACAGAGGAATTTCATCACACAGTCACCATGAGCAACATAGGATCAAAATCATAATCACCATGTTCTGCATTGGCTTCCTCTACCTTTTCTTGTTCCTTCTTCTCACTCCAACACTCATCAGCAAAGTGACCGTACTTATCACGGTTATAGCATTGAATTTTCCTCTTATCAAAGCCTCATTTCTTCTTCTTATTAAATTTCCCTGAGTTACCTTCCTTAGGTTTAGAGGATTCACCTTTCTCAAGGTTCTTCTTATCTCTATTGTTGTTATTCCAATTCTCTTTCCCTTTCCCTTTGTTATTCCACCGCTTCTTCTTATTAGATTCATTTATCTTATTAGTTTGAGCCTTGAGACCTGTTCAGTTTCCTTCTCAGTACTTCTATCTTTTATACGCATTTCATGTGCCTCTAAATTTCCTTGTAATTCCTCAATCTTAATCTCACTTGTGTCTTTTGACTGTTCAATCGCTACTACTACATAATCAAAATGAGAATTCAAGGATCGAAGTACCTTTTCCACAATGGTTTGCTCAGTGGTTGTTTCTCCACAGTTTTTCATCCGATTCGTAACAGTAATTACACGTGAGAAGTAGTCAGCAACCTTCTCATCATCTTTCATTTGATGTAGCTCATACTGTTTTTTTCAGTGACTGAAGTTTCATTTTCTTCACCTTCGCATCACCGCCGTAACACCGCACCAACGTATTACACACATCTTTCGAAGTTGTTGCTTCAGCAATCTTCTCAAACACCTTTGGATCTACGCATTGATGGATGAAGAAGAGCGCCTTCTGATCCTTCTTTCTGACTTCGCGATGAGCCGTTCTCTGTGCTTCCGTCGCGTTCTCTGCTAACGCAACATATCCGTCATTCACAAAATCGAGTACATCCTGAGCACCAAACAACACATGCATCTGAATCGACCATCGATCCCAGTTCTTGCCGTCGAACATCGGCAAATGCGTATTGAATCCATCGTTTCCATTCATCTTCTCAATCTCTTGTGTTTTGCACAAAACAATTCCTCTCTATCACTCATGTTTCCCTAACCCTAGAAATCAACTTGTGATTTCACCGATTTTGAATTGCAAATCGATGCAATCTGCGAAGACGAAATCACACACACAACTCACCGCGAGATTCACAATTTGCTCTCACGTGTTTCCCATAATCCCTAAATTCTCTAAGATACCAATTGTTAGCACATAGTGTGCATTTGACATAACTGGAGAAGAAAATCGAGAGAGTTTTCAGAGAAGAGAATTGAAGATGTACACACTCAGAATTGTGAAAAGCTTATTATTATTTCATTTCCAATGTAATTAACACTTATACAACAATTACAACTGAATTGAAAATTGAAGTAAAACAGAAATGTAGCTAACTATTGTTGACTGGTTACCTACATAGATTCACCTGATGTGGGAGCTGGAGCTGGTAAAATGGGTCGGACACGTCGGATCGGTCCAATAAAACCAGGCCCGTTTTGATAACTGTCGTTTTATCCCAGTCTTAAAAGCCTGTGCCCAATTAGTTGAACCCCTGAAAAAATAATTTTCACTTATCACCCTATATAAATAACCCAAAACTCCTGAAATTTAATTTTTGAACCCTCTGAAAATTTTAAATTGTACTAGTAGACCAAGTTTTGCACCCATTTGACCCTAACTTTAAAAAATTTGACACCCCTGACTCCAGGGTCCTGGTTCCGCCACTGGCCGTCCCATCATTCTCAAGGAAGCCAGCTCTATTGGGGTGTGTGGAAACCATTCTCTCTTCCTTGCACACTAGTTTTGATTTCGAAGCCTTTCAACTAAATTTTTTTTTCTACACTAGTTTTGATATTGATTTGATAAAAGCGCCAAGAAATGGAGGAAGAAGGTTGGCAAACAGTGAGAAGGAGAAAGCGTCCAGTACCTTCTACTTCTCAGAAATTCCAGACACACATGGAGCTAAAGAAATGCTCAAGGCTTTTGCTTTTTATGGGGATGTAGTTGAAGTTGTCATTCCTTTCAAGAGAAACAAGAGAGGTCTCAGGTTTGGATTTGCACGGTTTAGAGATATCAGAGATCCTAGATTGTTCGCTGTGAAGCTCGACAATATTATCATAGGCGCTAAGAAGATCTATGTTAATATCCCAAGGTTTCAAAGAGGGAGCAATGGTGACATGAATGGAAAATGGAAGCTGGGAAATCACAAAGCAGTTGCAAAACGATTGAAGCCTCAAAGGAAGTGGCAGATGGTTGCTGATAGAAGAAAAGGGGGGAGGGAAGAAGACAATGGAAACTGTGGTATTACAGAGACTGATACGGAAAAATATGTAAGATATTTTAACAGAATTCGATTTAAACATGATACAACAAACAACACCTTTAAATCATTATAGCGAAAGCATTAAAATAGCACTAACCTCCGGCCATTGCAATGTTGGTCTCGTACTTCACACCCAACGGAGAACTCGGATTCGCTCTTCACACCTACGGAAGAACTCTGTTCTTCTTTCCAAACCCTCACTCACTCAAAACTCGATGGTGTAATTTTTTCTGAATGGAGAAGTAGGTTCGGTGACCAAAACAGAGAGTAGAAGTGGTATTTATATAGCTCTGTCCATCACAGAGTTAAGCAACTTCCAACTACAAAATAGAGGCTTAATTTTCGGAATTAACCGTTATCCTGAGATCATGGGTTGAGTGGGAGAAGAAAATGGACCTAATTTAGAGTTAGTTTCTTTCCCTAAAAATAGGAGCAAAAATAGAGCACATTTCCACTCCCAAAAACTTAGGAAACGTGAAACAAAACCAACATTCTCCCACTTGGTCCATTTAACCCGTCACAATCATAACGAGAAACTTAATATATGAATCATGGCGATAGGTCCTCAAAAAACGAGTATTATCTTCCATGTATTACGATATGTCAAGCAACTTAAAATAAGTCCCTAACTTAATGAATAAACCATATGTTTATTCAAGGTCAAACTTAAATGAATTTCCTCAAATTAAATAAATGTGTACACAAACATATGAGAAAATATCAAACTGAATAAGAGTTTCATCAAAAGCTATAAATGTACGTAAAATGAAAATCACATCAAGGAACCAAGTCCCATGCAAACTACATGATCCTTAAAATTCTTTGGTGGCATGCCTTTAGTCAAAGGATCGACAATCATCAACTCTGTGCTAATGTGTTCAATAACCACTTTATTTTCTTTAACACGTTCCCTTATGGCTAAGTATTTAATGTCGATATGCTTGCTTCGACTTCCACTTTTGTTATTCTTAGCCATAAATACCGCAGCAAAGTTATCACAGTACATCTTCAGTGGCCTAGAAATAGAGTCAACAACTCTAAGCCCAAATATAAAACTCTTCAACCACACACCATGCGAGGTAGCCTCAAAACAAGAAACAAACTCAGCCTCCATAGTGGAAGTAGCAGTCAATGACTGCTTTGCACTCCTCCAAGAAATGTAACACCCCTTTTCTACCCCTTAATTTACACGTCATTATCAGAGTAATCTCTCTTTCAAAAATATTACTTAATTAGTAGAAAAGACATGCCACATTTTCATTAATAAAAACTCATCATTTGCGCCATCAAAGTTTGTACAGCAACGCAATCGTCATGAAATTTAAACTTCAAAATAATCTCATCACAGCGGAAATAATATAATAACTCACTAAGCCTCTCCAACACATCTCATATTCTCAACATAGTCATTAAACAGTTAATTAACAACTAACAAGCTTCAACTACGCCCCCTAGGTGCTACAGTATCAGAGAGCGACTCGACAGACATCCCAATAGATATCACAGAAGGCAGCAAGACCTTCACTCGCGGTTACCTGCAGCGTTGCCACAATAGAGCAACATTTCAAGCAGAAGGGGGTGAGAATTTCAACAAAACATAATCAAGCACATAGTAGAGTAATGAAGACAAACAGTCACACAACATCATTATCAACACCACATCATCATCGCCAAACACCAACTCAACCACAATTTGCCAACAAGTCACAGTAATGAATATGCATGATAATGCAACCCACACCTGGGTATATGCATGATGGTACCATACTCGTCATAATAAGCCACTAGGGGCACACCGTCATCATTAAGAGGCCGAAGCCTATTCGTCACAATGTGCACATGCTATGAGACTCTATGGACACATGTGCAATTTCACCAAAAGAAAAGACACTCCCCTGGAGTACTCATCATCATCGTCATAAAACACTCATAGAGTGTATTCGTCGTAATTCATCACATTCACATTACAACATCATTATAATCATACCCCTAGAGTATATTCGTCACAAATCACCATAATTCATGTTACATCATCATCATACATATCACCTTTGAAATTTGGGTAACAACACGTTTAGAGTTTAGAAAAACATCCTGTTTTAATTTATAAAACATCACATCTTAATTTGAAGGACATCACATTTTAAATTCGGAAAAACACCACATTTTCAAGCTTGGGAAAAACACTACATTTGAATTGGGAAACGTCACATTTTTATTAGTGAAAACATCACATTTTTTTTTTGGAGGGAACATCATATTTTTGTGGAGAAAACATCACCTTTCAAAAACTGAGAAAAACAGTGTGAAAACAGCAATAAAACAGTGGGAAAACAGCGAGAAAACAGTGGGAAACAGTGACTCGCGCTTGAAGCGCGAGCTGGGCGCGATTGGGCAGCAACAGCGTGCCACAGCGCAGCGCGCTTGCGCCTGGAGCGCGACTGCAGCGCGAGCGACGCACGAATGGGCAGCAACAGCGTGCCACAGCGCAGCGCACTTGCGCCTGGAGCTCGACTGCAGCGCGAGCGACGCGCGAATGGGCAGCAACAGCGTAACGTGCAGAAAATTCAGAAAAACTTAATTTTTTACCCCAACCCGATCACATCACAATTCTTTTCCGCACATTACCAACACCAAAAACACGTTTTATTCACCAAATCAACCATCAAATTTAATCAAGGACACCATCAAATTTTCATTCCAACAAATCATCAAATTCTTCAAATAACATCAATTTCATCAAAACAACATCAGAACTCTTCAACAATATCAATTCATCAAACATCATCAATTTCATCAACAATATCATTTCATCAAAACATCTTCAATTTCATCAACAATATCAATTCCCACAAACCCCACAAAACCCCACTATACACCCAATCATGTTAAACCGAAACGCTCACCCTTACCTCTTAAACGTAGGCTCCGTAGAAGACGAATGGAAACACGTACAAAACCACAGCAACCCACGATCTCAGCTTCCCTTGGAACTCGCGACTTCTCCTTCTTTTTCCTCTTCTCAGCGCGCCGTGGCTCTCTCCTCACTCTCTCAATTCGCAGCTCTCTCAATTTTGCGCAAGTGAGAGAGTTTGGCTTAGACTCCTAGGGTTTAAGCTGCGGGCTCAGTGAACACTGGGCCCTCCACGCCAACACCACTCCCTTTACTCGTTTCACCTCCTGTATAACACATATTATTTCTCTTGATTTAATCACACCTCTAATAAATTTAATAACTCAATTGAATAAATTAATTAAATTATTTCCGGGGTGTTACAAGAAACAGCTCCACCGGCTAGCATAAAAACATAACCCGATGTTGATTTGCGGGTGTCAATGCAACCGGCATAGTCTGAATCAGAGTAGCCAATTACTTCCAAGTTGTCAGTCTGTTTGTACATGAGCATGAAGTCTTTTGTACCTTGAAGATATCTCATCACTTTCTTTGCAGCTTTCCAGTGGTCAATTCCTGGATTACTCTGATATCTTCCTAAAACTCCAACAGCATATGCAATGTCAGGTCTGGTGCAAACCTGAGCAAACATAAGACTTCCAACAGCTGAAGCATAAGGAATATTCTTCATGTGTTCCCTTTCAAAATCATTTTTCGGGCATTGGCTCAAATCGAGTTTATCACCCTTCACAATGGGAGCTACACTTGGTGAACAATCTTTCATGTTAAATCTCTCTAGAACTTAGTTGATATAGGCTTCTTGAGACAAGCCCAAAATGCCTCTATTTCTATCTCTATGGATCTTAATGCCAATAACATAAGATGCCTCTCCCATATCCTTCATATCAAAGTTCTTTGAGAGAAATTGTTTCACCTCATATAACATACCCTTATCATTTGTTGCAAGTAAAATATCATCCACGTATAGCACAAGGAAACAAATATGGCTCCCACTGATCTTCTGGTATATACAATGATCCATGACGTTCTCTTCAAAACCAAATGAAGTGATTACCTCATGAAACTTCAAATACCATTGGCAGGAGGCTTGTTTCAATCCATATATGGATTTATTAAGCTTGCAGACTAAGTTCTCACCATCACTAGGGGAGAATCCTTCAGGTTGTTTCATGTAAACCTCTTCCTCTAGATTGCCATTGAGGAAAGCCGTTTTCGCATCCATTTGATGTAACTCAAAGTCAAATTGAGCTACTAATGCCATAATTACACGAAGAGAATTTTTCTTAGATACAGGAGAAAATGTCTCGGTGTAATCGATTCCTTCTCTTTGAGTAAATCCTTTGGCAACAAGTCTTGCCTTATGTCTCTCAATGTTGCCTTCTGAGTCTCTCTTTGTTTTGAAGACCCATTTACATCCAATGGCTTTTACACCATTAGGCAACTTGACAAGATCCCAGACTTGGTTTGATGCCATAGAATTCATCTCTTCTTTCATAGCATTGTGCCACAAATTTGATTCTTTAAAATTCATGGCCTGTGAAAACGTTTCAGGATCATTTGCAGCTCCTATGTTATAATCCGATTCTTGTAGATACACTACAAAATCACTAGTAATTGCTGACCTTCTGACTCTTGTAGATCTTCTTAATGTTGCTTCATTATCTTCTTGAGGAACTTGTTGTCCAACCGGTTCATCAACGGGTTGTTCAACATTATCTTGATGTTCTTCATTAACAACTTGATCTACATGATCATTTTCAACAGCTTGTGGAACTTCAGTAGTTGGTGGTCTAACACCCGTTTGTACTTGAGGGGTGTGAATGACAATCAACCTATCACTTGATTCAGAGGGTTGAGCCTCATAGTGATCCTTTTCATGAATGGTGTCTTGAAGGTGATCACTCCCACTAATCAAGTCACTTTGAAGAAATTTGGCATTTCTTGACTCCACAATTCTAGTGCTATGTGATGGACAATAGAATCTATACCCTTTGGACTTTTCAGCATATCCAATGAAATACCCACTAATAGTCCTCGGGTCCAGCTTCTTTTCTTGTGGGTTATAGATTCTCACTTCAGACGGACATCCCCAAACACGTATATGTTGCAAACTTGGTTTCCAACCTTTGAATAACTCAAAAGGCGTCTTTGAGATAGCCTTGGTTGGCACTCGGTTCAATATATACGCAGCCGTCTTTAGTGCTTCAATCCACAAGAATTGAGGAAGTTTTGTGTTACTCCTCATACTTCTTACCATGTCCATTAAAGTTTGGTTTCTTCTTTCTGATACACCATTTTGATCCGGAGAACCAGGCATAGTGTATTGGGCAACAATCCCATTCTCTTGAAGAAACTTCGCAAATGGACCGGCAGCTTGCCCATTCTCCGTGTACCTACCATAGTACTCTCCACCTCTATCAAACCTCACGATCTTAATTTGTTTTCCACATGTTTCTCTACTTCAGCCTTAAAAACTTTAAAGGCTTCCAAAGCTTCATCTTTTGAACGAAGTAAGTAGAGATACATGTATCGTGAATAATCATCGATAAAGGTGATGAAGTATTTCGGACTACTTGCGTCCATATCTGGACAACAAATACCTGTATGTATGATTTCCAATAGGTTTGAGCTCCTCTGTGCACCCTTTTTAGACTTGTTAGTTTGCTTACCCTTAATGCAATTTATACAAGTCTCGAAATCAGCAAAATCCAAATTACTAAGTACCCTTTCATTTTATAATCTCTTAATTCTTTCGATTGAGATGTGTCCCAATCTTCGGTGCCACAACATTGAGGATTTTTCATCCACAACACATCGTTTCAAACCAGCAGTGACATGCATAGAATCGTAAGTAGCGTCGTTTTGTAAATTAATTGAATAAAGACCATCGCGTATTTCACCAAAACCAACAATTCTAGATTTATCAGCTAAAGTAAAACCAGAATCCATAAATTTGAATGAAAAACCCAAAGGCGTTAGTCTTGAAACAGAAATCTAATTCTTAGAAAAACTAGGAACATAAAAAGTCTTTTCTAGAATCAAAGTAAAACCGCTACTTAAAGTCAAACTGCATGTCCCAATGGCTTCTACACGTGAACGCATCTGACTTCCTGAATAGATGTACTGTTCACTTCCCACTGGTTTCCTTAGGTTTTGCATACCCTGCAAGGTATTAGAAACATGGATTGTAGAACCAGAGTCAATCCACCATGTGTTATGATTAACATTAACCATATTAGATTCATAACAAACAAAGGCAGATGGAATACCTTTCCTGTCAAGCCAGTTCTTAAACTTCAAGCAGTCTTTCTTCATGTGCCCTTTCTTCTTACAGAAAAAACACTTTGACTCTTTCTTTATGACTTGCTCAGGAGGAATGTTGCCTTTGTTCTTGGTAGTTTCCTTCTTCTTCTTTCCATGAAAGGTCAAGTTCACTTTTTCGCCCTCCTCCATCAACAACCTTTCCTCTTCTTGAACACACATGGTCAACAATTCATTGATTGACCACTTATCCTTATGTGTGTTGTAAGAGATGGTCACCTCCAAGGTTTTCAGCTGAGCCGCTATATCCCGCATGCGCATAATGTGATCACGCACGCCTTTCACCCCTATGAGCTTTGTGGTGGAGAACTTAATGATCAGAGTGCTGGCAAGGGCTTTGTCCGATGTAGAAAATTGCTCATCAATAGCCTTCAGAAGCTCCTTGACATTGGTATGCTGATCGATAGAGGCACGGATACCAGCAGATATCTTGGTCTTTATGAGCATCATGGAGAGACAGTTAGATCTCTCCCACTTTTCTTAAAGATCAACGGCATCTGGAGTGCTGGTTTCAGTAATACCCGCCGGCTCATCTTTCCTAATAGCATAGTCAATGTCCATCCAGCCCAAATGAAGAAGAATTCTCTCCTTCCAAACCTTATAGTTATCACCACTTAGTTCGGGAATGTCACACTTAATATCAGAGAAATTCGCAGGATTAATAACTGCAAAATTCAAATATACATGCTCATTATTCATAATTGAGACAAAAATAAATTTCATGTTTTACCAATGCAAACATGTCTTAATTTGTGAATCTAGTGACATAACACTTGCCTGTGGGCTAAAGTCTTACTCAATTAGACTCATCATATAACTTAATGATAAAACTATCAAATCATGTTCCAATTCTTAATTCCTGTGGGTAGATTAAGAAATACAATCTGATATTTTATCCTAATTAACCATACAAATACAACAAAATTCCTGTGGGTAGATTCTATTATATTACGTATGATAAATTACAACTAATGTTTTTAACGTGATCTTAAAATTAATATATAATCCTAACCAATCAAAGATGCTGTGGCTATTCCTCAATTAATTAAAATTATATTGATCACCAAACATTGTCAATACTCTATAAGAAGCTAAATAATTGCATAGTCTTTCAAATAATGCCAATTAAATGAATAAAAGCTTCCTAGATTTTAATGTGCATAAACAATCTAAATAACATTGCATGTTTAAATAAATACTGAATTAAACATACAATATTGTTACTGAATTAAATAGATGAGCACATTAACAAAACTTAACAATAACAACAGGTTGCATAATTAATTCTGCAATTCAGCAAGTACATAAATAGATGCCGCACTGCAAAGTTTCTAACGCAGAAAAACGGTATGCACATATATCTATCCTATAGTTGGTCCTGGGTTCGAATCATGATGAAGACATAAACTTCTCCAACTTAGTCATTTTATTTTAACAATTCAAAACGTAAATTAAAATAAAACTCCAATTCCTAGAATCGAGCACGAGACCACCAAGTTGAACAAAGCTTGAATTACCGCTACGCTATCATGTATTCATGTTAAAGATACGACGACGCTAATATATAACTAGATAAAACTGCGCTAATAAACAACATCATCGTACCTACAGCCGGGTCAGTTTGACCCGGTTAAAACCCACGAATAACAAATGCGACCCGACTATTTTAGACCAATATAAACATTGAAACCAGAAAGTAATTACCCAGAAACATTAAAATAACTGTTTCCTATTGATTTCTGATTTTAATTTTCTTTAAAAAGGGTGTAAACTAAATTACTCCAAATGAATATTCTGAAACTTGAATGCAAGGCAGAGGTAACAACGGCTCTGATACCAAATGTAAGATATTTTAACAGAATTCGATTTAACACATGATACAACAAACAACACGTTTAAATCACTATAGCGGAAGCATTACCGGCCATTGCAATGTTGGTCTCGTACTTCACACCCAACGGAGAACTCGGATTCGCTCTTCACACCTACGGAAGAACTTTGTTCTTCTTTCCAAACCCTCACTCACTCAAAACTCGATGGTGTAATTTTTTCTGAATGGAGAAGTAGGTTCGGTGACCAAAACAGAGAGTAGAAGTGGTATTTATAGAACTCTGTCCATCACAGAGTTAAGCAACTTCCAACTACAAAATAGGGGCTTAATTTTCGGAATTAACCGTTATCCTGAGATCATGGGTTGAGTGGGAAAATAAAATGGACCTAATTCAGAGTTAGTTTCTTTCCCTAAAAATAGGAGCAAAAATAGAGCACATTTCCACTCCCAAAAACTTAGGAAACGTGAAACAAAACTAACAAAATAGGCAAACAGGCAGGGGCATTCACAGCAACAACAACCGAAAGAAATGGCTCGTAAATTTGGAACACTGAATTTTTCTCGTCATTGGCTCGTAAATTTGGTGACTTTCTGGGCATTGATGAAAATACAAGAAAGAAAACATCCATGGATGTAGCAAGAATTCTTGTTCGAACGAAGAGTTACGATGTTTTTAACATGGTTGTACATGCAAGCATCAATGGATCGATGTTCCATATTAAGGTATTGGAGGAATGGTGTGGTCCGATGCACTGGAACGGTCTTTCAGAAGCATACAAAAAGGACGATGAAGAAGAAAAATCTGATGTTGACGATGACTGTGTAGACGTCAGTGAAGACGATGAAGGTCCGCCGTTGTTCATGGTGGAGGATGGTGATGGTGAACTGAGAAACGCAGAGGAAGACGTGGAAGATGAAAGGCCATTGTGTGTTAATTCCATTCCACTTTTCGAGGGGATAAACGTGAACTTAGGAGATGGAGCTAATAATGAGGAAGGAAAAAGTGCATGGGAAAATAGGGATCAGGATCCTCTCCATTTAATGGAGGGTTCCATTTGGAGAGAGAGAGAGTGACACCATGAATATTTTAATATTATTTTAAAAATAATATTAAAATATTCAATGTGTCACTCTCTCTCCAAATGGAACCCTCCATTAAATGGAGAAGATAGCGAAGATGAATGTTCTCTGAATGTGGCGGCGCACGAGGAATTGATGTCACTTGGAACTGAATAGTGTGGTGAAAGGATGGGGACAAACGAATATTCTGGTCAACGTGGTGTTATTGATTCGGAGTGTGTACATGATGGTGGGCCAGAGAGAAGATGCAAGGATAATGAAACAAACGACTTGGACATTGAATGTGGGCTAAATGAAAAGGCCCAATACGCAGAAGGAAGTGAAGACGAGACTGGGCTGAGTACAAAAAATAAGGCAGGTATTTTTTTTTGTACCCCCATCACATCCCATATACCCCCATCATATCTCATATACCCGAAAATACCTCTGCCCAAATAACAAAGCAGATTTACCTCAAATGGGGGTACCTAATAGGTAAATACGACTTTAAAAATAATAAAGCAGATTTACCTCAGATGGGGGTACATCCGCTTTGTTATTTTTAAAATCGGATTAACCTAGTGGGTTGATAAATCTGATTTCCCTAAAAAAAGGAATTCGGATTTACCCCACCTAAGGTAAATCCGATTTCCCTAAAAAAAGGAACTCGAATTTACCCCACCTAAGGTAAATCCGATTTTGTTATTAAAAATAATTGTTTTTTATTTAAATTTTTAAAAAAGGTTATAAAAATGCTACTAAAAATCCGTTAAAGAGTCAAAACTAATCCAAAAATTATAAAAACACCACTAAAAATCTAATAAAACCAAAATAAGTTTATGCAAATTTTTTTAGATTTTTTGGAAATTATGAAAAATTAATAAAAAATAGTAAACGATGGAATTTGGGATTTTGGGGTCCCCCTATCTTGAAAAAAGTCACTTCTTGAGGAGTCTTGATCCTTGATTTTTTTCGGATTTAATGACTGTGGTTTCATTACAATTTGAGTAGGTGGCCCGAAAACCGATTTTTTAGCCTAAATTATTCGCTCGTCGTACAACATCGTCACGTGTTAACGAACTACACACTAAATAGAACCAAAAGACGGTCGAAATTAGTATCTAAGTTTTTAACTGATTTACTTATTTATTAATTAGGTTAACAAAGCGGATTTACTTTAAGTGGGGGTAAATCCGATTTTGTTATTTAAAAGCGGATATACCCCCATATAAGGTAAATCTGCCTTTAAAAATAACAAAATCGGATTTACCCCCACCTAAGGTAAATCTGCTTTGTTATTTTTAAAAGCGGATCTACCCTCATCTTAAATAAATTCGCTTTTAATTTTTTAAAATTTTTAGTGGAAATCGGATTTACCCCACAGATACATAAATCCGATTTCCAAAAAAAATTGAAATCAGGATACGTTCGGATTTTTTAAATTTTGTGAAAGGCAATTGCGTCTTTTCGCAGGGTTGATGGGGTAGATTGTCTGATGGGGGTAAAAAAAATCACAATAAGGAAAAAGGGCTGAAAGTTAGTGAAAACGTGGGCTTAAAAAAGGAAAAACTAAATTGAAGTTGAGAAAAAGCAAAAAATTCAAGGAAGGACAAAATAATAATGATACAGGGGCTTGTAAAAGGATAACCGTGGGGCGACGAAATGAGTACAATTCAAAGCTCTCTTTCTCAGTAAATAACGAAGCAGATGCAACGGTTCTTGGAAAAACTTCGGTAGGAGATTCAGATATTAGACGGTGCAACGAAAGAAATGTCGTTGAGCACGAGGTAGGATTAGCGGATAAGGTGTGGAAAATTGCGAAAGACAATTTGGGGGTCACAGGACATAGCAAGGATGAAGAATACAGAGAAAGGGTTAGAGCCTTGGAGTCTAGAGATCAAATTGCAAAGGCAAAGAAGGGGAAAAAAAGCTCAACTCAATGAAGATTATCACATTGAATATGAGAGGGTGGGGGGGCCGCCAAGAGAAGGCGCTTGAAGAAATTAATTGTATCAGGCGAGTTCGATTTTTGCATGTTACAGGAAACAAAGAGCAGTGATTTATCAAGAAAGATGATAACAAGCATTTGGGCTGATTCAAACTTTGACTGGATCAGTAAGAATGCGATTGGTCAATCAGGCGGCTTGCTGAGTGTGTGGAAGGCAGGGATAGTAGATGTACAATTCTCGTTTTCAGAAGAACATTTCGTTGGAATAGGTGCTAAGATACAGGGCAATTTGTGCTACATGGTGAATGTATACTCAGCGACATGGTTGGAAAAAGGCGATTATGGGAAAGTCTAAGGGGATTGAAAGGAGAATTTGAGGATGGAGATTGGTGTATAGCTGGTGACTTCAATGCGGTAATGTCGAGGGACGAGAGAGCACGGAAAATTTAGCTAGTTTCAATCAAGTAGAAATGAGGGAATTTGCAGCTTTTATAGAGGATATGGAGTTGATTGATGTACCAACACTCACTAGTGGAAAAAAGACATTTTATAACAGTAATTCATATCGGTTAAAAATGAACTGATGCTAAAAGTGACGCGGTGGCAGTTTTGTAATTATATTTACAACATTTACATCTTTCATATCGGTTCCATGGTATACCCGTTATAGAAAATGCCAATTAACATGTTTCATATCGAGTCATAACTGGAACCGTTATAGAAAATCCCAAATTTTAGGCGTTGGTTCTTCATTTTCTTCGCGGCTCTCACTCACTCTACTCGCGAAACCTCACTTCTATTGCGCTGAAACCCTATAGCGCTGAAACCTCATTTCCTCTTGCCGCAAAACCATCTCACCCCTCGCTGCAAAACAAACTCTCCCTCTCGCTGCAAAACCATCTCACCCCTCACTGCAAAACCATCTATCCCTCTCGCTGCAAAACACGATGGAACTCGCTGCTGCGTCTCACAAGTTGTAATTGAAACTCTGTCGCTAACTGAAACTCTCGCTGCGTTTCTTCTATGATTGGTAATGTTTCTTTTACGAAGTTCTTCTCTTTCATTCTTTTCTTCCATTTTGCAATTCAGTTTTTGCACACACATTTAGGGCTTTCGTTTTGATGCTTCCTAATTGCTGTCTCCCTAATCTGTTCCCATCGTATGCGAATAGGTGGAGTTTCTTTTGTGGATTTGAGTTGATTTTGTGTTCTTAGATTTGTTGTGATGTCAATGTGTTTTGGTGGGGTTAATCGTTTTACTTTTTTAATAGTTGAAATTAGGTTTTTGGGGTGATTTGTGATTTGTGGTCTTTTTGCTGAAACATAAAATATATGATGGTTCTGACTATTAGTGCATTTCATATCATTGTAAACTAAATGATTGTTTTGGGAAATATTTGTGTATGTAATGAGAAAATGGTATCACTGTTCTCTGTTTCTACTTATTTTCTAATTTGAGTACATGTTTGTAAATCAGTTGGTGGTGAAATAGGAAAACCTATTTTAGGGTTACACATTTTGCAACTTTCTGTTTTTTAATCTTATTTGTTTTACCTAATTTACTAGGGAGGGTTTAATCATAAAAGGAAGCAGCTTTGTGAGAAAAGCTTGAAGTCTGAGACATTGTAAATGTGAGGGTTTCAACTTCATTTTTGCCTTTTGAAGGTTTTTCATTGATGAGTGATTTGTTTTTATGTTAAATTATGTCTTCTTCTTGTCTTGAACCTTTTATTTGTCTCATTTTCACACTTGAAGCCTTTCATGCTGTTCTCTTATGCTTTATGGTCTTTAATTTGCTTAATCTTTTATATGTTGGTTTAGAATATTGATGTCAGCCTTCATAAACTTCTGGAAACTTTCCTAACATGGTGGAATAAATACATTGATGTTAGTGCAACGAGAAATGTTAAGATTATACTTCATTGCTTTATAAAAAATTCTAGACATTTATATAGCATTTGCTATAACATGGACTTCATTGTATCTCCCAGTTTGTGTCGTGCTTTATATTTTTGTTCAGTAGGCAATTTCTTATTGTTTAATTGCTTAATTTATGGGAAATAAGATCCTTACACTTTGATATGTATATTTATTCATGCTCACAGTCGAGGGATGCCATTGATCCGAAGCGGCACTATAAGAAAGGTGATTCAAAATCAAAGGCACTTCCCAAGTATTTTCAGGGTTGTTTACATGTTCTTTCAAAATTCAGTTTCTGCTCAACAACTTTAATTTTTGGCGTCATTTGAATATGATCAGGTGGGAACAATTGTAGAATCTTCGTTGGAGTTCTTCTCAGGAAGGTTAACAAAGAAAGAGAGGAAGACATCGCTTGCAAATTAGTTGCTTTCTGATCCAAGCCTTTCCTGGTTACGTTTAAAGTAAGTTGTGGTGCATTCATTTTATATGTGCTTGTTTTAGTTAGTCCTCATATTGTAGATGTGTCATTGCTAAATGTCTTATGTTCATTTCATTCTTGTAGATGTGTCATTGATAACATTGAAGAATTGCTATCATTAGCTGATACAATACGAGAACTCCTAGACCACAAGGTAATTTCAAGATGTTCATCTTCCTAAATGCATGCATGAATGCAAATGGCAATTCTTGAAACATCTTGACGGGCCTCAAGTTTAGTTGCTCATCAAGTGTGCTGCACACTGCAACTTATTATGTTATGTCACCTTTCTGGATCCTAAACTAGTTGCATGTCATTCTTATGGGATATTAATATCTATTATTCCATTTATGACTTACTTGAATGACTTACTACTCTATTTTATAATAATTTTGAAGTTCGTTCAGTATTTTATTGTCATTATCTGCAGTAAAACTGAATTGCCAAATGTTCAAATGTAGTGTTTCTGGTTTTGTCTTTCAGGGACTTAATTGAATTTATGCATACATTCCTAATTGTTGTTTACTTTTAAATAGGTTTAGGGCTTCCTAGATCTGAATCATAATGGTGAGGAGAGATTTGGTGAGTTAATTGGTTGTTGAATTTTGTTTCAGTATTGGAGTGAGATTTAGAGAAGCAACTAAAATTAGACGGGGCATTCTGCTGCTGTGTGGGATTTTAGACCAGCAACTGAAATGACAAAGGACTGGAATGGAATTGATCAAATTATGCTTCAGACCCCGCCCTGCGCATCGACACGAGTGAGAACTTGTAATTGTCAAATTCGCATCAGTTTTAACATTTGATGAAGTCATAATTTTATCATTTATAATGTTAATACATGATAAGGAAAGCATGGATCATAATCATATTTCTAATTTCATTAGAAAAAGTATATGACATAGATATGCAATTCTTCGTATATGTTCTCCACAGGTATAATTAGAGTCAAATTTACACATTATAATTGCTTTCATTATCTAGATGACTTTACATTTATTTAAGAGAATAAAAAAAGCATGATTGATATCTAGTTGAGCGAACCTCGAGATGATTGTATTATCTGAATTCTGAAGTACTTCTGTATTGTTAAGGGAATCTTAAAAACTGGTGGAGTTTCACTCAAATATTGTCAAGGAAATTGCAACTAACTAGTACCCTGGCCATCCCCTCACACTCGCTGGTAAATCAATGGGTTCAAGGTATCTTGTGATTTCATTTTTATTTATATATTGGCAGGAGCAGGAGGAAGTCCAAATTATGACATGATTATTTTGTTGTAGAGTTGGATGTATGGTGGCTAGCATGGAAGACATTAATGTTTCTGCTGTAGTATGCTTGGGCTACCCATTAATGGTTTGATATTCTTTTTGTTCATTTCATGCCAACTAATTGCATGTCTTTTTACTTTACTGAAGGATTTTTCAAACTATCTGTTTATATTTAGGCCTTAGGGTAAACTCACTTGTCCTATTTGTGATTTCCTTCCAATTATTAGTTGTTAATCCACTTTTCTCTAGCATTTCACTTCATAGGTCAGTCTGGCCTTACAGTAGCTATCTTCATTTGCCAACTTGATTGATGTTGTCCTTTTAATTGCTTCTTGAGCTTCTCTATAATTTGCAGTTGTGATACTCTCAGTTTTCTGTTTGAGCAATTGTTAGCATGCCATACTTCACACATTATGATTTGTGTAGTGGTTTTCTGGGGGTGTTTTGGCAAATCAAATGTTGTCATTAGTATTAGTACTGAAGTACAGATTTTAAATAATATAGCTACGAATTACATCAATTTCATGCCCTGTTAATCTATTGAATCAACACTAAGGAAAGCATCTTTCAAGTCCTATCATGATATTATTGCAAAACATTTTTTTTAGTGTTCTATTATCTCTCCTAATGCTAATCTTGTGTTTTTGTGTGTGGTGTGCAGGGCAGCAAGGATGCTCTCTGTTCCCTTGAGAAGTTAGAAGCTACTCGAAAGAAGATGAAAGCGCTCAATGAGCTGCATGTTGTTGATGGCGGTGATCACTCTTTTAAGATTGGCAAGAAGCATCTGCAAGCAAATGGTTCCTCCCAGGATGAAGCTGAAGCTGTTGTTGTGCAGGCCATTGTTGCTTTCATTTCCAGGTCTCTTGAAGGATGATGAACTCCCCTTGTCGACTCTATTGTGTATCTAGGTTTGTATATACACTTTATTGTATCTAGCTTGGTAGTAATCTAATCTAGGCCTTCTTTTCTGCAAGTGGTCTGTAATTATAACTTTGGTAATTTGGGTGTGTTTTGTGTAATGCAATGTATCAAATTTTTGATTTGTAACTTGCATATCTCCTTTTCATGTTGATTTTGGATGTTTTTATTTAATATTGGTGTTTATATTTTCAAACAATATACGTGGTCTGTAAAAGAATTATTACAGAATGATCTAGAGTTGATGGAAGACAACCTCACTTTTTTTTTAAAAAAAAAAGAGACTTTTCATATCGGTTCCCAGAGAAAACCGATGTTAAAAATCATTTTTTTTTTAAAAAAAAAGAGACTTTTCATATCGGTTCCCATATAAAACTGATGTTAAAAATCTTTTTTTTTTTTAAGAAAAGAGACTTTTCATATCGGTTCTAAGGGCAACCGATATAAAAACAACTTTTCATGACGGTTCAGGAACCGATAAGAAATGTCCCTATTTTTTATATCTCCTTTTTCGACATCGGTTCGCGCGGGAACCGATATGAAATGTCAATTTTAACCGATATGAAAAGCCTTTTTTCCATTAGTGACTAGGCAAAAAATTTACTTGATTTGGATCCGATGGAAGGGCAAGCAGAATTGATAGGATATTGTTGACCGAAGGCCTGGTGTCGAGATGGAACATTAGTGCTCAGTGGATTGGTGATAGAGACATCTCCGACCATTGCCCGGTGTGGTTGATGGGGTCTGTTGTGAATTGGGGACCGAAGCCATTTAGATTCAACAATTGTTGGTTAGATGATGAAGATTTTATGAGGTTTGTACATCATCTTTTAAGGTTGAAGGAAGGGGGCATTATGTCATAAAAGAGAAGTTTAAGATGTTGAAGGAAAGGTTGAGGTGGTGGAACAAAGAAGTATTTGGGTACAAAGATTTAAAGATTGAAAACATAGTGAAAGATCTTAATGAAATAGAGAGAGTGGCGGCTGATGGGGGTCCAACAAATGAGGCACAAAGGAAATTACTAAGTGCAGATTTTTGGAAGGAATTACATGCTAAGGAAAGCTTGATCGCTCAGAAATCAAGAATAAAGTGGCTAGCGGAAGGAGATTCAAACAGCCCATTCTTCCATGCTTGTGTAAGAGGAAATAGAAGAAAGACACAAATTCTGAAATTGATGGTGAATGAAGAATGGATTGAAGATGTTCAAGGGATAAAAACGGCGGTTAAAGATCATTTTGAAAGAAGTTATAATGAAGAATCTTTTAAGAGGCCAACACTAGATGAGATTCAATTCAAGCAAGTATCATGGGAAGAAAATGAGATGTTTACGGCATCATTCTCCACTGATGAAGTAAAAGAAGTAGTTTGGAAATGTGATGGTAACAAAAGCCCGGGACCGGATGGCTTTAATTTTAACTTTATAAAGAGTTGTTGGGAGATAATTAGCCCGGAAATCATGAAGTTCTTTGAAGAATTCCAGCTGGCTGCGAGGCTGCCCAAGGCTGTGAGTGCATCGTTCTTGGCACTTATCCCCAAGACAAAATGCCCCCAAGGGTTAAATGAATATACACCTATTTCACTTATTGGAAGCTTGTACAAAATGTTGGCGAAAGTGTTAGCAGGAAGAATGAAAAAAGTATTGAAGAATGTGATATCGGATTGTCAGAATGCATTTCTATCGGGAAGAAATATTTTAGATGGGGTGGTGGTAGTTAATGAAATCCTAGATATGGCAAAAAGAAAGAAAAGGAGTTGCGTGGTGTTAAAGGCAGATTTTGCAAAAGCATATGATTCAGTGAGTTGGGCGTACCTTGAATACATGTTGGTAAGGATGGGGTTTAATGAGAAGTGGAGGAAATAGATGAGTCTGTGTTTTATGTCCAATTCTATCTCGGTTTTAGTTAACGGAAGCCCCACGGATGAATTTGTGGCCCAAAAAGGTCTAAAACAAGGCGATCCATTAGCACCATTTTTGTTTTTAATAGCGGCTGAAGGTTTGGCGGGGTTAGTGCGAAGGGGGGAAGAATCGAATTGTCTCACAGGTTTTAAAGTTAATGAGCATCTCTCGGTTTCCTTGCTACAATTCGCGGATAACACGGTTTTCTTTTGCGATGGGAAAGAGAAGAGTATTTGGTGCTTGAAGGCGATGATGAGTACATGGCAGCCTGTGATTGATTCTATAAAAGCAAGACTCACTAGTTGGAAGAGCCGGCAACTATCTATAGGAGGAAGAGCTACTTTAATCAACTCGGTACTGTCCCCGCTACCTCTATATCTATTTTCATTTTACAAAGCACCAAGGAAAGTAATTGATGAAATAGTGAGATTGCAAAGGAGATTCCTTTGGGGGGAGATGTCGAAAATAAAAAGATAGCTTGGGTTAACTGGGAATTGATTTGCACGCCTAAGAGCAGAGGAGGCATTGGCATAAAAAATCTTGCAGCATTCAATTTGGCATTGTTATCGAAATGGAGGTGGAGAATACTAGTGGAAGAAGAAGAATTACTGTGGAAAAAAAAATTGTTGTGCAGATATTGAATGGTCCGATCATGGTCTGGTGAGAGCGAGAACTTCAGAGGGTGGCAGAGTACATCACTTTGGTGGCGGGATCTAAAGCAATTAGGAAAAGGGACTGGTTTGGCTTCGGGTTGGTTTAATGAGCTGGTAAAAAAGAAGCTAGGCAGTGGCAATACAATCCGGTTTTGGACTGATAGTTGGCTGGGCAGAGAATCAATTGCAGACATGTATCCTACACTGTACTGCAGTAGTAATATGTAGGAAGCAACGATAGCAGAGGCAGGGTGTTGGACGCATTCGGGCTGGAGCTGGAAGTGGGATTGGACTACGTCATTGTCACCGGAAGAGGAGCTGAATGCGAATAACTTGAAAGAGCTGCTGTTGGGCATTGAACCTGCAAGAAATACAGCTGATAAATGGTGTTGGACTCTTGATTCAACGAAATGTTTCTTGGTGAAATGTTGCTATGATTGGCTGAATATTTTTTTCTTAGTTGATAGAGAACAAATGGACGATTTAAGGGTGGTAGCTTGCAAAGAATTGTGGAGAAACGAGGTGCCATCGAAGGTGTTAATTTTCTCATGAAGGTTGTTATTAAATAAATTGGCAACACGAGACGCTTTGTCTAGACGCGAAATCCTTAATTCGCACCATGATCTTTGTTGTGTATTTTGTTTTAGAGAAACCGAAACCGTGGTTCATGTCTTTTTCAGATGCAACATTGCTGGGCAGGTTTGGAGATTGATGTCTCAGTGGCTGGGCGTGAGAGAATTGAAACATGATGATGATGTGTTGGAAAATTTCGCACAATATGGGGAGCTGATAAAAGGAAAGAAACGGAGAGGGGTTAGGCATCTCATTTGGTTGGCGGTAGTGTGGAACTTATGGAGAGCTAGAAATAATGTAATATTTAAAGGAGAGGTAGCTTCGGTACCGGCAATTGTGCTCGCGATCAAATACAGTGCATGCATGGGGGTGGTTCATAGCTAGAAATGGGAGGAATTGTGGGGTGTCTTGGTCGGATTGGTTTAATTGCCCGATGGGTTGTTTACTCTCATTGTAATGACATTGTAATAACATTCATATGCGGGGTACTCTTTCCTCCTTGAGTCTTCTTCCCAATAAGAGTTTTGGCCCTAGGAGGTTTTAACGAGGCCCCTAGTTGTAAGGGTTGGGGCACCCTTGTGCCTCCTTAATACAATTACTTATCTAAAAAAAAGTTTTCATTCAACTCATTACAAATGGTGTAGTAAATATCAGTACAATTTCAACAATATACAGAAATGTGTCCACACCTTCACTGGCATGCATACATTGTATAAAAGAATCTGATGTGTGTTTTTACAGAAATAAGAATAAAATAAAGCTATCAACAAATTATAATTATTGAAGTTAAAATTTTATGACCTTATTGAAAGAGCAATAAAGAATCTTGAATATGAGAACATTGAGGAATTAGTATAGTATAAATATTCTTCATATCATTTCTAAAGAGGAATTGGCAAGTGATGCTTCATCTTCATTTCATTCTGAAGCTCTATCATACTACCAATGATGATGTCCGAAGTATTAGTCACCATTTCGGACAAGTTCCTGCATTTCACAAGAAAGAAATGAAAACATGAGAAACTTTTAGCTTAAACATAAGAAAATAACATTTATTATTATTATTATTATTATTATTATTATTATTATTATTATTATTATTATTATTATGTATTTATACCCTTTTGAGGAATTGAAGGTGAGTCCAACTATGTGCTTAGCCTCCTCAAGAGCAAATTTAAACCTTCGAACATCCTCTTGCGACCACTTTGTATTATTGAGAACTTGCAACTGAGAAGGCTTAATATCACAGAAGATAGGAATGACTTTTTTTCTACACCCCATGAGAAGTGCAAGTTCGTGGAGGCAAAAATAGGATTCACAATAACGAGGAGAGAAAACAGCTACACCAATCTTACACTCCACAACTGCACCATTAATCTTATCAAACAATTTGTCTCCTGGCTTCATGTTCTTCTCATCCAAGAAAGGCTTGAAACCATTCCTTCTAAGGTGATCATAAAGTAGAGTCGTCACCGTTCTCTTCGTGTCTGTGCTTCTATGGTTCAAGAACACGTCGCATGGTTCCTTCACTCGCCTCGCCATCATCTGATTATTTTTTGAAATGGTAAAGATATTTTATTAGTAACGATTAAGTTTGAGTAATAGAAGTACTCAAAACCCTTACATACGATCAATCAATATACAAAAACGAAAAGAAAAGAGATCCTCAGATCGAGAGAAGGGTCATATAGTACGCTAAATAACTAAAGGGTACGTAAAATAATTCACATATCAGATTCTCTTATTTGCTAGAATGATACACTTTACCTGTGTTCTCATTTGTTGGCTCAAAAAACCGCGTTGGATTGAACGTTGCATGTTGAAGTAGCACAAATATTGTTATTTTCAGTGTTATTAAATTCAGACCGGATCGTTTTGTTTGTGTTATGTTGCTTTTTGAAGGTGTTGTATATTGTAAATGTGGTGATAATGAAATGGATGAAAGTAGAAAGGATGGAGAGTTTGGTGTAACTTGATGTTTTTCTATGTATGTATTTATAGAAAGAATTCTCTTAATTTCCTTTTTTTGGTCTTTGTTTAAAATTCTTAATTATTTAGTGGGGTATTCAATCTAGTTTTTACTTTGGAGAAATTTGACTAAGAAAGCGTGGAAAAAATATTGAAATTCAAAAGTTTTTCTTAACGAATTTTTTTACTCTGGGCATTCATTATACTGAGTGGTACTTAGTAATTGATAACCTTTCAAACACGTTATGGTTTTTTCTTATTCACTCATTCTTCTTATGTGTGAACACTTAAGTGAATAACTATATGGCACATGAAGTTGATTTTTTGAACGATACAAAACGTACATTTTCCGTATAATGAGTTGGAAAAACTATTGGAGGACAAACTACATCAAACTAAAGTTCCTTGTCCCCTTTTTCTTCTGCGCAAAGATCTTAGTAATTTCGTCTTGTCTCCTAAGAAACTTTTTGTCTTTTTTTTTAGGTTTAACTAAGTATTTTACCCGTGCATACGCACGAGTGATACTGTATGGTCGGTGTATTGCCATGAAGTCATAATAGTAATTTGTAAGATAATCATAAGTTGTGAACAATGTCCAAAATGTATGATTTGAAATTCAAAGTGGAAAGAGATAGGTATTATGTCATATAAGATACAAATGAAAATTATATTGAGTCGAAGAAATTAAAGGAGATTGACAATCAGAATTACATTGATCCATAATAATGTATTTAGATATTAGAGGTAAAATATGCAACCCCGTTGACACTCCCATTTTCATCCTCGTTGGCCCTCCCGTTGGCACTCCCGTTGACGCTTTCGTTACCTCTCTGGTTGCCACTCCTGTTGCAGCTATCATTGCCAGTCTCTCGTTGTGGCTCCCGTTGCCACGTGTTAACTCATATTTTTCTATATGATTTAATATTAATTAAATCATATTGGTTTAATTATAAGTAAGTTATTTTGTAAAGTTTGGTAGTGGCTAAAGTTGTATTTATATAATAATTCTTAGTGGTTAAATTGATTGATTTGAATAGTTTTAATAGAGAGATTATAGTAAATTAATAAGAAAATTTTAGATGGAGTAAAAATGAAGAAAAAAGAAAATAAGATTTTTTAAAATATGCACCCACGTTGGCGCTCTCCTTGTCTCTCTCGTTCCCACTCATGTTCCCGTTGTCGCTCTCGTTGTCGATTCCATTGCCAGTCTCGCATTGCAGCTCTCGTTGTGTTGCAAATTTTGTCTTTTAGCGGTGCATTTACTAAAATAGTTGTGTTGCAAAAAGTTAAAACAAAGTTGGTATCTTCTTATAATATTAATAATGGAGTAAAAGGTAAAATATGCACCCCTGACGCTCTCATTCCCTCTCTTGTTGCCACTCTCGTTGGCGCTCTCGTTCGCTCTCTTGTTGGCACTCTCGTTGCCGCTCTCGTTGCCGATCTCGTTGTCAGTCTCTCGTTGCCGCTCCCGTTGCCACATGTTTCTCCTTTTTTTCTATATGATTTAATATTACAATTGTTAGTGGTTAAATCGATTTTATTTATTACATGAAAAATTTAATTGATTTTAGTAGTTTTAATAGAGATTATAATAAATAGTAAATTTTAAATTATTTAATTATTGAGTGTAAAATTTAATAATTTATTTTTTTGGAATAAATAATTTTGAAACTATTGTTAGAGGTATGTTTTTTTTACAATTGGTAGTAGTTAAATTGATTAATTTTAGTAGTTTCAGTAAATTATAGAAAAGTTAAAAAACATTATGTTTTTAGTAAAAAAAACCGACAAAAAAGTGATTATTTTATGGAAAGAAAAACTGAAAAAAAGTTGTTTTTAAAATTCTGCTGTTTTTTGTCCTTTTGCTGCGTCTGTTGCAGCTTCTGATTGCAGTTTTCAATCAGTTTTTTGCCCCTCACTTTGTTTTCCCTCTATCGTTACCACTCCTGTTGCCTCTCCCGTTGGCGCTTTCGTTGCCACTCCCATTGTCGCTCTCGTTGCCACTCCTGTTGGCACTCCCGTTGGCATTTTACTCCTTTTTAGTAATTATAGAATAGTTATTTGGTTATTTTTTGTAGTGGTTAAATTGATTTATTTTAACAAAAGTAGTTAAATTGATTAGTTTTAGTAGTTATTTTGTAATTTTTGGTATGGGTTAAAAATTTTCACAATTCTTTTTTTGACAATGGATAGTGGCTAATTGATTTATAAATAAATTTCTAAACTAAATATTTGTATTAGGTTTTTAAACTTCTCAACAGATTATAATTAAATCTTAGATGCTGAATTTTTAAATGCTTTAAAGGAAATGTGCTTTGTAATTTCTCAAATAATGTTCTTGTCTTGGGAATTCATAAAGGATACAAGAGAGAGAACCATATACCTGTTGCTCCCGGTGCTCCCCCAGACTCCCCAACAAGTGGTATCAAAACCATGGTTCGGCTTGGTGGGGGAGCGGGAAGTGGATCCTGGTTTGGATCAAGGCTAGCGATGTGGGTGAATCACACTTGAGGGGGAGAATGTTGGAAATTCAAGTGTGAGTGGTTAGTCACACATCGGCTAGGAATGAGCTACATGAAGGATATATAAGAGAGGGGAGCCCTCCTCCCATATATCTAACGCCTTAAGGTTTTGGGTGGATATGTGGTGTCCAAGTCTCTTGGTGATACGAATATCCCTTGTGCTCTTTTTTTGGTCTAGGGGTCTTTGACCCCCTCCGGTAAGGGAAAGGGGCCCTGAATAATCTGGAGTTCGGTTGGGAGGTAAGCAAAGTCTGGCTCCAATTTGTTCCATCGCCAAAGATCAAACCCGGGTACTAGCCGAGTCCGCCCCTTAAGATGGAGTGCATTAACTATTTGCAATTGAGCCCATGCCCCATAGGGTACCCGCAATAAATACCCGCAAACGGGCGGGTAATTACCCGCACATATTGGCGCGGGCTCGGGGACAGGCACTATGGTGCCCAGCCCGCTTCGGTCCCATATATATATATATATATATATATATATATATATATATATATATATATATATATATATATATTACAACTTTACCTATATACAATTTTAAAAAAATGAAATGATTTTTTCCATAAAACACTAAATCTAACTACTAATTAACATTTTGGATGTTTATATTATATTATATATATATATATATATATATATAGTTACTATTATTACAATTTTAAGTATATCTAACTTTACACTACAAAAAACGGATCAAATAGCGGGGGTTTTTTTGCGGAGGTTTAAAAAACCCCCTCCGTTCATCAGCGAAAAAGGAATCCTCCGTGGGATTAGTTAAAAATTTTGTTTCAATTTGAGGAGGTTTAAAACCCCCGCAAATTGTCAAGAAAAAACCCCCGCTATTTGATCAAAAAATGCTGAAACTTCACTTTCCCCCTTCACTTTCGCGTTCCCTCTCTTCTCTTTCGCGTTTCCTCTCTTCTCTTTCACAGAAACCTTTTCAAAAAACAATCTGAGAGTTCGCCTTCCCTCTTCACACTCGCCTTCCCTCTTCATTTTCCCTCTCCACTTTCGCTCTTCACTGAAACCCTTTCGCTGAAACCCAGTCGCTGAATCTTCAACTTTCAAAACCCAATCGCTGAAACCCTTTCGCTGAATCGCTGAAACCTTCTTCGCTGAATCTTCAAAACCCAGTGGCTGAAATCACTGAATCGCTAAACCCTCTTCGCTGAAACCCTTTCACTCGCGAAACCCTATCACTCGCGAAACCCTATCACTCGCTGAAGCTCTTCCGAAGTTCGATTCACTCGCGAAACCCTTTCAATCGTTGACAGCGTCTCCTCCTCGCTGAAGCTCTGTTCTTCTCCCTCAAAGACTTTCGTTGTTCTGTTTCTGGAAGGAGGAAGGAAAGGGTTCTGGTCTTTTGAGGAAAGGGTTATGTTCTTCTCCCTCAGTCGCAATTTCTCTTGCTTTTTGCGTCTCTGCATCTGAAGATTTTTGAGGTAATGTTCTCCATCTTTTAAATTTTCTGCAGTTTTGATTTTCTTCAGTTTTGATTTTGTGTTCTGTTTCTGCATCTTAAGTTTTTGATTATGTAATGTTATGTAATGATTATGTGTGTGATTCTGAATGTTATGTAATGATTATGTGATTCTGAATCTATCATTTTGTTTGTAAATGCTCATCTTGTTATAGTCAAGATTTGAAGAGGAAGGTTCGAATTGAAGAAAGGTCGGCAGCGTCGACGACGACTTCTTCGAGTTTCACAGTCAAGGTAATACCGTGTTTTGCTGAAACTGTTAATAGTTTTATTTCAGTTTTTGGTGTTGGGATTAATTAATTAGTAATTTAGGAATATGATTGGGATTTATTTGTATTTCTATTTTTGAGTTTCAAACCCCATTTTAGGAATATGATTGATATAATTTTTTCACAAAATAAACTATTACTCCCGTATATGTGATGTTTGATTGATTGTTTATATTCTTTAATTCACTTATTGAGGTTTTCTTAATTTGTTTTATATCTTCTTATCATCGTTATTTAGAAAAAGACAGTTAACTATGGACAAATCTTGGATTGCAAAGCCAAGAAATACAAGTGAGTACTTAAATGGCATAAGTCAATTCTTGGATTTTGCTTTTAAGCATGGAGCTATTAGAGATACAATACAATGCCCGTGTCCTGATTGCGGGATTGTTGATTGGCAAACCAGAGATATAGTCCAATCACACTTAGAATCAAAACCATTCCCTAAAAACTATATCATATGGACTCGCCATGGTGAGAAACAAGTACCGCAATCTACTAGAAATGAAGATCATGTGCAAGGGACATTTCATTATGAGAACCCGCTAGACACAATGGTCAATGATGCATTTGGGCACCATAGGCAACAAGATACTAATAGAGATGAAGCACAAGCAGTAGGCACAAATGAGGCATTAAAAGAAGGGCCAAGGGAGGATTATAGTGATTTTGATGAGTTTATCAAAGATGGAAATCAGATGTTGCACGAAGGGAGCAAGTATACAAAGCTAGAATTTGTAATCAAATTATATCATATAAAGGTTTTGTGTGGATTGAGTGACAAGGCAATGACTATGATACTAGATTTGTTGAGAGATGTGTTTCAACAAGCAAAGTTTCCCCCTTCTTTTTATGAGGCAAAGAAAATCATCAACAAACTAGGTCTTAATTATACCAAAATAGATGCATGTCCACAAGATTGCATGTTATATTTGGGAGATGAAGACAAAGACTTGCAAGCATGTAAGCATTGTGGAATGTCTCGATGGAACCCTAAGAAGAAGAAAAAACAACCTGTAAAAGTTCTTCGTTACTTTCCATTAAAAGCAAGATTGCAAAGATTGTTCATGTGTTGTAAGACTGCTGAGCATATGAGATGGGCATCTACAGAGAGTAATAAGGATGGGTTGCTGAGGCATCCGAGGGATGGTGAGGCATGGAAGTCATTTGATTTGATGCATCCTGAATTTGCTTTAAATCCTCGAAATGTTCGCTTAGGCCTTGCTAGTGATGGGTTTAACCCTTTTGGAACCATGAGTTCTGCCTATAGCATTTGGCCAGTGTTTTTGATTCCGTATAATTTTCCTCCTTGGATGTGCATGAAGCATACTTCCTTTATCTTATCGATGATCATTCCAGGAAAGAAGATGCCTGGAAATAATATGGATGTTTACTTACAACCCCTTATAAATGAGTTAAAGGAGCTATGGAATGATGGCGTGGTCATGGTTGTCAAACTCGCGAGTCAACTCGTACGAGTCTACGAGTTTACGAGTTTACTCTCCCAAAACGAGTCAAATTTCATGTAGAATCGCAATTTTGGTAAACTCGGATAGACTCGGGTAGACTCGGATAGACTCGGATAGACTCGCGAGTCTGAAGCGATTCTATCGAATCTACCAAAATCAGGGGTGTAATCAGCAAAGCAGGGGGTGTATGCGAATAAACAAGCCCAAAATCAGTTTTTTTTCATTTTTAAAGCCCATTTTAAATAGAGATATCATTTTAACACCTCCATAACCCAAAATAATTTGTAAATTAATAACATCTAAAATACTAATATTTATAAAAATAAAATAAATATATAATACAATCATATATTGTCAGTGGCATATAAAAAATACATCTAAATGTGTTTTCAACAAATTTTAATAACAAAAACACACAATAAATTAAAATCATTTAATCTTATAAAATCAAAATAATTCATAAAACAATCACATACTAAAATAATCACTTATTATTGTATTATTGCTGAATTAGAATTAGTAAAAGGATAGTCTTATTGCTCTTTGAATCAAGTACTATTATTGCTGGATTAGTGTTATTGCTCTAAAGTTATTATGTTATTGCTCTTTGAATTAGTATTAATGTTCTAAAGCTACTGAGTCAAGTGTATTATTAATTATTATCATTATCTTTGTACATGGTTAAGTATTTGAAATCATCTTGTGGCATATAATGACATAGTAAGTCCATATTTATGTATTGATGAAATGTCTTCATTGTTATTGATAGTTTGATACTGTTTGACATTACAGTAATTATTTTACTGATTTTTTTAGTGTAATTTTTTTTGTTCATAAACTCTTACGAGTCTACGAGTCGAGTCTACGAGTCGAGTCTACGGTCCCCTCACGAGTCTATGTAGACTCTCGAGTTTGACAACCATGGGCGTGGTTACTTTTGATGCATCAATGAATGAAAACTTTAGAATGCGGGCGGCTCTTATGTGGACAATTAGTGACTTTCCTGGCTTAGGAAATTTGTCTGGTTGGAACACTCATACAGGTTTGGCTTGTCCAACATGTAATTTTGATGCAGAGCCCTGTCGTCTCCCTCATAGTAGAAAATGGTGTTTTATGGGCCATCGTCGTTTTTTGAGCAGAAATCATAGATTTAGATTGAGCCGTGTTCGCTTCGATGGAAGCACAGAGGAGCGAAGTCCACCCTCAATTATATCAGGATCTGATGTTTTGAAGCAAGTGGAAAACCTTGATGTTCCATTTGGAAGAGAAGCAGTGTTGAATGGTACCGGAAAAAGATCTAGACAACCAACTAAGCTATGGAATAAAAGAAGCATATTCTTTGAACTTCCATATTGGGAATCTAATTTGTTGCGTCATAATTTGGATTTCATGCATATTGAAAAAAATGTATGTGACAATGTTTTGTATACTTTGCTCCACGAGAAGCCTAGATCAAAAGACAATCTTAATGCTCGAAAAGATTTGCAAGATATGGGTATAAGGCGTGATCTTTGGCCCGATGATAAAGGAAGATATCGCCTTGCTTTGTTTTCACTAACACGCGATACAAAAAAGTTGTTCTTTAAAACCTTGAAGAATGTTAAAGTACCGGATGGTTACTCAAGTAACATTTCTAGATGTGTTGATGAGGCACAACAAAAGATATTTGGATTGAAAAGCCATGATTCTCATATTATAATGGAACAACTACTACCATTAGCCATCCGCAATTTGTTGCCAAACCATGTTACGGCTGTCTTGGTGGAGTTCTGTTCATTTTTTAGAGTTCTTTGTGGTAAAAGTCTGAGTCTTTCAGATCTTCAAATTCTCCAAGATCGCATTGTGATTACACTTTGTCATTTGGAAATGTTATTCCCTCCTTCATTCTTCACAGTTATGGTTCATTTAACTGTCCATTTAATAGAGGAAGCCAAGCTTGGAGGTCCAGTACATTATAGATACATGTATCCTGTAGAGAGGTAAAAGAACTGCTCCTTCAATCGAAGCTATCTTGTTCAATATATGCCACTTGTATAGACTAATTATCTATCATTCTTGTAGGGAACTAGGTCACTTGAAGTCCTTTGTACGTAACAAGGCTCAACCAGAAGGGTCTATAGCTGAAGGTTACTTAGCTGAAGAGTCTCTTACTTTTTGTTCTCGCTATATTGAAGATATAGAGACAAGATTCAATAGACCTGGGCGTGTTTGTGATGACCCAAATGAGAATGAGTTCTCCTATGCATCCTGTATCTTCCCTCAACTTGGAAAACCAGTAGGAGCTTCCTCAATGTTCACATTAACTCAAATGCAAAAACTACAAGCTCATCGATACGTGCTTCTGAATTGTTCAATAGTTGAACCCTTTGTTGAGTGAGTAATTAGAATAAACTTCAGACCATTCATTATTAGACTTTTAAATATACTAAACATGCATCAAATGTAAGTTTTCAAATTTCAATCAAGTTTGAATTAATTGTTGAAAAATTTAAATCTCTTGTTTCACTCATTTATGGTTAGAAGTTAGGCATAAGTTTTCAAAGTTACTATTACTACTACTGAATTGGGGTGATTTATTGTATGTATTTATTATTCTGTTTGGAGTGGGGAAGAACTGTTAGGGCAGTGTTGTCAATGGCGGGATCAGTTCTGTTGGTATTGGAAGTTTAGAACAGAAAAATAAAACAAGAGAGGAACAGAGAGGTTAACTAAAATACACACAGAACATAGAGGTTAACTAAAACAAGAACAAGAAGAGAGGAACAGAGAGGTTAACTAAACCTAAGAAACATCATAGTCACTGTCCTCAGTAACAAACCTAAGAAACCTGAGTCATCAATCTGTTTTTTGGTTGTGCTAGAATGACATCATATTCACTGTCCTCAGTAACAAACCTAAGAAACCTGAGTCATCAATCTGTTTTTTGGTTGTGTTAGAATGACATCATAGTCACTGACAGTCCACTCTGCTACTTCATCTTTGATTAGTAAATATATATGCTTACATACCATATCTTCTGCCATCACTCCTTAAAGAAATTTGCAAGCCAATATCAATGTTTTCAAAATATCTGCAGAGATCATATAGATTAGTACCTTTCACAGAAGCTACTAGCAAGTCAACTACCTAGCCCCATAACATTAGGCCACTAACATTAGTAGAATGAGTGTAGGTTTCACAAATAAGTACATCAAGCAAGGCCATACTCCTTGGAAAGCAATCTGCTATAAATTCTTTTACTATACAGTGCACACATATTATACATTGGCAGACACTTCACAAAATTAAAGAGTAGGTTTCATAGCTTAATCCAGCAAGGAGTACCTCTAGTACACTGGCTTTGTTAACAGAGCAAAGTTTCTGATAAGGCTTCTAAGCAATCTTAAATGCAAAACAAGTTATGAGATAAAACTAGTATCCAAATTATCACTAATCAGAGAGTTACTATAACTGTTATGCTGTCTGCCACATAAGGAGCAGTGAGGACATCAGACCTGAAAACATAGTTACTAGAGAAGCAAATAAACGAGCAAGAATCTAACCAACTTTTGTTCCAACAAGAATAATTGGAAGACTAGGAGAATAATGCCTCAACTCAAGAATCCACAAGGAAAGGGAGAAAACATTAGTACAGATTTTAGAGGGACAAGATAAAAGTAAAAAAGAATAATAATCAATACAAAGCTTACTTTCTTGGCAATATTTTCATAGGTGTCCCTGTTTATGAGAGAGAAACAAAGCAGGAAATATATATGCTTTATCTTTGATATCTGGCAGAATGCCTTTATTTAGTTGTCACACACATGTAAATATAATTAAAGTTTTTCTTTTGTTATTTCAGGCAAGTGATCATGCAAGTGAGCCTCATTCTCCGATGGATGCAAGTGGATCATTCGGTGCTAGCAACACTTAATAGTTTTAGGATCCTTTAATTAGTATAGGATTTCTTTGATGCTATTATCATTTTGAGCTGTCTGACAATAGATATTTGAGCTACAATGTTTTCTTTTTATTATGTTTTTGAGTTGGATGATATCAAATATTTTAGATATTTGACATTACATTTATACTATCACAATTATATTTTTAATGAAATTTTCAGTTTTTTGATTCAGTTTAGGAAGTGTTATGTAAGATGTATGTATAGTCATTAGCGATAAAAATATTGTAATGAGATAAGGAAAGAAATTCTCAAATTGCAAAAGAAATATTGTCTCTAATAGGAGGTTGTAACCCCCACAAAAAAGTCCTATAAATTATATGGCAATAAAAAATCTACACAAAAATAAAACTCCTACAGCTTATTTAAAAAAAAAACTCCTACAAATCACTCGAGTTAGGGAGGTTTATAACCCCCTCAAAAAAACCTCCACTAATTGTGGGGGTTAAAAACCCCCGCAGTAAAACCCCCGCTAACAGTACCGATACCAGCGTTTCCTTAAAACCCCCGCAAACAGATTGCGGCACTTGATTCTCCGGCGTTTTTTAAAACCCCCGCAGAATATGTTGCGGGGGTTTAAAACCCCCGCTAAACGACTTAAAAACCCCCGCAATCCGTTCCGTTTTTTGTAGTGTTAAAAAAAATTAATCCAAACTACTAATATTTTAAACGTTTTTAATTCACTACATGCTATTATGTGTAATATTTTAATTAGTAGATACAGAAAAAAATGATTGCTTTTTAAATTAAATTATAATGTTTTTTTATGTTATTTATTATTATTTTTTGTCGGGTAATAGGCATGCCCATGGGCACTTGGTGCCCAGAGGGTACGGTACGGGGACAAACACTATAGTACCATGCCCATATATGTGCGGACTCGGGTACGGGCACTATAGACCCATTGCCATCCCTATCTCTTGTGCTCTCTTTTGATATAGAATCTTTGCTTATAAAAATTATTTAAAATTTTGGACATTTAATTAATTACAATTTACTTTAAAGTTTTGTGATCTCGATTGAAATTCAGACACTAATTACAAATTATTAACAAGTTCATGGACCTGATTACGAAATTTGTTAACTTAGTAAACTATTTAAAAATTCCTAAAAATTACTAATTGAACATTTTTTTTTGGTTGCCTACTAAGTATTTGACCAACATGTACACGACAACATATATTGAAGGAAATCTTGATTAGTCAACCAGATGTATGTATCGATGGCTCAACTGGTTATATAGATTGGGATGGATGTAAACTTCAAGGGGCTTCTTCCTTTTGACTGGTTGAATAGACAATGTCAAGTCATAACTCATCACAAAATTTCCTTACCTTGTTCAGAAAGGAATTCTGATCAAAGTAAAATTAACTAGACCAATGTTATATATTATTCTAATTAGGGGTGGACACCAAACGGGTTCGGTCGGTTCCGGGCCAAAAAACCTCAATCTAAGATTAACCGAGTTGTGAAATATTTGGTCCGCTTCCGACCGTTTGGACCATTGGGCTCGTCGGGTGGCGGTTCCAACGGGTGTCAGGTTCGTCAGTTCGGTTGATGCGGGTTTCAACTGTGGGAAGTTAGAATGAAGAAGACGAGTGGGTGAGAAACGAAACCACTTTCAAAAAACTTAATAATATAATATTACATTTTAAAATAAATGGATATAACAATAATAATAAATAGAATAAAAGTAAGCAGCTCAGGTCTAGGTAGCATGAGTCTACAAATGACTCGTTGCTGGGTTTGTAACCTTAAAATAAACACTAAAAAGCAAATGTAAGGTGTACGGGAAACGAAATGATTGAATATAAAAACAATTGAAGAGCCTTTTTCCCTTTTAGGCTAAAAACCAGAGGATATTATGCAGATTTGGTTAGCATCGGTGACCGCCGATTGTAATACCTGACACCGAAACTGACCTCTTCTAACCGTGTTTGCTCTATTTGATACACCCGAAAAACCGAAAACCCAAAAAGACCCACCTGTAAGCCTGTTTTTGTTGTCGGATTACTCAGGTGGCGGTCGGGCAGGAATTTTGTCCACCCCTAATTCTAATAATTAAAGAGAATTTTTGCCGTACATAATGATTGTTATTTTATGTGCGTTTTATAGGGTGGTAACTTTACACGTGGGTTATGTCTCAATGTGGCATCTTTCAGTAGATACCATGATATGATATTCAAATCCTAGGAATGACTTAATTTGGTAATTAACAATTACATTACATATGTTTCTAGTATTGGGCTGATGGCAGTGGTTTAGGGTACTAAGCATAATGCTTAGTAACAAATACTAAAGGGTAGATTAGTAACTACCCATATTTTCTTTGAATATCTCTTCATCTCCTTTAACAACTTCCCTCATCACCGCTGCCGAGATTCAATCTGAATTCTCCCACCATGACCACTCCGTCGCTCGAATCAACAACGACAGCTTCGGTTGCTGTCCCGCTTCCATCATCGCCGCTCAACAAGACTGGCAACTTAAATACCTCCGCCAACCTGACCACTTCTACTTCAACCACCAATGAAATAACCAGATGAATTGAAATAACCAGATGAATGAAGCGCTACTGGGAGAGAGAGAGAGAGAGAGAGAGAGAGAGAGAAGAAAGGGAAGACAGAACGACGGAGGAAGGGGACGGACGCCGTGGTGCGGCGTCGGTGGCGAAGCGCTACTGGGAGAGAGAGAGAGAGAGAGAGAGAGAGAGAGAGAGAGAGAGAGAGAGAGAGAGAGAGAGAGAGAGAGAGAGGGAAGACAGAACGACGGAGGAAAAAGTATTAACCACAATTGTACTAATCTGCGGTTAGTGGCCACTAACCAGTGTTGTGCATATCTGTGGTTAGTGGCCACTAACCACAAACTAGTGCCCAATGGTTAGTGGCCACTAACCACAGATTAGTATTAAAATGGTTAAAACTGAGACCAACACATTAACAGAATCACAACATGGAGTAAACGTGAAATCTGATTGCATCAACATGAATTAATCGTGAAATCTGAAGTAATAGTTATTGAGAAGCTATATTGTTAGTGACAAGTAATCGTTATGGAAATCTATGCCATCTAGAAAGTATTAACCACAATTGTACTCATTGATTTATAACTGATGTTTTGACTTGATCGGTGATTGTAAGACGATGATTTTGCATCAAATGAAGTGTGTTATGTTGTTCTGGTTTATCTCCTTCGTTATGGAAATCTGTGTCATTTAGAAAGTATTAACCACAATTGTACTAAACTGCGGTTAGTGGCCACTAACCAGTGTTGTGCATATCTGTGGTTAGTGGCCACTAACCACAAACTAGTGCCCCAATGGTTAGTGGCCACTAACCACAGATTAGTATTAAAATGGTTAAAACTGAGACCAACACATTAACAGAATCACAACATGGAGTAAACGTGAAATTTGATTGCATCAACATGAATTAATCGTGAAATCTGAAGTAATAGTTATTGAGAAGCTATATTGTTAGTGACAAGTAATCGTTATGGAAATCTATGCCATCTAGAAAGTATTAACCACAATTGTACTAATCTGCGGTTAGTGGCCACTAACCAGTGTTGTGCATATCTGTGGTTAGTGGCCACTAACCACAAACTAGCGCCCCAATGGTTAGTGGCCACTAACCACAGATATGCATAATTGTGGTTAGTGGCCACTAACCACAGAATAGTGCAACTGTGGTTAAATTCCAGAAAACAGGTTCAATCAATTCCAGAAATTCCATTAAATATAATCCAACCAGATGAATGAAATAACCAGATGAATTGAAATAACCAGATGAATGAAGCGCTACTGGGAGAGAGAGAGAGAGAGAGAGAGAGAGAGAAGAAAGGGAAGACAGAACGACGGAGGAAGGGGACGGACGCCGTGGTGCGGCGTCGGTGGCGAAGCGCTACTGGGAGAGAGAGAGAGAGAGAGAGAGAGAGAGAGAGAGAGAGAGAGGGAAGACAGAACGACGGAGGAAGGGGACGGACGCCGTGGTGCGGCGTCGATGGCGGTGAGAGAGAGAAAACGTGGTGGTTGCCGTGGATGGTGCGCGCGAAGAAGGAAGAAGGTGGTTGCAGGTCGTTGCAGGAAGTGATGCGTGGGAATGGAAGGCTGCTGTGTTAAATGACAAAACTGCCCTCTTTGAGTGACAGCCCTTAGATCATATTTCATTAAAATTAGAGGCATCCAACGGCTCAGTATAATTTAGTAAAAAATACTAAGGATATGCCTTAGTATCCTAAACCACTCTCTGGGCTGATTCTATATAATTGTGTAAATTGACGGAAGTTGTTAGACTCCATTTTTTCCTATAATGATTCCTTCTTACATTCTTTATTTCCTAGCACAATTTGGTACGCAAATCACCCTTAAATTCTCAATAACTTACAGCACATTTCCTGCAGTCAAATAAATACTAGCAACTTGCTGGCGACCATCTAAAAAAAAATATTCTAAGAGCAAAATGAATTATTGTTGCACCGGAATGTCCAAAAATTGCCAACCTAGGCTCCATAAGATCGAGAAGGGCTTCCACTCCCCCCAAGGAAGACCCTTGCCCAGCAGGGAAGGAAGCCAACACTAGTGGAAATTTGACATTAAAAAGCATCATTTAGCATCGGTTGTTTGAACAACCGATGCTAAAAGTAGGCGCGGTGGCAATTTTGCAATTAAACTGAAGTTTTTAGTTTTCGCGCCTACATTTAGCGTCGGGTGTTTAAACAACCGATGCTAAATGTGTTTGCTTTAGACATTTAGCATCGGGTGTTTAAACAACCGATGCTAAATGTCTAAAGCAAATACATTTAGCATCGGGTGTTGAAACACCCGACGCTAAATGTGTGTATCTTAACACATTTAGCATCGGTTGTTAAAACAACCGATGCTAAAAGTCCCTTCTTATTTTTCCATTTTCCATCGCATACATTCATCTCTCGCGAACCTAGCTCTTTCTCAACCTCTTCCATTCTCGCAAACATCGCTGAACCCTCTTCCTCTTCCTCTCGCCGTCAACACTCTCCACTCTCTACCACAACCACCACCCACTACCGCCATTCTCGCCTCCTTGTCGCCGGCCAGAACCGCTCCCTCTCCTCCTCACTTCAACCCCTTCGTGCGACCCACCGAGCCAAAAACCCATAACCCATCGCTCCTCTTCCACTGCTGCCGTCGCTCCTCTTCCACTGCTGGCCAAGAGTTCTACTACTTCTTCTTCATCTGTGGTAAGTATTGTACTTCTATTTTACTGTATCCTAATCAAAACCCTAATTTTTGACTTACTGAAAACCCTAACATCCTCTTCCTAAATTTACAGCTTCAATCCGAACCCTAAGCCCCAATACTCTCTGGTTCTTCTTAAATGTACTTCAGCATGTTTTGTTGGAATTGTGTGTATGGACGACTGGTGATTGAGGTGGTATAGTGTTGGAAGGGAATTCTTCACTCCTCTTTTGTCTCAGGATATGCTGATTGAAAACGTAAGTTTGTTGATTTCTGAAATGCATGTTTGAAATACTCTTATATTGATGTGTGAAGTACTTTACTATGGATGTCCATTGTTTTGGAAAAGGTTGGGATAATAAATATCACGGTCCTTATGATATGAATATATTGAATCAGATGCTATGAAATTATATATTGAAAATGGTGTCCTAAATTACATGTTGCGTTTTCCATATATGAGTTGAAAGGATATGCTTGACTGTGTTTATCACAGTAGGAAAAACATGTTTTGCTAAAATGCGAGTAACCACTTGATCCTTCTTACAACTTACTATAGTCTTAACATCATAAGTATTAGAATCACTATTAATTGAAGTCATAACCTTGGAAATTGTTTTCCTTTAACTATTGTCCCTTTTGATGTGTTTTGGGAGTTGTGGTTCTAGAGTAAACATGCTGTAAGGTAGTCTTTCTGCATTTGTAAATTATTGCCTTGCCTTGACAGAAGTTAGTGTAATTAAGAATTATAGCAACAAATCGTAGTGACTATTTTACGTTTTTGACATTGTTCAAATTGCCTTACCTTGACAGAAGTTAGTTCTTTCAAAATGATTTTAGGCAGCAACTCTTTTAAGAAGAATATAATCTCTTAAAATGTGTTCAGTTGATTGATTCATTGTTTGTTATTCAGTCTTCTAATTTGGTGGATCAACCCTGGATTCTCATCATTGATTTTGTTGTTGATGGTAAAGATAGAGATGTTCACCTAAGTTGTTGTTGATTCTCATCACATATTTGTTGTTGATTTTGGCATATGTTTCAGGGAGAGAGGCAGAAGAAGTTGAGCCCATACTGAATGCTCTGCCTAATCTAGAATAGTAAGTTGTAGTAGTACTAGTCATTAAATATTAATTACCACAAAATGCTTTGTTTGTTTGTTGTGATTGTTTCTTACACACTTCTAATAGTTTCATGCCTTTGTTTTCCTTCTCTATAACAAGTCTCTTTACTTGATACTTCTTTTTCAGCTTGGTGGTGGTTATCTTTTTGGGCTTCCAGTGGGATTTGTTGCTGACTATATTGGCGCAACTGTTGGTGCAGGAGATTGCTTTTCCAAACAAGAAGGTCTGATCGTCATTCAGAATACGAGTAAGAGCAAATTACTGTTTGCTGTTTGTTGTATGAGGTTTGTTTGCTGTTTGCTGTTTGTAGTGAAAATTACTGTTTGTTGTTTCAGCTTAGCTAAGATTCCTGAATTGTTGTTTGTTTGATCCAGATCTTGCTGTTTACTGTTTCAGCTTAGCTAAGATTACTGAAAATTACTGTTTGTTACTGAATTACTGTTTGTTATTCATTGTTTATTATTCATTACTGAATTATTGTTTGTTACTGAATTACTGAATTACTAAAAATTGCTGAATTACTGAATGACTGAATTATTAGTTGCCTTAAACTATCTCATTGCTGTTTGTAGTGAAAATTACTGTTTGTTGTTTCAGCTTAGCTAAGACTAGTAACATACCCGTGCATCCGCACGGGTCGACCACGTTGCGTGTTACAATTTGGACTCAATTTTAAATTCAAAGTCTGAAAATTCAATGTAGTAAAAAGATGTTAAAAATATAATTAAATGAAGATTGTAAAGAAAACTAATGGCCTATAACAATGAAGACTAATAGCCTATGAATACTCACATTAAGTCGGAATTCAATATGGATTCTCAAGAGATAGAACTTGACATCATATAGGATTGAAGATGTCCTCCTTCTTAAGAATTGAAAGAGTGGTGCATACTATACAAACTACTAAGCAGTCTTATTTTCAGGTTCCATCCATCGTAAAACTACCTCATACATAATACTAAACTACAAAATATGCTACTTTAAAATGAATCAAAAAAAAGAAAATAATACTTTAAATGATGCCTTGAGTCTAAAATAAATTCATAATTTGACCATAAAAAAATTGTATAGTATATCCAATCAAATTTTTTTTCCAGTATACCATAAATAAGAAAAGGGATGTAATCCTTATATTACAAAAGGCATTCAAGAAGAGTAGACCAATGCACCCATCCAGAGTAATTAATAATCAATAACAGTAATAACACTTTTTTTTACACACAAAAAAAAAGACTCTCCAGGTATGATCAACAACGATACTAACTTGACATTCCTTCACAACCTGCAAGATATAATGAAGGCTATTGTGTAAAGACAGTGTAAAGGAAATATCACTAAAGCATGCTATAGTAGCATCTATGTGTAAAGGAATGTTTTAAGTGAAGAAATTTTCACAGGCATATTTCCTCAAATTTGTTAAAACATGTTCTATTAAAGTTAAAAGTAGGAAATTTGATTAGGTCTGCTATTGGAAAAATGCCAATTGAGTGATCACAACCATAAGTTGCTTAAGGTAAAGAACCTGCATTACGTTATATTGATCATAATTTGCATTACCTTAGCCTGCATTACCTTATTTCACAATCAGGATTAGGGAGGGAGGGAGCATCAATAATCACCAAGTTAGAAAAACACTAAAATCATTTTGCAAAAGCATTGTATGATGATCCAATGTTGCTTTTAATGCTACTGTCGATAGTTGATTTAAGGACTCGTGTCACGGAAAGAATATCTGAAATGCCTGAACCACTTGATTTAAGGAGGAGATTATTAAAGGCAATATCTTACCATAAATCTGCAATACTCAATTGAAAATCTGCAAAGAAGGCTCACAATTGAATTTCTGTGAACCATCAGTTGAAAGTAATTATCATGTACCAAATATTTATAAATATCACATTTTAAAGGAGGGAGCATCAATTGAATTTCTGGTGAAGAGTGGCTTGAATTGAGCCATTTGGCCATATGGTGCACGTAAGTAGTAAAGTCTATTCCATTATATAAATTTCTCACATTTTACATATATTAATCGATCTGATAGTTTTTCTTACTTGCCACTAGATATTTGCATCGTCAATGTGTTGAAAGAGGTATTGATGACTTATATGGATTTGTGTGTCCTTACAAGCTTAACGTGAAGGATATACCCATGAATGTTGTCCTTCAAAACCTTCAAGACAAATTGATTGTTACCAAGTGGCTTCAGTCTCAAGAGGGGGGGTGAATTGAGATTTAAAACCTTTTCAGATCTTTTGAAAAATGTTTCTCCCCTTTTCAATGACTTAGATCAATTTTCGCGCAGGTTAAGTGGAAGCGAAGGAATTAGAATATAAAGCACTAAAGCGGTATAATAGTAAAGCAGGAAAGCAGTAAAGCACGCAGAGATTTATCCTGGTTCGGTCACCTCCTAGTGACCTACGTCCAGTCCTCACACCCTTGTGAGATTTTCCACTAACACAACAAGGCTTACAGGTGCCTTGGAAAACCTTTACAGACTCAGGCACTCTCCTCCTAGGATACCCCACCTATAGAGAGCCCTCAGATCTAATATAACAATAACAAGAGATACCCCACCCCTGTTACAATCAACTGCCCTAGAAAGATACCCCACTTCCTAGTACATGCAGCTACCCTAGAGAGATACCCCACTCCCTAGAACAAAACACAACAATTAAATAATAAACAATTGTAAATGCAGAAATACCTCTAGTGTAGGCAGATATTACAACTTGAAGAATACAACCCCAACTAACTCTTAGCAACAGATCAGCTCAGACAGACCGACGGTGCGTGACGAGCAAAAGTATAAGCATGAAGAGTTTTCTCAAAAGTTTTCTGTTTCATGCAAGTGGGTTGAGTTGTGTGTTGTGTAAAATGAATCGTGAAGCACTGCCTATTTATAGGCTATGAGGAATTCATTTTTACGTTGAAAATAGTGTAGGAATCGATTCTTTGTTAAAATGTATTTGATCTAGGAACCGATTTATTTAGGTGAGGAATCGATTTATCTTTGTTTGGAAAATATGGGAAATCGATTCTTGAGTGCCATGGAAAGCTAGGAATCGATTCTATACTTAGTGAAAATATGTAGGAATCGATTTTCAGCTTGCCTGAGACAAGTGGGAATCGATTCTCAGTTATGTGCAAAAGGTTGGGAATCGATTCTTCCCTTAAAAAATATTTGGCTCAGAAATCGATTTGTGTATTGAAAAACATGGCCTGACAATCGATTCTATCTTTTCTATTTTACCTGAAAATCGATTTTGATATTTGTTTATGCATGAGGGAATCGATTTTGTTATTTTAAAAGTGATAGAAATGTTTACGTAAATATGCATGCAACTTTAAAAAACTTTGTGAGTGTGTGAGACTTTGAGATACGAGCTGACCTTTGAAAGAGCTTACACTTTTTCCTAAGACACACCCAAACCCTAAGGACTACCCTTATTTTTAAGGACTACCCTTAAACTTGAATCTTCAGTTCTTGGCTTGCTTGTCTTGGATTGTGACTTTGACGTTTAGTCACTTTTATTGACTTTGACCGTCAATCTTACCTTTGTCTTTTTCATCATCAAAACACATCCTGCAATATCAGGTTACCTGCAACACAAGGTATCCACATTCTCCCCCTTTTTGATGATGACAAAACATTAACTCATCTCAAGGTGGGAGGTTAGTTTAAACAGATAATGTATATGATACTCCCCCTATCATGATGCTCCCCCTGTTTTATTGACTGTATGCAAGTACTTTATTCTAAATATTAAAACCTCTATTCTTCTCCCCCTTTTTGTCATGATCAAAGAGGGCAACATGTAATAAAATGCGAATCTAACAGCATGAAGAGGAATCAATGATTCCAAGTTCTCTTCGAATGAAGAAAAAGTTTTCTTTTTGTAAAGGTTTTGTAAAAATATCAGCTAGCTGTTTTGCCGATTCCACAAATTCGATTACACAATCCCCTTTTTGGACATGATCTCTAAGAAAATGGTGTCTTATCTCTATATGCTTGGTCCTAGAGTGTTGGACGGGGTTCTTTGTAAGATTGATAGCGCTGGTATTGTCGCATTTTATAGGGATATGATCTAGATCTATACCATAGTCAAGAAGTTGTTGCTTCATCCAGAGGATTTGTGCACAACAACTCCCTGCTGCAACATATTCTGCTTCAGCAGTTGACAGTGCGACACTGACTTGTTTCTTACTGTGCCATGAGACTAATGCACTACCTAGTATGTGACATGTTCCACTAGTGCTTTTTCTGTCCAACTTACATCCTGCAAAGTCAGAATCTGAATATCCAATAAGACTACATGTGGCGCCTTTTGGGTACCATAGACCAACATTTTGAGTGCCTACCAGATATCTCATTATTCTTTTGACAGCTACTAAATGTGACTCTTTTGGATTTGCTTGATACCTAGTGTAACACCCCTTTCTACCCGTCACTTTGTTTATAAAAATCAGAGTTTAAAAATTTCGTTCATAGGGAATGTTACACATACTTCAATAAAACGTCGCTTATCAATTTTAAAACAGTTCAACTCAGTAATCAAGCGTTCACGTAGCACGTCACAATTAAAGAATCTCAAGCCTCAATTTAACGTCGCTCATAAAACTCAACATAACAAAACCAACTACGCAGCGGAAAATAATAAAACATAACAGAAGAGTCCACATGGATATAACAACCAAAAAAAAGATCATTAATAAATGTCGAGTTCGTTTCCCCCCCTGAGTGCTACGTATCAGAGCATGACGACTCGACTCAAGAAGTGAAGCTAAGGCATTCACTGGGAATCACCTGCACGTTACCAACACGGGGGTAACATTCAAACAGGAAAGGGTGAGCATCATTTCAATCCATATAATAGAAAATATGATAAGTACTAATCATAGGCTACGCACTAGAACAATCAGCATCCAAAACACTAAATATCCACATCACAGTCATCATTCACATCACTTACAATAACTCATCTCGTGTCATGTAGGCTTATGAAATGCAACCCACTCGCGGGCATATGCATGAGGTACCTTTTCACAAACGTCACTTAGCCCTTAAGGCCTCATCATCACTTAGCCACTCAGGCTTCAAAACGTCACTGGGTTTATGCATATGGGCATGAGACACTATGACATGCACCACTCACAATACACAAACACACAATTACTCACATCATAGTCAACTATGTGACCCGTCACTTACCGGTTTGCTCGCAAAGAGCACAGCACCTGTCAAATTCACAATCAGTACACAACGTCACTTGGCCATTTAGACCTTAACATCACTTAGCCTTTCGGGCCTCAAACGTCACTTATCCTTGTGGGCCTCATTACATACACAACGTCGCTATTTATAAACATCATCAATTCAAACAATAGCCACTAAGGGAAAAAACGTCATTTGACTAGCCACCAAGGGCATCCTCGTCATTTACACATCATTATCAACAACTTTGGCCACTAGGGGCAAAACAGTCATTTGACTAGCCACCAAGGGCATCCTCGTCATTTACACATCATTATCAACAACTTTGGCCACTAGGGGCAAAACAGTCATTTGACTAGCCACCAAGGGCATCCTCGTCAAAATCATCATTTTTGACACTACCACGTTAAAACTGTTGTTTATACACCAAAAGGGATTTTTAAAGAGCTCCATATCATTTTTCAATGTTACTGGGACGATCACCGGGGACGGCCACTTGGGCGAACACAAACAATCAGAAAATAACAATTTTTCATTTTAAAAATTGGACCCACAGATAGACAACGTAAAAAGCTTCACGACACTTTTCGAATCGTTCAAAACGGACGTCTGAGTCAAAAGTTATGTTAAAAATAAGTTTGGGAAAAATCAAGCAACATACTGAAATTGGCGCCTTAGGCGCCCAGGCAACCAGGCAACACGCGCACTGGCGCCTGTCATACCCCAATTTTGTCCGGCTTAGGTCCAAACCCTAATTTTCCACACAAAAATAAATTATGCATTGCATTTTGGGTCCTAGAAACCATTCCAAAGTTTTTGAAATCATTTTTAGGGTTAGAATGCACTTTTTGGGAAATTAGGGTTTTTAGGGTCAAAAAGGGCATTTTGGTCATTTATCACTGAAGGTCTATGACTTTTAGTAGCTGAGAGATGAGTGTTTCAAAACATGCATGGTGCATCAAAATAGTTTTGAAAAATATTTCTAAAAATATTTTGGTTGAGGGCTTGAAATTAAAATCCTATATTTTTACAAAGATAATGGATTATGGTAATAGATTATGTGCCTGAATGTTTTCAGAGCACATAATCGATTACTCTCCTATCTTTACTAAAGCGAATAATCGATTGTTTCCTTTTTTACAACAATAAATCGATTATCCTAATCATTTTGGAAGCAAATAATCGATTAGCCCTCATTTGCACATCACACATAATCGATTATGAAGCAAATGGAAGTTTCCATATTTATCAAATAAATCGATTACTCCCTTCTTGTAACTAAGCATATAATCGATTACCACCTTTTTAGGAAGGTTGATAATCGATTATACACTTGTTTTTCCTTCACACATAATCGATTATCCACTCAAAAATCAATGAGCCAATAATCGATTACATCTCCCAAGTTATTTCCAACATAATCGATTACTCCGTTTCCTAAAATAGATCAAATCTGATTTCCTATAAATAGGAAGCTCATTTTTCATTTCAAAAGACACATCTTCACACGCATTCTTCACGAGATCAGAGAAAAAACCCATTTTTCTCGAAATCTCTCACATTTTAGAAAAACTCTTCCACGCTTTATTTTTCGCTCTATTCGTTCCGTTGGTCCGTCAGAGTCGATCTTCTGCAAGAGTTAGTCGGGGTTTGCGTTCTTCAGATCTGTAATATCTGTCTTCATCAGAGGTATTTCAGTCTTTTCATTTGTTAATATTTAGTTATTGTGATCCATGTGATTTAAACTTAGCTATAGCATTTATCCACTCGTTCTTGTATATTATCGTCCATTGTTGATGACGAACTATATGATTCCCACTTATGCCTAGTGCATCATGTTCTAAGTGGTGAAGATGGTCTCGGGTGATTCAGCTTGCCCCTTTTAAACCCTTTCAAAAACATTTTTTTAATTAGAACTACGTCGCTTTGATTCCCGTTTGGGATACGTAGGAGCGAGCCACGTTCTCGTCAAGCGCAACAAATAAAAATTCTTTTCATCCCCATAAACAAATTATTTTCATAAAAACAAACAAAAAGAATCATTTTCCAACCCATTGTTGCTAATAGCTCATCAGAGCCTCTGTTCGTTTAGCTATTGGTGACAATGTATTTTTCTCATAAGAATAATAAACGATGGTCCATCATAACCTTTGTTAGTTTGATCATTGTGCAAATCAATCTTTTTCGAAAATCACTTTCAAAAAGATAATAAAAACGAGTTGTTATCAATAGTCCATCAGAACCTTTGTTCGTTTGACTAGCGGTACAACTCTCTCTTTTTTGAGTATTTAGTAGTGATTCATCATAGCCTCTGCTAGTTTAATCATTTGCTAATGCTCGTCCTATTTCAAAAAACTCACTAAAAAAGATAAAAAACAAAAACTTTTCAAAAAGAACCAAGAACTACGTAGCTTTGAATTCTCCATCGCACCGGGAGATACGTAGGAGCGGGCCATGTCCCGTCAAGCACTTTTTTTTCTAAAAAACCTTTTTCCCCCCAAAATAAAATTTTTTGTTAAGTTTTCCCATTCATCTTCAAACAAGAAATAAATAGGCAAATCTAGGTATTTTTCAAATCAAACGTTAAAACCACACATTTAATTAGAGGTTCCCTTTCGGTAGAAAGGACGTGCGCGGTGCTAACACCTTCCTCGCACGTAATCGACCCCCGAACCTATATCTCTAGTTTTCAAAGACCATCCGCCTTGTCCAAAAGACCTTTTTTCAATGTTTTGGTCTTAAAATTAAAATATTGGTGGCGGCTCCAAAAATTTTCCACGTTGTACATCGAGAAAACCCAAGCCGGGGATTTTTCGGGGTGCAACAGCTGGCGACTCCACTGGGGACATTTTTTTTTAAAAAAAAAAGACGAGGGTCAAGCCTAACTAATTTAAATGTGTGGTTTAATGTTGATTTGATTAAAACCTTGTTTGCCTTTATTTCTTATCATTGATTGTAGGCGTATGCATTTGTGTTCTTCTATGTTTGTTCCCTGTCTCATCTTTTATTCCTTTTCTTTTTATATGTTTATGCCCATGCATTCTTCCAACCCCCATGTTCCCTTCTTTCTTTGCTCCTTTTCTTCAAGGTAAGTTCATGCATCTTTCCCCCTATTCTATCATGTCCCCTCTTCTTGGCTCCTTTTCCTAAGGTGAGCAATATCCTTGTTTATAGATATTCTAGGTATGGAACCCTAGGGTAGATAACTTGTTATTGTTTGCTTTTGTCTGGACTGCTCTGGTTTTCATTTCAGGTGGGGGTAGTACTAGGGAAAATGCCCTTAACACACACTACACTTATACCCTGTGACTATGTGTTTTGAGTGGGACCATAACCCAGGTCTGCAAAAACTTAGGAGATTGGATTCGAGTAGTAAGAGCCCATCAGGACCTTTGTCCGTTTGGCTACTTGCGAAAGTTTCAACCAGAGTTGTGCTCTTTCATGATACCTCACACCTAGCAGTTTGCTGCATTTGTGGGGAATTTTGTGAAAGGGACTGTAGCTCTGGTGGCCTTGTGAGGGAGTGAATAGAGCTACATGGAAGGATTACCCTTTAAATTGCCCTAGATCATAGGTCTCACCTCTTTTTTTAGGTCACAAGGGCTTTTCCAAAATTGTGTGTTGCATTATTACATCTAGTTTAGTTCATTTCCGCCAACATTTTTTGAAAAAAACAACAAAATCAAAAAAAAGAATATGTTTTTCCTTCACTTTCATGAATACCTATATGAGGTGGCATATAGGGTATACTGCCCTAAAATTTCAAAACCCCCACCTGTAAATGTCTGTCTTTATAACAAGCATCCTCATCACTCGCATTTTACATCGTAACAGCATGCATTACATAAGCAAAATTCTGAAAAATTCATACAGCATTCCTCATGCATCTAATAACATAAAGCCATGTGCATATGCATTGCATTCATTTACGCATTCATACTTGTACTCATAAAAGATGTTCTATCATCAGAAAGAAAAACAAAAGGCAAGCTGGTTCGCCAACACCGATACTCTATCCGTCTACAGACAAGACTAATGGCTAGCAATCAACATCTCGAGAATGAGGACCCCCTGGGTCAAGATGAGTCGGTTGTGGAAATTCTTAACCCCGAGCAGCTGGCTCAAGAGAATCAAGCTTTGAAGACTAAAGTGGAGGCTATGGAGGCTCAGAGGGCCGAGATAATGAATATGCTGCAAAATCTGAGAAGTGGGACCGCTGCTGAAGCCATTCCCGTGGTGACAAGTCAGCCTGCTGTGGTTACTTCTAGTGGAGCTGCGGGTGTGCCACACATTCACATCCCTAGTCCCAGTATTATACCTTCCAGAAGTTCTTCTGCTCTTGCTCCGGATATTATTGTGAGTCCTCCAAGTGTTGCTTATCAAATGGGAAACTCCGCTCAGTATGGGGTTTACTACTTCAGTCCGAGGAGCTATCCTCAGGGCCAGATGATTGAAAGCCCACAGCCAAGAGACAGATATCACTTGCTAGAAGAACGATTGAAGGCAATGGAGGCCCAGATACATGAGATGATGGTCATATTGCAGAGCTTAAAGAGTGGGGCAGCTGCTGAAGGTGTCACTGTCGTGGGTCCAGTTGGTGTCATTTCTTTCATTCCTCCGCCACCACAAACTGATCCATTCTCTGCTCCTGTGCCATCCCAGCAAGGCGGTGACAGTCACAAGGCTCAGGGTTATCAGTACAAGAAACGAACCAGTTTTGATCCAATACCGATGACATGCACTGAATTGTTTAATCACCTGATTTCCAAGAACCTGATCAGCACCCGGCCAATGAAGGCCCTTCAACCGCCATTTTCCCGAAGGTACAATGCAAGTGCTACCTGCAGTTTTCACGAAAACGGGGTTGGTCATACTGTGGAGGAGTGCAGAGCCTTCAAACATGCAGTGCAAGACCTGATAGATCGGCGCGTGATTCAGATAGGAACCCCTGATATTGATGGTGAAGAAGAAATCAATGAGGAAGTAACAGCGGTGCCTGCGAAAGAGGGATGTTGGGATACCCTAGGGGAGCCCAGTGGAAAGTTTGATTACTTGGTCAGATATGACGCTCCCGAGAGTGCTCAAATCCGAATGGAAGACATACAGCCCACAGGATGGGATGAGGAAGAGGAACAACACGATCAAATTGCTGTCATCAATGATGGTACTAAGTCAGAAGAGGGTGGTGCAAACCTGGTTTGTCGCTGCAGTGCTGGTGAAAGAATTAAAGACTATTGATCCTCCCGGGACCTTTGATTTAAAGTAGTCATTTGTAATGCAACCCTGTGGCTCTGCCCAAGGCCACGGGACCAGTTGTTAGGGGCGCACATGTTTTTATTTTCTAAATCATCATCATCAATAAAAATGTTGTTTTTGAATTCCAATCAATAAAAAATTGATTCCTTTTCATTTCATGTGTCTTTTCTTTATTATTTTTGCTTGCTTGTCTCACCGTCCATTCTGCTTTTTCGCCTCGGCAAAAAGCAAATCCACAGCAATTGTCTCTCAAAATAACAGTGCCAACGGTCCATATTTTGACTTTGATCACCTTATCATTCAAGCAGAGTGGGACGTTGAGAAAGACCGGGAAAATCCTCCAGAAGGTTAATGAAGCAAGGAAAAAGGGTTATTCAGCATCACGGGGAATCCACTGAAGTGATCAACTTGGGGACCACTGAGAACAAGAAAGAGGTCAAGATGGGTACTTCAATAAAGGAAAATTAGAGATCAAAAGGGAAATAAAGAAGAAGGGCAAGTGCATGAAAATAAGTGAATTATTGTCCCAGGGTTAATTTTTGAGGAAATAAGCAATCATGATTTGAAATGAAGTCGGACTACCATTCCATATCCAAAAACAAAATCCTCTCCTAACCACCTTAAGCCAAGAAAATCCCAAAGAGAAAAACAAAATCCCTCCTACCCACCGTAAGCCAAGAAAATCCCAAAGAGAAAAACATAATCCTTTCCGACCCATCTTAAGCCAAGAAAAAGCCAAAAATCCAAAAGTCACCTTAGACAAGGACCACCTCGGAAAAAACGGTGCATCGTTCTTTATCAGTTCACCCAAGCTCAAGAAAAAGAAGAAGTCAAAGAAGGAAAAATCATTCAAAAGGAAAATCCCAAAACCAAAAGAAAAATACAAAAGAGATGTAAATAGTGAGTTGATACATGTTACCACAAAACCCAAGAGGTCCTCGTCTCAATAAACCTTCAAACACTTTCTTATTTCCATGCACCCCTCCTCTCATAAACCGCAAACACTCTCATTTGACCTCGACAGCTCACCCTCCACAGACCCTTAGCCAGGAATAAAACCTCCTAATACCTCATCAAGCCAGTTAACCATCATAAATCATCGATCAACAGCCAACACTGAATAAAAACCATCCTGCCATTAGCCCCAAATACTTCATTAAGCTTACTCATCTCTCCTCCACAAAACACCACAATCCCGAAAGGTCCATCCCGATCAATGATTGATTGCTGTTGTTTTCTCAAAGTTTTAGCTCAAGGACAAGTAAATTCATTTGTTTACAATATGCCAAGTGGGGCAATCCTGTCGCTCTTCACCCCTCCTACAACTGGGGAAATTGACCCTACACCTATCTCATCCCTTGTCGCACTCACATTCATTGAAATCATACAGGGGCAACCCCCTTTCTTCTCTAGTGTATGGGTCAGAAGCAGTTTCTTCTCATCAATGTTGAAATACCCTCTCTACGAGTAGTCATGGAGGCCAAGTTAGAAGAAGCAAAAGGGGGTCCAAGCTCGTCTAGATCAACTGAATCTCATTAAAGAGAAAGGAATTGCTGCCCGGCGCCATGGCCAGTTGTACCAACAAAAGATGAAGGCAGCTTTCGGCAGGAAAGTCCGCCTTCGAGAATTCGGCGAAGGAGACCTTGTACTCAAAAAGATCCTACCTATCCAGACTGACTCCGTGGGAAGTTGATACCCACTTATGACGGTCCATATGAAGTCAAGAAAGCTTTTTCCAGAGGAGCGTCGATACTCATAAATATAGACGGCGAAGATCTCGGGAATCCAGTCAATTCAGATTAAGTGAAGAAGTATTATGCCTGAAAGAAATATAAAAAAAAGAGAAAGACAAGCCAAGTAAGAATTAGCTCGCTAGGTTGAAAACCCACAAAGGGCGGCCTAGGCAAAATCAGAGCGACCCGGTGGATTGAAAACCCGCAAAAGGCGATCCAGGCAAAAATTAGGGTCTGAAAACTTAGGCATGAAAAGTAAAGAAAGGCATACAACTCTCCTACAAGCTTGGATGAGGGAGTGATCAAGGTCAAGGACATAGATGTTTGGCACTGTTCCACAGAGACGGACAGTCAGAATTCAGCTTCTCTCATTTTTTGTGTCTTTTTACAGTTTAAACTTTCAAGTGTAATAAATAATCGGCGTAACTTCTTGTGCGACCGGTTTCCACATTAATAAAGTTCAAATTTCTCGTATCTGTTCACTCTTTTATTTTCTGCTTTTTCTGCTCAAAATAAACGTTTTATGATGATGATGGTCCTGAACTATAAAACATGTGCATATATCATAGAGCATTGCAAATCATTACGAGATTCTTAAGAGTCCTAAGAGAAAGCACACCCTCAAAATCAGTCAATCATGCAAGAGAAAGCAACTACATCCACGATTGCTTCAAACCAGCAAAGTCAAGACCAACATGCACTCGGCCCATGAGCCCCGCAAGTCCAACCGAGTCCTCAGTCTCGTGTCATGAGTGTCGCGGGTTGGCTGAACCAGCAAAAATAAAAAAAAAATAAGCAAAAAAGGCAATAAACAAAACACAGTCATGCATTACATTCATCATGCATAAAATCATGCATTTATCAGACATAAAGTAAAGAAAAAGAGAAATTCAGGCATTTGCATTCATCATAAGAGAAAGAAAAAGAAAATAGCAATCATGGCATTTGCATCATGCATCTCATAGAAAAAACAAAACGAAGCCTTCCATTGCATACACTGGCATTCCATGCGGTCAAACCAGACCTTTGTGTCCTTAAACCAGACCTTTAGGGTCCATAAACCAGACCAATATGCAGACACATATTGCTCCATAAACCAGGCTTGTCGGCCCATAAACCCGACTCGTTGTGATCCTTAAATCAGACTAATGTCGGGTCCATAATTTATCATTCCATCAAATAAACCAAAGCATTTCACAACTCTCAAGCATTGCATTTGCATACCCGCACTTCATAAATAAAAAAAGCAACCATCAAGGAAAGCCAAAAGAGAATATCAAAAGCGTCCAGCATTCCATGCATCAGCGTCACATGCATCCACGTAGCATACATTTGCATTACATTTGCATAACCGCATCTTGCACATTCATCATTACACCAAAATCATAGCATAACATGCACTCATAACATGCACTCGTAACATGCACTCATTGCATGCACATGCATAACATGCCTTTGCATAACATGCACTCATAACATGCCTTTGCATAACATGCACTCATAACATGCACTCATAACATGCACTCATTGCATGCACATGCATAACATGCACTCATAACATGCACTCATTGCATGCACATGCATAACATGCACTCATAACCTGCACTCATACTCCATGCACCATTCCTTGCATCAACTGACGTATGCAAGCACCTCAATCCAACACAGCAGCATCGGTCATTTCAAATCAACCAATCAACAGCATTTGTGAGCCCTCTGTGCTCATCCTGAACCCTCTGTGCTCCCCCTGAGCCCTCTGCGCTCATCCTGAGCCCTCTGTGCTCCCTCCTGAGCCCTCTATGCTCATCCTGAGCCCTCAGTGCTCCTTCTTTACTGCGTTCTTTACCGCTTTATTTCCTGCTTTTGCACGCCTAGTGCCCATTTACCGCTTTCTGCACGCCCAGTGCCCATTTACTTTTCGGTTTGCACGCCAAGTGCCCATTTACTTTTCTGTTTGCATGCCAAGTGCCCATTTTACCTTTCTGTTTGCACGCCAAGTGCCCATTTACTTTTCTGTTTGCACGCCAAGTGCCCATTTATTTTTCTGTCTGCACGCCAAGTGCCCATTTACTTTTCTGTCTGCACGCCAAGTGCTCATTTTACTATTCTGTCTGCTTTAGTTGAACTTTTCAATCAACCAACAGGATTCGTGAATCCCTTCAGGACCCAAGTGTCCCTTCAAAAACAGACTTCACCTCGTATTCGAGCTGCGGGTAAGTCCTTCAGACCCCGAGTGGTCCTTCAGACTAGTTGTGTCAGCCTAAGACACAATGGACGTCCTTCATAGTCAACATATCAGTTCCGGAGCTGATCTTGACCCATCGTGGCCGCTCGAAAGGCCCCCTCAGACCGTTTTACTAGTACCATAGCTAGTAGCGCTCCTTCAGACCACGATGGTCCTTCAATTAAGGCCTAGGCAGCCTTCCAGACCCTGAGTGGTCCTTCAGAGCCTTAGTGCTCCTTCAGACCCTGAGTGGTCCTTCAGAGCCTTAGTGCTCCTTCAGATCCCGAGTGGTCCGTCATTTTCTCTCTCAGTTAATGCGCCAAGTGTTAACCGTTCCCCGTTTGTTCTCAAAACCCATCTATTCAAAAATAGAAAAAGAAAAAGAGGAAAATTCGGGTTTCCCCAAGTGGACAAAATCGGTATAATTTCTGAATTCTTTATCTTCATTTTGCCTTGGAATATGTTTCGGCCAATTCATATTCCTCGTTAAAATTCAGATAAAGAGGGGCAGCTGTCATACCCCAATTTTGTCCGGCTTAGGTCCAAACCCTAATTTTCCACACAAAAATAAATTATGCATTGCATTTTGGGTCCTAGAAACCATTCCAAAGTTTTTGAAATCATTTTTAGGGTTAGAATGCACTTTTTGGGAAATTAGGGTTTTTAGGGTCAAAAAGGGCATTTTGGTCATTTATCACTGAAGGTCTATGACTTTTAGTAGCTGAGAGATGAGTGTTTCAAAACATGCATGGTGCATCAAAATAGTTTTGAAAAATATTTCTAAAAATATTTTGGTTGAGGGCTTGAAATTAAAATCCTATATTTTTACAAAGATAATGGATTATGGTAATAGATTATGTGCCTGAATGTTTTCAGAGCACATAATCGATTACTCTCCTATCTTTACTAAAGCGAATAATCGATTGTTTCCTTATTTACAACAATAAATCGATTATCCTAATCATTTTGGAAACAAATAATCGATTAGCCCTCATTTGCACATCACACATAATCGATTATGAAGCAAATGGAAGTTTCCATATTTATCAAATAAATCGATTACTCCCTTCTTGTAACTAAGCATATAATCGATTACCACCTTTTTAGGAAGGTTGATAATCGATTATACACTTGTTTTTCCTTCACACATAATCGATTATCCACTCAAAAATCAATGAGCCAATAATCGATTACATCTCCCAAGTTATTTCCAACATAATCGATTACTCCGTTTCCTAAAATAGATCAAATCTGATTTCCTATAAATAGGAAGCTCATTTTTCATTTCAAAAGACACATCTTCACACGCATTCTTCATGAGATCAGAGAAAAAACCCATTTTTCTCGAAATCTCTCACATTTTAGAAAAACTCTTCCACGCTTTATTTTTCGCTCTATTCGTTCCGTTGGTCCGTCAGAGTCGATCTTCTGCAAGAGTTAGTCGGGGTTTGCGTTCTTCAGATCTGTAATATCTGTCTTCATCAGAGGTATTTCAGTCTTTTCATTTGTTAATATTTAGTTATTGTGATCCATGTGATTTAAACTTAGCTATAGCATTTATCCACTCGTTCTTGTATATTATCGTCCATTGTTGATGACGAACTATATGATTCCCACTTATGCCTAGTGCATCATGTTCTAAGTGGTGAAGATGGTCTCGGGTGATTCAGCTTGCCCCTTTTAAACCCTTTCAAAAACATTTTTTTTAATTAGAACTACGTCGCTTTGATTCCCGTTTGGGATACGTAGGAGCGAGCCACGTTCTCGTCAAGCGCAACAAATAAAAATTCTTTTCATCCCCATAAACAAATTATTTTCATAAAAACAAACAAAAAGAATCATTTTCCAACCCATTGTTGCTAATAGCTCATCAGAGCCTCTGTTCGTTTAGCTATTGGTGACAATGTATTTTTCTCATAAGAATAATAAACGATGGTCCATCATAACCTTTGTTAGTTTGATCATTGTGCAAATCAATCTTTTTCGAAAATCACTTTCAAAAAGATAATAAAAACGAGTTGTTATCAATAGTCCATCAGAACCTTTGTTCGTTTGACTAGCGGTACAACTCTCTCTTTTTTGAGTATTTAGTAGTGATTCATCATAGCCTCTGCTAGTTTAATCATTTGCTAATGCTCGTCCTATTTCAAAAAACTCACTAAAAAAGATAAAAAACAAAAACTTTTCAAAAAGAACCAAGAACTACGTAGCTTTGAATTCTCCATCGCACCGGGAGATACGTAGGAGCGGGCCATGTCCCGTCAAGCACTTTTTTTTCTAAAAAACCTTTTTCCCCCCAAAATAAAATTTTTTGTTAAGTTTTCCCATTCATCTTCAAACAAGAAATAAATAGGCAAATCTAGGTATTTTTCAAATCAAACGTTAAAACCACACATTTAATTAGAGGTTCCCTTTCGGTAGAAAGGACGTGCGCGGTGCTAACACCTTCCTCGCACGTAATCGACCCCCGAACCTATATCTCTAGTTTTCAAAGACCATCCGCCTTGTCCAAAAGACCTTTTTTCAATGTTTTGGTCTTAAAATTAAAATATTGGTGGCGGCTCCAAAAATTTTCCACGTTGTACATCGAGAAAACCCAAGCCGGGGATTTTTCGGGGTGCAACAGCTCCCAGCGCCCAGCGCGCAACACACGCACGCACGCACGCACACGGGCGCTCAGCGCCCAGCGCTGGCACCCAGCGCCTCAGCGCAACACGCAGGCAACACACACGGGCGCTCAGCGCCCAGCGCCTTGGCGCAACACACACACATGCGCATGGGCGCTCAGCGCCCAGCGCTGGCACCCAGCGCCCAGCCACTAGGAATCAGGCAACACTCAGCAACACACACAAGGCGCCTTAGGCGCCCTTGCAGCAACCAAAAATCACCAATTTTCCAGCAACTTTCCAAAACACCTAAAACTGATTTTTAGTAATTTAACTCATCAAAATCTTATATTTTTCAACACTCAAAATAACACTTAATTTAATCAATTAACAAAAATTCCTTTGAGCACTATCATCACCATCATCTTGGCGCCCTAGGCGCCCATGCACACACTCACCCAAATTGCGAAACCTCAAGCATTCCAACATACCAAATCATAATTCCATGAACACACAAATGCCAAAATCATCAAAACCCACACATAATTCGCATTATCTCAAGGTTCGAATACTAAGTCAATTCGCATATGGCATACATATATATATATATATATATATATATATATATATATGAAGATCATCATCATGGGCAAACCAAGAACATCAAGAACATCAAAGAACATCAAGAAACACGTGGTTCTAATATAAACCCTAGATCTAGGACCTATCATGAGATCTATTAGATGGAAGGATAGAGCTCCCCTAACCTTTTCAAGAAGAAGAATTCGATGCCCTAGGATGCAATCACCAACAGAACCTCAGCTACGATGGAGATCTCTTCTCTCCTTGCTCTTCGAATTTCCTCTTCTCCTTCTCCTCTTGGCCGCCTCTTCCTCTCTCTTTCTCACGCTCCTCTCTTTCTTTTCTCTCTTGTCTCCAAAATTTCGTAATTGGCCACAAAACCCTAGCCCCCAACAACCTAACCACTTCGCATACTTGTGGATCATGGGCTTGGGCTTTTCACTTAAGCCCAAGTCATGCAAGTGGCGCCTCCACTCCCTCCTAATACCACCAAAATTAATTAAAACACTTCTAACAAATAATTAAAACTCAATTAAATAAAAGAAATACCTAAATACTTAATTAAATGAATTAATTAAATATTTAGGGTGTTACACCTAGCACACATGCAAACACTAAACATGATGTCCGGTCTACTAGCAGTTAAGTAGAGAAGAGAGCCAATCATACCTCGATATTTGCTTAGTTCTACCTGTTTACCTTCTTCATCTTTGTCTAAGTAGCATGAGGTGCTCATTGGTGTGGACATTTCTTTTGCTTTGTCCATTTCGAATCTTTTGAGTAGTTCTTTGCAGTACTTTGATTGAGATATGAAGATGTCGTTGTTTGTTTGTTTTATTTGAAGCCCAAGGAAGAAGTTGAGTTCTCCCATCATTGACATTTCAAATTCATTCTGCATAATACTTAAAAATTCTTTGCAAAGCAATTCATTAGTAGCACCGAAAATAATATCGTCCACATAAATTTGCACGAGTAAGATGTCATCTTTTGACCTTTTTATAAAAAGTGTAGTGTCAACTTTTCCTCTTTGAAAATCATGATTGAGTAGGAATTTGCTCAATCTTTCGTACCAAGCTCTGGGAGCTTGCTTCAGACCATATAGAGCCTTTTTGAGTTTAAAAACATGGTCTGGTTTTTCGAAATTTTCAAAACCAGGAGGTTGTTCAACATATACTTCTTCTTGGATAAAACCATTTAAGAAAGCGCTCTTAACATCCATTTGATACAATTTAAAATCCATGATTGATGCAAAAGCAAGTAACATGCGAATAGCTTCTAATCTAGCTAACGGAGCATACGTTTCATCATAGTCTATTCCTTCTTCTTGATTATAACCTTTAGCAACTAGTCTAGCTTTGTTCCTAATTATTATACCTGATTCGTCTAGCTTGTTTTTAAACACCCATTTTGTGCCTATTATCTGGTGTTTATCAAGTCTAGGAACTAGATCCCACACTTCGTTTCTTTCAAACTGGTTTAACTCTTATTGCATAGCAATAGTCCAATGTTCATCAACTACGGCTTCATCTATATTTCTAGTTTCAGTTTGAGATACGAAGGCCATATGATTACATGCATTTCGAAGAGAGTTACGAGTAGTTACCCCTTTTGTTACATCACCTATGACATTTTCAAGCAAGTGATCCCTTGGGATTCTCCATTCCTTGGGAAGTTCACTGCTTGATCCTTCTTCTGACTTCTCTTGAGGGGTGGTTTTTGTTTCTTCTTCTTTCTTCTTCTCACCTATCTCTAACTCTTCAGGTTCATCTGCAATATCAATAACCTTTCCCAGCCTTTTGGGGTTAGTTTCATCAAATGTAACATGTACAGATTCCTCAATTACCTTATTTCTTTTATTAAAAATTCTAAAGGCCTTGCTAGATAAAGAGTAACCAAGAAAAATTCCTTCATCAGCTTTAGCATCGAATTTGCCTAGGTTGTCTTTTCCATTATTCAATACAAAACATTTGCAACCAAAGGTGTGAAGGTGTGAAATATTTGGTTTTCTCCCCTTGTAAAGTTCATAGGGGGTTTTCTTTAAAATTGGCCTAATTAGAACTCTATTCATAACATAACAAGCAGTACTTACAGCATCCGCCCAAAAGTATTTTGGGATGTCATGATCATTTAGCATTGTTCTTGCAAGTTCCTCCAATGATCGATTTTTCCTTTCAACAACTCCATTTTGTTGAGGAGTTCTAGGTGCTGAGAAGTTGTGATTTATACCAAGTTCTTCACATAGGATTTCGAATTTTTCATTTTCAAATTCTCCACCGTGATCAGATCGAATTGAGACAATCTTCAATTCTTTCTCATTTTGAATGCTGCGAGCAAGCTTTTTGAATGCTCCAAAAGCTTCGCTCTTATCTTCACCAAGGATTCTTCCTCTGTTATTGTCACCATAAGTCACATGACCGCTTGATCTGGGGGTAAGAGTTAGAAACTTTGTAATATCTCCAGTCATGTGCTTTGAGCATCCGCTGTCAAGGTACCAATCTGACCCCCGTACCTTGAAGCATACCTGCATTGGTTCAAAACAAGGTTTTAGGTACCCAAATCTCTTTGGGTCCTTGTGGGTTAGTGTTTGGTATGGTCCTTTTGGGAACCCATACCTTTTTCATAGTTTGCTTACCTATTGCCCTGCAAACAGAAGCTGTATGTCCAGGTTTATCACAATAGTAACATCTAATATAAGGTTTAGTGGAAAATTTAGGTCTATGATGCATATTGCTTTTCACAAAATTATTTCTCTGAATCCTAAGATGTAATTTGGGCATTTTGTCTATTGTACATTCAAGCTCATTGATTTTCTTTTCATGTTCTATACATTTATCACATGCATAATTTTCTTTAACATACACAAGTTTATCATTTTCTTTCCTAAGTTCTAATTTTTCTTTAGTTAACACATTAACTTCATCTTGAAGATTAGCAATGGTTTTCTTTGATTTATCTAAAGCCTTAGCTAATTTCATAGAATCATCATGCAACTCAGTGAAAGCTTCATATAAATCGTCATATGCATTTTGTAAAGAGTCAGGGTTAGAAATTACCTCGTTTTCATTCTCGCTTTCATGATCAGCCATTAATGCAACTTGAGCTTCTTCATCTTCTGATTCATCTGATGAATCCATGCAGTTGTCTTCCCATGCGATGTAGGCTTTTCTTCCTTTGTTATTTTTGAATGCCTTCTTTTCAGATTTGGAGTCCTTTTTCTGTAGATTAGGACATTCCATTTTCATGTGCCCGGGTTTTCCGCATTCATGACAAGTAGGAGGACCGGATGTACTTTCTTTGCTAGAGAACCTTTTTGATTTGAAGTTCTTCTTTGGATAGTTGTTTCCTTTCATGAACCTCTTGAACTTCCGAACCATAAGAGCCATATTCTCTTCATTTTCATCAATTTCATCATCTGAGTTGTCACTATCATCAAATTGACTAGAACAAGATGCTTTTAGAGCCAAGCTTTTCTTTTTCTTATCTGTATTTTCGTACTCAGCTAGACGAGTGAGTTCTAGTTCATGCTCTTGAAGTTTACCGAACAGAGTAGCCAGAGTCATAGTAGCTAAATTTCTTGATTCAGCTATAGCAGTAACCTTAGGTTGCCATTCTCTATTCAGACATCTCAGAACTTTGTTGATTAGATCCTCTGCAGGAAATGACTTACCCAACAAGCTTAACTGATTTACAATGTGAGTGAACCTTTTCTGCATTTCTGGTATTGTTTCACCTGTATTCATTCTAAATAATTCGTACTCTCTGATAAGAGTATTTGTTCTTGCCCTTTCACTTCATTTGTACCCTCATGAGTAACTTGGAGATTATCCCACATTTCTTGGGCAGATTTACAGTTTGAAACTCGAAAAAATTCATCAGGACTTAAAGCAGAAGTAATAATATTTTTGGCACGTAAATTATGTTGCACTTTTCTTTTCTCATCATCAGACCATTCATTTCTACTTTTAATAGTAAGAATACCATCTACTAAGTGTGTGGGGACATAGGGTCCTTTTTCCACAGCATCCCAAACATCTAAGTCTACCCCTTCAATAAAGATTCTCATTCTTTCTTTCCAATATGCATAATCTTTCCCGTTGAATCCCGGAGGACGGGTAAGAGAAGCACCCTCTTGCGTAGACCAACCTGAAGCCATTTCTCTTGAAGCTGCTAGGCCCTTTAAACAAGAGTCTAGCTCTGATACCACTTGTTACCAAGTGGCTTCAGTCTCAAGAGGGGGGGTGAATTGAGATTTAAAACCTTTTCAGATCTTTTGAAAAATGTTTCTCCCCTTTTCAATGACTTAGATCAATTTTCGCGCAGGTTAAGTGGAAGCGAAGGAATTAGAATATAAAGCACTAAAGCGGTATAATAGTAAAGCAGGAAAGCAGTAAAGCACGCAGAGATTTATCCTGGTTCGGTCACCTCCTAGTGACCTACGTCCAGTCCTCACACCCTTGTGAGATTTTCCACTAACACAACAAGGCTTACAGGTGCCTTGGAAAACCTTTACAGACTCAGGCACTCTCCTCCTAGGATACCCCACCTATAGAGAGCCCTCAGATCTAATATAACAATAACAAGAGATACCCCACCCCTGTTACAATCAACTGCCCTAGAAAGATACCCCACTTCCTAGTACATGCAGCTACCCTAGAGAGATACCCCACTCCCTAGAACAAAACACAACAATTAAATAATAAACAATTGTAAATGCAGAAATACCTCTAGTGTAGGCAGATATTACAACTTGAAGAATACAACCCCAACTAACTCTTAGCAACAGATCAGCTCAGACAGACCGACGGTGCGTGACGAGCAAAAGTATAAGCATGAAGAGTTTTCTCAAAAGTTTTCTGTTTCATGCAAGTGGGTTGAGTTGTGTGTTGTGTAAAATGAATCGTGAAGCACTGCCTATTTATAGGCTATGAGGAATTCATTTTTACGTTGAAAATAGTGTAGGAATCGATTCTTTGTTAAAATGTATTTGATCTAGGAATCGATTTATTTAGGTGAGGAATCGATTTATCTTTGTTTGGAAAATATGGGAAATCGATTCTTGAGTGCCATGGAAAGCTAGGAATCGATTCTATACTTAGTGAAAATATGTAGGAATCGATTTTCAGCTTGCCTGAGACAAGTGGGAATCGATTCTCAGTTATGTGCAAAAGGTTGGGAATCGATTCTTCCCTTAAAAAATATTTGGCTCAGAAATCGATTTGTGTATTGAAAAACATGGCCTGACAATCGATTCTATCTTTTCTATTTTACCTGAAAATCGATTTTGATATTTGTTTATGCATGAGGGAATCGATTTTGTTATTTTAAAAGTGATAGAAATGTTTACGTAAATATGCATGCAACTTTAAAAAACTTTGTGAGTGTGTGAGACTTTGAGATACGAGCTGACCTTTGAAAGAGCTTACACTTTTTCCTAAGACACACCCAAACCCTAAGGACTACCCTTATTTTTAAGGACTACCCTTAAACTTGAATCTTCAGTTCTTGGCTTGCTTGTCTTGGATTGTGACTTTGACGTTTAGTCACTTTTATTGACTTTGACCGTCAATCTTACCTTTGTCTTTTTCATCATCAAAACACATCCTGCAATATCAGGTTACCTGCAACACAAGGTATCCACATTGATGACCACCAATAAGGGAGTATATATTGCTCCATTTTGCCATAGGTAACAGCAACATAGTTCCTTGTTTTGATTACTAGTTGTTTTGTTGGTGAATGGTGAAATGCATGTTAGTCTTCTGATTCAGATTTTCTTGTGTCATTCTGAGTTTATTGTGTGTAACATGCATTTCTTTGTGTGTTGCTTAATTTTAAGTTTATCGATGTTGCAGCGGACATTGGCAACTAGTTGTCTTAATCCCATCTCAAAATACTGTGGTCTGGATGTGTTCCTTATGCCGCAAACCAAACAAAACAATCAAAGAAATGTTTAGCAAGTAAGTTTGTATTTTTTATCTTGGTTTAGATTATAGTATTTGAACTTAAGTTGGGTTGAAATTTTATAAATACTTTTACATTATGTTATTAGAGCTGTCAAAGGTTATTCTACATCTGCCCCCACGTGGTTGTACCCTAAAGTAAGTAATTTAAAATATGGAGTTGATTTAATTTGGAGTGAATTCATATATGATATATATATATATATATATATATATATATATATATATATATATATATTTGGTTAACTTTGTTAATTCATTTGTGTGTAGATGCCAACACAACGGAATGGTTTTCATTGTGGATATTATGTGATGAACTTTATGCTGACCATTGTGAATGCTAGTGTTGTTGATAATTGGGAGCAGGTATAAATTTTTGGTTAAAATTATACTTTACACATCTATTTAGAATTATAGAATGATTGAATATAATTTGTTTGAGTAATTTTTAAACTTGTAGGTATTTGATGACTCAAAGGCATACACCGAAGAGGAGCTTCTTAAGGTTCGTCAGCTTTGGGCAGAATTCTATATGAAGATTCGTACGGAGCAAAAAGATACATTGTTTAGCATTGTTTAAACTTGTTCAATTTATTCTCTATTTCTAGTCTTTGTGAATTGATAGTATTAGAATTGTGAACAAATTTTTTATTTGGTCTGGTTTTCTATTTCTATTTCTAGTTTAGATGAAATGTGAACAAATTTTTTATATGGTCTGGTCTTCTGTTAATGTAAACACTGAGGTATTAGAATTGTACTAGATGAAATGTGAAGCTGGTTTTGTGTAATGTATTAGAATTGTGACTGCATATTGTATTAGAACTGTATGTGAGCTGGTTTTGTGTAAAATGAGGTATTAGAAATGTGAAGCTGGTTTTGTGTATGTCTGTGATGCAATCTCCAGGTTTAGAACTGCACTGAGGTATTAGAAATGTGAAGCTGGTTTTGTGTAATCTGCAGGTTTTCTTTTAACGTGAATAGTAACGGTATGATCAAAAACGAAGGAAACTAAAATGTGTAAAATGACATTTAGCATCGGTTGTTTGAATAACCGATGCTAAATGTCATTTTTAATGACGTTTAGAGACATTTAGCATCGGTTGTTAAACAACCGATGCTAAATGTCCATCAGTGAGACATTTAGCGTCGGTTGTTTGAAACAACCGATGCTAAATGTCCATCAGTGAGACATTTAGCGTCGGTTGTTTGAAACAACCGATGCTAAAAGTCCATCAGTGAGACATTTAGCGTCGGTTGTTTCAAACGACCGATGCTAAATGTCCATCAGTGAGACATTTAGCGTCGGTTGTTTCAAACAACCGATGCTAAATGTCCATCAGTGAGACATTTAGCGTCGGTTGTTTGAAACAACCGATGCTAAAAGTCCCCTTTGAGACATTTAGCGTCGGTTGTTTGAAACAACCGACGCTAAATGTCTCACTGATGGACATTTAGCATCGGTTGTTTGAAACACCCGACGCTAAATGTCATTTTTAGACCTTTGAAATGGTTTTTAATGTGACATTTAGCATCAGTTATCTGAGAACCCGATGCTAAAAGTGACATATAGCGTCGGTTAAATAACCGATGCTAAATGTATGACATTTAGCATCGGTCGATTTAGCGTCGGGCGATAACCGACTCTAAATGTCCAATTTAACCGACGCTAAATGTCTTTTTTCCACTAGTGCAAACAGCACATTAATCGTTGGCCGAGGAAGCATGAATAGTACCGATAAAGTACTAGCTGCATGTGCCATCATACCTGCCGTGCACGGACTAGGACGCATCCGCGTAGAAGACAAACTAAGAGAATGTGGCAGCTGGGCATTGGCTCGTACTAAAGTAGTGGCCAAACCACCACCTCGACGGCAGGCACAGAGCAGACAAGAGAGATTGATTCGTTGTAGCATAGAACACCCTAGGACTCTGTTTATATTATAAATAGCTTATTTCACTATTGTATTGAGGACTCTTGGTTCATGTATTTTGGGAGGTCTCCCTTAGTAAGGCTATGTCCTTTAGGCACCACCCCATTTTATATACAAAAACAATTGTTATTATTATTATTAAGGGGTTAAAAGAGACATTTCATTATAGATACATCAAAATTATAGATAGTTGAATGAGATAATTTACATCCCTCTCCGCGTTTGTATTTTCTTCCTCACATTTGGGTATGAATTTCTATTTCTTTCTATTTTGTTTTTGACCAAATTCTGCTTCATCTTCTTCTTTCCTTCAACTTTTGAGAAAACTTCTTTCAAATCCATGGATAGGTCCTCAGATTTTCATGATCTATGATATACACATCATGGACAATGGTCAACCTGATGGGGAATCAATAGATAAACACAATAACAGAGTAATATGCAGCGGAAATAAATTCCCCAAACTTGCAAAAACCTATGAGGAGCAACAACAAATATGTGGCAAATAGAACGAATAAAAATGCACAATTGAACACCGATATTTTTAACGTGGAAAATCCCTCAAAGTAAGGGTAAAAACCACGGGTCGTCCAGACCAAAAAAATAGCTCCACTATAATCAAATAAGGGTACAAGCGAGTCTTGTAACGCCCCAATTTTATTAAAATCTATTTTGAGATGAATTGGTGAAATGATTGAAGAGGTTAGAGAGTTATTGGCGTGAGAACCATGGTATAAATGACTAGAATTGAGGTTAGGTTTTTCAAGGTTTCGTGTTCTCAATCGAACTCCGTTTTGAATGGTTCTTGTTTAGTTGGAGAGTGGACCTAATTCTCTACAAAGTAGGCATTGGTTTCATAAAATTTCATTAAGAAGTGAGAAAGGAAATTTGGTTGCAAGTTGAGTGAGAAGTTCCGTCCAAGTTTGGTACCTCATTGTAGTATTTTGAAAATCTGTACCAATTGGTTACTTATTTTGGGAACTAAAAATCATAGATAGAAACTACACTCCGAGATCTTTCCAACGAGTGGTCATTTGTTAAAATCCGATGTCGTTTGCTATTTTAATCAAGAGAAGGAAGAAAAGAGTAGTCTGCGCATGTATGCTGTTGTTGCTGCCATTCTGCGCCTGAGTCACGCTCAAGTCGCGCCCCAAGCGCAAGTGCTGTGCGTGAGCAGCGTGAGTTGCTGTCATTTCGCGCCCAAGTCGCGCCTGGCTCGCGCTCCGAGCGCGAGTTCGCGTATATAGCTGCGTTTCTGCGCAGCTAGGGCATTTTCTTGCCGTTTTCACTCTTTTTATCATATCTTTGTCTCTGGAGCTCCGATTGTGACGCCGTTTGTTGCGTTCTTCTCGTATCGCAGAGGGCTTCGATAGGAGAGCAATTCCAGAGTTAGAATCCAGAAGTGGTGAGAACGAAAATTAATCTCCCTACAATCTAAGAGAGAGAGAACTTGCGATCGTGAGAAGGAGAGAAGAAGTGTAGATCGCGTGGATTGTTGCTGTTGTTTCGTAGGTGACTTGTAGTGATCTCTTGTCTTCGTGAAAACCTAAGGTAAGGGTGAGCGTTTCGATTTAATATAATTGGGTATGTAATTGGGGTTTTGGGGGTTTTGATGTTGTCGATATTATTCTGATGTCATTGATGTTATTTTGATGTTGTTGATGCCCTTTCGATGTTGTTGATGTTATTTTGATATTGTGATGAAATTGATATTGTCGAAGAGTTTTGATGTCGTTTTGATGAATTTTTGATGATTTCTTGATGAGCATTTTGATGAATTCTTGATGAGCATTTTGATGATTTCTTGATGAACAGCGTGATGATTCCTTGATGAACTTTTGATGAGTTGTGTGATGAGCAAATCGTGTTTTGAGGTTGGTGATGATTGGAAAAGAATTCATGATGTGAATATGACTGTTTTCTCCACTGTTTTTCCTGTTGTTTTCACACTATTTTCTCTACTTTCAAATGTGACATTTTTCCAATAATAAGGTGACGTTCCCACTATTAAAATGTGAGTTTTTCTAAAATTAAAAGTGTTGTTCCCTCATTTAAAATGTGAAGTTTTTCCAATTAAAACTATGATGTTATCTCAAACTTGAATTATGATGTTTCCTTTATAAAAAGGTGTTGTTGCCACTATTAAAAATGTGATGTCTCCTCTTTTTCAAATATGGGGTGTCTAAGCTTAAAAATGAGGTGTTTTCTCGAATTGAAAATGTGACGATTCCTCAGATGAAAAATTGTGATGCTATGTTTATATAAATGAGTCTCTGTCAATCAGTTTACTATTTTATAACACGCTAAGCTAAAAGATAACTGAAATATATATATTTATATATATATATATACTTAATGTTGATGATGGTATGTATAACTATAATGATGTTGCAATATGATTCTGATGAATATGACGAGTTCACTCTATGAGTGATTATGATGATGTGATCTATATGATTTTGATGAATATGACGAGTTCACTCTGTGAGTGATTATGATGATGTGATATATATGATTTTGATGATTATGACGAATACACTCTATGAGTGTTTTATGATGATGATGAGTACTCCAGGTGAGTGTTTGATGAGTTGCACATGCGTTCATAGAGTCTCATGGCATGTGCATACTATGACGAACAGGCTTCGGCCTCTTATTGATGATGATATGCCTTGAGTGGCTTTTGATGATGATATGCCTTGAGTGGCTTTTTATGACGAGATGGTACCATCATGCATATGCCCTGGAGGGGGTTGCATTCACATGCACTTTCATGACGGTGATTCCTTGAAAATAATTGTGTTTGAATTGATATTCTCTGATGATGAGTTTGATGATATTGATGATGTCGTATGATTTACTGTTCATATTACTCTGTTTATGCTTGATTATGTTTTATTGAAATTCTCACCCCTTCTGCTTGGAATGTTGCTCTATTGTGGCAACGCTGCAGGTAACCGCGAGTGAAGGATCTGCTGCCTTCCTCATTAGCTCTTGGGATGTATTTTGTGTCGCTCTCTGATACTGTAACACCTAGGGGGCGTGGGTGAAACTTGATAAATTATTTGATTGGTTGTTTAATGATTTTATCGATAAATTGAGACGCGTTTTGAGAGTTATTAGTGAGTTGTTGTTTATTCCGCTGTGATGGGATTTTCGAGGACTTGATTTTTCATGACGGATGTTTGTTGCACAAATTTGAACAGTGCAAATGATGAGTTTGCTTTAATGAAGTTGTAGCATTTCTTTTCTATCAATTAAAATAATATTTTTGAAAGAGAATTACTCTGATAAATGACGTGTAATATAAGGGTAGAAAAGGGGTGTTACAAGTCTCAACAAGGTGCACAAACCATGCCAACAACTAGCCAAAACAACAAAACACAAAAGCTTACAAATTGAGAACAAGAAGATGAAAATTAAATACCCAAAACTGCAGCTTCAGTGAGAAAACGATTTCTCTCTCCTCAGACATAATTTCGACGATCCGAACTGTGAAAGTGGCTATTTATGTCTCACGAACCTGATGTCTAAATATCAACACGATCCATCGGTTAACAAATTCGGAATCCCTGTTTTATCGCAGCATGTTTGAGAAAAACGGGAATCACTTCCTCTCTTCTTTTCTCTCTTTTGTTGGCTATCCTCTAATCCGAAAATCTCTCTTCTTAAACCCTAATTTAACCCTCTCCACTTATAACAAGTGAGAAACATAATGGGCTAAAATATTTGGGTCATTCTCCACATAGGAAGGGAGCCCAATTCCCAACATATCTCCCCCTCACAACTATGTGGAGGTGATCGCCAAACCGGTGATATCACAACAAATTTGAAACTTCCCTCTTGGAAATGCTTTAGTCATCATATCCGAACCATTATCATCAGTATGAACTTTAGCTAATTGTGTGTGTTTGCTCTGAGTACTTTGGTGTTGCTTATTGTTTTTATTGCTGCTATGTGTGTGTTTGCTCTGAGTACTTTGTGTAACTGCTATGTTAGTTATTTTTTAGTTACTACTCCTTACCATATGTTGCGATATTTTAAATGTTAAGTGGTACTTTCACCAACATGTTGCATTTATTTGAGTAATTGTATTTAATGAAGTGATTGAATTTTGTTGATTAATCCATTTGATATATGTAGAACCAGATAAGGTTAGACTCTAAGAGAGTTTTGTACTTGCGTCATAATTTTACTCTATGGTATGTCAATGATTGCCCCGGCAAATTTACATGTTCTATTTAAATTCCCTTGAAATATAGCAAAAACTCAGGAAGTGGGAAAATAAAGTTAGAGAAAATGCGTTGGTGTTCAAATTGCCATCTTTGCATGGCTATAGTGTCAAGCTGCATATGCTTCGATCATTATTAAGTTATAAAACTAGAGCTTAAATAGCGGGAACTGCTGATTTAATTATGGTGTGCTATCTGAAAGTAGTTTTCTCGCTCTACTATGATTTCGTGTTTGTTGACTCTCAAATTCTAAAAAGTTATGTGTTTAAAGAATGCCTGACTGCTTTACGTGTTTTCTCTAGGATGATAATTGATCTCAATCTCGTTTAAGTGCTCTTGTTCTTGTTGGGTTTTGTAAGGGTGGGTTTAACATCCATAATGGGTTTATGATGGGTTTACGGGTAGTAGGGTTTTGTAAATTGAATTGAGATGTATGTGATAATTGAGTGTTCTTGTGTTAATTGATGATTCATATTGTTGTTGATGATTTATTGATGTTTTGCATTCGTGTTCTTGATGTTGAGGGCGTGTGAAAGAGGTTTGATTAGGTGATCATTGAGTGAAATACCGAGTTTTTCTGAGTTTTCTGCACGTTACGTGTCTGCTGTCAAACCGCGCCCCGTTTGCGCTGCAGTCGCTCCCGAAGCGCAACTGCGCTGCGCTGTGAACTGATTTTTCTGTCCAATCGCGCCTGGGTTGCGCCCCGCTCGCGCCCCAAGCGCGAGTGGCTGTTTCTCACTGTTTAGTGCTGTTCTCTCACTGTTATGTGGTTGTTTTCACACTGTTTTTCCTCAGCTTAAAATGTGATATTTTCCCCATTTGAAATGTGGTATTTTCTAAAAGAAAAGAGTGTATTTTTCTAAAATATAAAGTGATGATTAAATTGAATCGAATTGAATTGAATTGATAATGGTTCGTAGAGTTGATAATTGGATTTGATATTTTCAAAGAAATCAAAGTTACAATTGTATTTAAAATAAATGGTGTGCTGTTTGACAGTGTTTCAGGTCGCTGTTCTATTTTTAAGATGAATAGTGTGCTGTCTTATATTGTTCAAAGTTGCTGTCTTGCTTTTGAAAATAAGAGGGGGCTGTTTTTATGCTGCGAAGAGTTGCTGTCTTGCTGTTTTTCAAAATAAAATGATGCTGTTTGCTACATAAGAATGCTGCGGTTTGCTTAAAAATGAGTTGCTGTGTTGCGGTTTATTTCTATGAAATGAGTTGCTGTTTTTATGAAATAATCGTATTGCTGTTTTACGAAAATGAAGCGCTATTTTTATGTTGTAAACGTGCTGTTTCCACTGCCGTTGCGCGCTAAAAAGAAGTATTATTTTCACTCCGTGTTTTGCTGTTGTTGCGCGCTAAAAGACCACTGTTTACACCTTATTGTTGTTGTTGTTCTTCTTGGTCTTGCTGTTGCCGTTTTACTCAAATAATGTGGTTGTTTTCACACTGTTTTGTTGTTGTTTTTGATGATGTTTTGCGCTAAAGGGCTGTTGTCTTTCACTCTGTTTTGCTGCCGATTCAAATTAAATTGTCTGCTGTTTCTATAACTAAAAAGGGCGCGATTGTTGCTGTTTTCTTTTTACAAAAAAAAAAAAGGTTGCAGTTTTGCTACTGCTCTTATAAATTTAATGTACTGTGTACTCATTTTCAAGCACACTGTTTACCCAAAATTTTACGAGGATGTTTACAAAAATTGACGTGCTTTTTCCCAAAGTTAAAGAGTTGGTTATATTGTTTACAGTTGCTGTTTCGTTTTGAAAATAATAGTGCGCTGTTTTTATATTGTTTAAAGATGCCGTTTTGTTTTGAGATTAATAGTGTGCCATTTTTATGTTGTTAATGTTGCCGTTTTTGCTGTTGTTTTCGCACATTAAAGTGTACTGTTCTCTACAATCTAGAGTGTTGTTTTCTTCGACTTAAATGTGATGTTCACTCAAATATAACGTGTTGTTCTCTTAATAATTTAAAGTGCCGAGTTCTTAAAATTAAAATGATGTTTTCTTGAATCAAGTGGGCCGTTTCGTAAATTTTAAAAGGGCTGTCTTCCTATTTTTCTTTAGTACTGTTACTGTATTTTGAGAGGTTGCTGTCTCGATTTTTTTTATGTGCTGTTTGGTCCCTATGGACGTTGACTTAGTCCTTTATTGACAAAGGAGTCGCGTAATTAATTGTGATTGATGTGATTGATGTGGTGTGTGCTTCACTTTGGTGAAGTTATGATGTGTTGTTGATGAGTCGGTCCTATGAAGGACCTAGGGGGGGGAAATGGGAGTTGAGGAACTCTCAGCGCAAAGATGTCGTGGTTGGTGTTGTCACTTTCGTTGAAGTACTTTAATGGGTGTCGCGCCAATTTCAAGTGAATGGGTGTTGTAGTCGTAGCTAAGTTCGATCATAGTGTGAGGACCAAAGAAACAAGAAGAGATGAAGGTTAGGTGTGTAAGGTGACATAAGAGCCGAGATGTGGTTACCTGACTATAAGTGGGTCGAAATGAATGGGAGTCGACGTGTGGTGTTGTCAAAGTATATGGAAATCGAAGTATAAGTGGGACGAAGTGCAGTGTTGCAGTGTTATCAAGGTATGTAGGTGTCGAACGTGTGAGTCGAAGGTTAAATGTGTCGAAGTGTATGTGTACGTCGAAGGGCATGTGTGGCTAAGTTATACATTGTACATAGTGTCGAGGTGAAGTGTTGTGCGTAGGCGGTGCGCCTAAGCGTAGTTGTTGAAGTGTGGTGAGTATAAACTTAAGAGTAAATGTATGTAGAAGCTAGTGTGGTTGAAGCATAAAGTGCCTAAGTGCAGCGTATGGGTGGCAAGGAGAATGATGGAGAACCGAAGTAGATGTAACCGAGGTAGTTGTAGAGGTGAGTGATGATGAGGTGTAGTTGCCTAAGTGAAGTGTCACGGTGTTTGAGTAGTTGAGTGGGACTTTGATGACCTTCAGATTAGAACATCTAATTAAGAGTAACAATGTGGAGAAGGGTGATGGACAGGGATGGTTGGAAGTGACAAGAAGATTGGGTTTCGTTTCGTGAGTTGGAGTAAATTTTCGAGGACGAAAATATTCTAAGTGGGGGAGAGTTGTAACGCCTCAATTTTATTAAAATCTATTTTGAGATGAATTGGTGAAATGATTGAAGAGATTAGAGAGTTATTGGCGTGAGAACCATGGTATAAATGACTAGAATTGAGGTTAGGTTTTTCAAGGTTTCGTGTTCTCAATCGAACTCCGTTTTGAATGGTTCTTGTTTAGTTGGAGAGTGGACCTAATTCTCTACAAAGTAGGCATTGGTTTCATAAAATTTCATTAAGAAGTGAGAAAGGAAATTTGGTTGCAAGTTGAGTGAGAAGTTCCGTCCAAGTTTGGTACCTCATTGTAGTATTTTGAAAATCTGTACCAATTGGTTACTTATTTTGGGAATTAAAAATCATAGATAGAAACTACACTCCGAGAGCTTTCCAACGAGTGGTCATTTGTTAAAATCCGATGTCGTTTGCTATTTTAATCAAGAGAAGGAAGAAAAGAGTAGTCTGCGCATGTATGCTGTTGTTGCTGCCATTCTGCGCCTGAGTCACGCTCAAGTCGCGCCCCAAGCGCAAGTGCTGTGCGTGAGCAGCGTGAGTTGCTGCCATTTCGCGCCCAAGTCGCGCCTGGCTCGCGCTCCGAGCGCGAGTTCGCGTATATAGCTGCGTTTCTGCGCAGCTAGGGCATTTTCTTGCCGTTTTCACTCTTTTTATCATATCTTTGTCTCTGGAGCTCCGATTGTGACGCCGTTTGTTGCGTTCTTCTCGTATCGCAGAGGGCTTCGATAGGAGAGCAATTCCAGAGTTAGAATCCAGAAGTGGTGAGAACGAAAATTAATCTCCCTACAATCTAAGAGAGAGAGAACTTGCGATCGTGAGAAGGAGAGAAGAAGTGTAGATCGCGTGGATTGTTGCTGTTGTTTCGTAGGTGACTTGTAGTGATCTCTTGTCTTCGTGAAAACCTAAGGTAAGGGTCAGCGTTTCGATTTAATATAATTGGGTATGTAATTGGGGTTTTGGGGGTTTTGATGTTGTCGATATTATTCTGATGTCATTGATGTTATTTTGATGTTGTTGATGCCCTTTCGATGTTGTTGATGTTATTTTGATATTGTGATGAAATTGATATTGTCGAAGAGTTTTGATGTCGTTTTGATGAATTTTTGATGATTTCTTGATGAGCATTTTGATGAATTCTTGATGAGCATTTTGATGATTTCTTGATGAACAGTGTGATGATTCCTTGATGAACTTTTGATGAGTTGTGTGATGAGCAAATCGTGTTTTGAGGTTGGTGATGATTGGAAAAGAATTCATGATGTGAATATGACTGTTTTCTCCACTGTTTTTCCTGTTGTTTTCACACTATTTTCTCTACTTTCAAATGTGACATTTTTCCAATAATAAGGTGACGTTCCCACTATTAAAATGTGAGTTTTTCTAAAATTAAAAGTGATGTTCCCTCATTTAAAATGTGAAGTTTTTCCAATTAAAACTATGATGTTATCTCAAACTTGAATTATGATGTTTCCTTTATAAAAAGGTGTTGTTGCCACTATTAAAAATGTGATGTCTCCTCTTTTTCAAATATGGGGTGTCTAAGCTTAAAAATGAGGTGTTTTCTCGAATTGAAAATGTGACGATTCCTCAGATGAAAAATTGTGATGCTATGTTTATATAAATGAGTCTCTGTCAATCAGTTTACTATTTTATAACACGCTAAGCTAAAAGATAACTGAAATATATATATTTATATATATATATACTTAATGTTGATGATGGTATGTATAACTATAATGATGTTGCAATATGATTCTGATGAATATGACGAGTTCACTCTATGAGTGATTATGATGATGTGATCTATATGATTTTGATGAATATGACGAGTTCACTCTGTGAGTGATTATGATGATGTGATATATATAATTTTGATGATTATGACGAATACACTCTATGAGTGTTTTATGATGATGATGAGTACTCCAGGTGAGTGCACTACGCAAAACATTGTTAACGGCGGCGGTTAAAAAGGCCAGCGGCGGCGGTTTAAACCGCCGTTAATGAAGGCTGGCGGCGGTTCCAGAAGCGCCGTGGTTTTCAGCGTCGGGAGGTGTTGTTGGCGGCGGTTCCCGCAACCGTCACACAAACCGCCGCGGATATTGCGGCGGTTAGAAACTGCCGCTAATGGGCCAACTGATTTTCCACGTTATGGTTAGCGGCGGTTTCCAACCGCCGCCAATTGGGTAACTGATTTATTAATTTACGGTTAGCGGCGGTTTGAAACTGCCGCAAAGAAATTAAAATTAAATTTTTATTTAAATATGGAGGCGGTTTGGAACCGCCGCCAACCTATCAGTTTTTTTTTTTTAAATATAAGGATTTTTTGTGTTTCAGTATATTTGTGTTTCAGTATATATATATCTTTCTTTTACAAATTTTATAAATGTACTTATTAATTATTTGGTAATACAAATATTAAAAGAAACTAAATTTATGCTAAAAACACATACAAATGTTCTAAAGTTTATAAATCAAACTAAGTTCATAACATCAAACTAGAACTGGTTAATGAAGTCAAAATACAACCAACTTAGTTAATGAAGTCAAAATACAACCAACTTAGTTACTAAAGTCAAAATACAACCAATGAGCATCTATCTAGATATCCTCCGTGATGGTGCTGCTTCATGTTGTCCTATGTTACTTGATTCAGAAGAGCGTCTCAAACCATGTGTTTCCAAATTATCCGGCTGAAAAATAATAGTCATAAATAAAATTAGAACCAATATATAAACAATGTCGCATATAGTAAATTTCATGAAAATTTAACAAGTTCCCAAATCACCAGAATCTATGGTGCTGTTCCTAGTAATTGCAACTACAGTTTTTTCTTCTTCAACATAGAACATCAGTTTATATGTCTAACACAAGGTGCAAAATTTCCAAGAAGATAAACAAAACAAACTCTAATATAAACACAAGTGATGGAAATGGCTATAACAAAAACTTGTTGGTTACTCTCTTTGTGAACACTTTCACCTTTCAAAGAAGAAGTCATGTGAATGTAACAAAGAAGAAGTCAAAGGGGAATGCAGTATTGATGGAAGGGTCAAGATGCAGTTGTGTTAATGGGAGAGGATGGAGATGCTGTCAACAAAAACTTGTTGGTTACTCTCTTTGTGAACACTTTCACCTTTCAAGCAAAAGATATTTCACTTCAAAAATTTGAATTTCAACTTCAAGAGACATATATAGCCTAATTTGCTACAAATATAGATTACTGTGTGCATCATTAAACTCAAACTACTGGCATAACAGAAGCATTACATTTCCATCTTCCTTAGGATGAATTTGGTAGCTGGGAAATAGATCCATGAAGATTTCAATGATATCAAACTACCCAGATTTGTTCAACTAGATAAAATTGCTAAGTCTAGTGCAATTCAATACTGTTTTGTTCAACTAGATACTAAGAAATATCTTACTAAACAAATTCAATATTTCCAGAAATTTTGAAAATGGTAAAAATACTGTTTTCGTTGTTCCTTTACAATTGTTCACTACAAAAGTCCTTAATCTTCTTGTTCTCTAACATTACCTGAATTCTAATTTTGCAGGCTTGGCAAGACAGTAATAACCTCCAAGGATTATTCAGGTTTCATAGTTTGATATCAACAATTTTTTCATCAAAAACAATAACATAAGCAAGTTGCATAACAGTATGAATTTCAATACGGTGATCACCTGATTTTGCTTAAGAATTTGCATAACATAAGCAAGTTGTTCCTTCAATAGAGGCAATTCAGCAACTTGTTCCTTTAGAGCATCAACTTCAGCAGCTTGAGCCTTTAGACTGTCAACTTCAGCAACTTGTGCTTTTAAAGCGTCAATTTCATTTTGCATCTGTGACATCTTTTCATTAGCATCCGATGAATATGATCCTGTTGTAGAATGAGAATTGTTTCCAAGGATCTGAGTTGGTGTTACGTCGAGTCCCATGCCTCGAACATGCCCAGGATGTTCTTTCCCAAAAACTTGAATAAAGGCTTCATGCACAGAAGAAGACTCAAGAATTGCCTGTTGCAGTTTTTCCTACATGTATAAATCAATCATAAAATCATAAGCAATGTGCTTTAGAAGGAAACAAAATCTCAGTGTACAAGTGACAAACCATCAGAAATTGGTGCAACAATTGGTAAGGTGTTTTATGATTCAGGTACAAGTGACAAACCATCAGGTAAGGTGTTTTATGATTCAGGTGTTGGTGCAACAATTGGTGCTGGTGTGTATGTACTGGTTGGGACATTGGATCTCAATATCTTCCATGGAGTACAACTACTAACTGAAGAGCCAAACAGATGAATTTTTATACTGATTTTTGTGACTTATGATCTCCACATTTTTACTTCCGATGAAATACTGTTCTGAACACAGAATTTGGTATTGGAAATGAATACAGAATTTGGTATTTCAAACGAAAAAACAATACTGTTCTGAACATAATCTATTATATGCAACAAAAAACAATAATTAAGCCTTTTCAACTAGGTTCTGTAAATGTAATCTATTATATGCAACTCTTCTAGTTTGTTCTGAGAATTAATCTATTATATGCAACTCTTCTAGTTTGTTCTGTAAGATCAATTTTCAATTAACAACTCTTCTAGTTTCACATTTCAAACACAGAATTTGCACGTGTATGGGAAAATGACACAGAACTTGACATTTCAAACACAGAACTTGCGGTGATAATATAAATTGCATTCAGTCCAATCAGTAACATTAATAAATATATAATATTGGACTTACATGGTTTTGTCTTGCCTCATCATTAACAAAATCACCATTTGATTTTTTATGAGCAATTCCATACATATCTCCTCTACTATAAGGTCGCCCATCTTGCAATTCCTAAAACGTTTCAACATATAAATATAATTAAACCATTTTCTCAAAATTTCAAACAATATAAAAAATGAGATATCATACCAGCTCATGTTGTTTTCTAGCAAGTGTCTTGGCCCCTAATGTATGGGGAACCTGTTGCTTCGAGCGATTTTCAGCATTTTGATCCGCTATTGCCTATAAGAAAAGTCATAATATTTTAGGATCCAGGCTATGCTCCACTCCAAATACTTAGTAAATCAAATTGGAAGTCTTAAAATAAAAAACAATGAACTAGAAAACATGTTCAATTTCAAAGTTTTCCTTATTACCATAGTTTCAGGCTTCATCCTATATTCCAAAAACAGCCTCCAATGATCTTCGTCAATGCCCGGCGGCGGGTTACGAAGATTTTGTTCAAGACTAAGCTCCCAGTTATAATAGTCTTTAAAAAGCTTGCAACGATTGTCCCGCCATTTCTTTCCCAAACTGGATAAAATCCATGTCTTGTGACTTTCATCATTTACCACAAATTTCTCCTTTAATAGAAATATAATAAACGATATTAGTAACAAAACATAAATAACAATAAAATATATTAAGGTAATTAAGCTTTTTACCTTTATAGTGTTGTCATAAACATTATTTTTGTACTCCTCGGGAACTTTAGGCCACTTATGGTACAAAATAGGGAATGTGTCAAAATTATTTGCACTAAAACCCAAAAACCCTGCTAATAAACCAGCAGACTTTCCAACTGGTTGGGATCTTTCATTCCATTCGGTCACCACCCTAAATCCTAAGTTGTTTGGAATCAAATCTCGCACTTTCAGACTTCTTTGGCTGCGATTACCCTCCTCATCTAACACAAAATAATTCAAAATATTAGTACACCAAAATATAAATAATGGAAAATCCACTACCTAATTATAGTAGATATACCAATAACATCCACTATCCATTTGGCATTAGTCTTGGGTTGACTTGAAGTAGATGAATCTTCTGTGATACCAGGTTCATTTGGAACATCCTCGAACTCAGGAATGTCATCTTCCAAAGATGAAGATATGTTAGGCATAGACGCCCTTTGGGGTAACGGTACCCTATGAATTCTCACAGAAGATCCATGTTCTTGATTTGGTGTGGATCGACAATTACGGAGACCATCATATCTTTTTTTGGGAGGCATACCTACCTGATGAAATGATTGAACAAATAAACCATGATGAAAATATTAAGGAAAGACATATATACCAAATACAATATTCACAAGAGCTAAAAATAGAAAAATATATAAAATTGATAGAAAAATATATAAAATTGATTGGACACTGAAACTGAAAACAAGCATGATAGCCAGAGCTGAAACTAGAACTCAAACATCATTACTAGTACTGAAAACTAGAACTGAAAACTAGAAACTAGAACTGAAAATATTAACTGAAAAGTAGAACTGAAAACTAGAAACTGAAAACTAGAAACTAGAACTGAAAACTAGAACTGAAAATATTAACTGAAAACTAGAACTGAAACTAAAACTGAAAACTAGAACTGAAACTAGAACTGAAAACTAGAACTGAAAATAGTCTGCAGTACATTTTCTTTCTAGCATTGCAAATGGGAAGCAATTATTGGATTGCCTGGGCCACAGAATAGAAAGGAAAGGGATATTTGTTTTATTGTCTTGTGGAAGCAGCAGCTTCATAGTTGGATTTACTGGCAACAATTTCCGTAGAGACTGATCCATGTCTTTTTAATGGGATGACAAAATCAGTTTTCAGGGCACCTATTTCACTTTTTTAATGCCACGCCTTCAAGCCTAATCTTGAGTAGGGTGAGTTCCATTTTAACTTCCAAACTGATATGCTATTGCTATGTTATAACTTTTTATCAACTCTATGAAATCATTCTAACATTGTTCTTTGTGATGATTGCAGTCTTCTACAGATCGAAGTGTGTGTACATGAAATATAATTAGATGTAAAGGTACATGAAATATAATTAGATGTACCAATAGCTGAACTGAAAATATGTGTTTGTAGTATTTGGTATAGATTAGATGTAAAGCTATACTAAGCTGTACTTGAGGGGAATGAAGCCTGATAACATCTCTCAAAAACATCTAAATTATCCAAAGCATATAAATTGTCAACAAAAACGTTCAATAGTTCCAGCAATTTATATTAAAAATAAAAAACACAGATAAAACAGAAGATTGAAGAGTAATTGAAACAAAGACATTCTTTATATTTCCTCAATTATGGAAACCACCCAGAATTGGAATTAAGATAAAGATAATCAAGACAAAAAATTTTAGAACTAATGTGCACTGATGAAATTATTGAACTACCAATCACATTCATAAAACCATATCCGGATCATCGTCATCAATATTTTCGTTAACTGCTGAACTTTCAGGTTCATTATCTAAAACTGCTCTTGCCAAAGGAATGTGTGTATTATCATCCAAAAATAATTGTTCCAAATTTTGTGATGGGTATGTCTCATTTGATGCCACAATTTCATTCTCATCTTCACCCATGTCGTACAAGTCTCTTGGTTTCAAATGAACTGGTATCCTCCAATCTTGTTCATTCTCATCCTCTACATAATAGACCATTTGAGCTTCAGAAGCTCTAATGTATGGTTCATCATCTTCATGTTCTCCACCATGTATAAGTCGTGCAAAGTTGATAGAGGTAAAGCCCAACTTATCCATCTTCATATTTCTTGGATTGGTGGTATTAGCCCATTCACATTTAAACATGACTACTGTGAAGCCACTATAGCTCAACTCAATGATGTCTACCAATCGTCCATAGTAAGGCACCCCTCCAAACCTCATTTGGGTATCACTACTGCTTGAATAACTTCTCGTTCCAAACGTGCCAAAAACTCCACTATTTTGAGTTTTTAAAAACTTGTCTCGTTCTAAGGTCCGAAATTTGTATCCATTAACATTAAATGCGGTGAACCGTCTAGCTTGATTAAAAGGACCTTGTGCAAGACTAACAAGAACATCTTTATCTTGTATGCTAAGAGTGTCAAGATTATTCCTAATCTGGATGTCATAATGTAGATTGTTAGTCACATTCCTGTGAAAATATTAATGAAATACAAATAGCATAAACACTTACACGATTGGCGAACCAACAAACGAATTCTCTATGAACCTTTTTGTCTATCTCAGAGGCATTTTTTGTCCTAAGTTTCCTTCGCACAATAGTTCTATATTGCCTATTTAATTATATAGTATTAGATGTGCTGAAAAATAAAATGAACAATCAATCTAAGTGAAGAAACACTTACTGAAGATAATAATCAACAACTTGACAATTTGTTAACACGTGTCGATGAGCTTGTAACTTTTGTCTTGGTGTAAGGGTAAAATACGAAGAACCGCCAACCGACTTTCCAATTATAGGAAATAGTTCAGTTATTCGTGACTGAGCCTGCATGGCATCGGGTTCATCGTCTACACGAGGACGTCTATTCAATCTTGTTTCAATATTGTCTAAATACCTTGAACAAAAGGTAAGGATTTCTTCCATTAGGTAACCTTCTGCTATAGACCCTTCCGGACGTGCTTTATTACGAACGTAGGATTTTAAATGTCCAAGATACCTATTTATAAACCATGCAAATGTCATTTAGAATAACCATTACATTCTCAAATTGAAACATGAAAAAGAAGTTAACACATGTGTTTTACCTCTCTATTGGATACATCCAACGATAATGGACAGGACCTCCAAGCTTAGCTTCTTCGACAAGGTGAACAACTAAGTGAACCATAACAGTGAAAAATGAAGGAGGAAATAACATTTCCATGTGGCATAAAGTGAGGACAATTTGATTATGCAATTTGTCCAAATCTTCAATTTTCAATACTTTACTGCATATTTGTCTAAAGAATGAGCATAACTCACTCAACACTGCTGAAACCTCATTGGGCAATGATGTTCGCATGGCTAACGGTAGCAACTGCTCCATCAATATATGACAATCATGACTTTTTAACATTCCATTCAACTTGAGATTATCTAAGTCAATGCACCTAGAAATGTTGCTCGAATAACCATCGGGCACGGTCATGTTCTTTAAAGTTGCCAAAAAAGCTCTCTTGCCCATTTTAGTCATTGTAAAGACAGCTAAAGGATATTTTCCATTTTCATCTGGCCAAAGGTCGGGTCTTATGCCCATATCTTTCAGATCTCTTCGAGCATTGATGTGATCTTTTGACTTTGCACTATCATTTAGTAAAGTGTGTATGATATTATCACATACATTCTTTTCAATGTGCATCACATCAAGATTATGGCGCAAACAGTTATCCTTCCAATATGGAAGTTCAAAGAATATACTTTTCTTTTTCCATTGTTGAGTGATACCCTGTGGAAGTCGCCCACCTCTTGTTCTTTTTCTTGTCCCCTCATTCTCTGGTCTTAGTCCAAATGTTGCATCAATGTTAGAAACCTGCTCAAGAATATCAGAACCAGACAACTTTTTTGGCGGACTACGCATATCTTGCTCACCATTGAAGCGAAGTGCAGAGACTGATTTGCAGAGACTGAAAACGTGATGATCCTCTCTCTGAAAACCCTAAAAATTGTAACTGATGAAGAGTGAAGACTGATGGTGTCGTTTTTGAGGTTCGCGGGGAAGGAACGAAAATAGCGCGCCTATGTTTCCCCTAAAAATTGGAACCGCCGCAGAACAAAACGAAACCGCCGCCGGTGTCCCTTGTTGGAGGCGGTTAAAAGAACCGCCGCGGGAATCGAGTGCAGCGACGGCGGTTGGTAGTAACCGCCGCGAATGAAGTGTCGCTGATGCTTCTTTTTTGTGTGGTGGTGTTTGATGAGTTGCACATGCGTTCATAGAGTCTCATGGCATGTGCATACTATGACGAACAGGCTTCGGCCTCTTATTGATGATGATATGCCTTGAGTGGCTTTTGATGATGATATGCCTTGAGTGGCTTTTTATGACGAGATGGTACCATCATGCATATGCCCTGGAGGGGGTTGCATTCACATGCACTTTCATGACGGTGATTCCTTGAAAATAATTGTGTTTGAATTGATATTCTCTGATGATGAGTTTGATGATATTGATGATGTCGTATGATTTACTGTTCATATTACTCTGTTTATGCTTGATTATGTTTTATTGAAATTCTCACCCCTTCTGCTTGGAATGTTGCTCTATTGTGGCAACGCTGCAGGTAACCGCGAGTGAAGGATCTGCTGCCTTCCTCATTAGCTCTTGGGATGTATTTTGTGTCGCTCTCTGATACTGTAACACCTAGGGGGCGTGGGTGAAACTTGATAAATTATTTGATTGGTTGTTTAATGATTTTATCGATAAATTGAGACGCGTTTTGAGAGTTATTAGTGAGTTGTTGTTTATTCCGCTGTGATGGGATTTTCGAGGACTTGATTTTTCATGACGGATGTTTGTTGCACAAATTTGAACAGTGCAAATGATGAGTTTGCTTTAATGAAGTTGTAGCATTTCTTTTCTATCAATTAAAATAATATTTTTGAAAGAGAATTACTCTGATAAATGACGTGTAATATAAGGGTAGAAAAGGGGTGTTACAAGTCTCAACAAGGTGCACAAACCATGCCAACAACTAGCCAAAACAACAAAACACAAAAGCTTACAAATTGAGAACAAGAAGATGAAAATTAAATACCCAAAACTGCAGCTTCAGTGAGAAAACGATTTCTCTCTCCTCAGACATAATTTCGACGATCCGAACTGTGAAAGTGGCTATTTATGTCTCACGAACCTGATGTCTAAATATCAACACGATCCATCGGTTAACAAATTCGGAATCCCTGTTTTATCGCAGCATGTTTGAGAAAAACGGGAATCACTTCCTCTCTTCTTTTCTCTCTTTTGTTGGCTATCCTCTAATCCGAAAATCTCTCTTCTTAAACCCTAATTTAACCCTCTCCACTTATAACAAGTGAGAAACATAATGGGCTAAAATATTTGGGTCATTCTCCACATAGGAAGGGAGCCCAATTCCCAACATATCTCCCCCTCACAACTATGTGGAGGTGATCGCCAAACCGGTGATATCACAACAAATTTGAAACATCCCTCTTGGAAATGCTTTAGTCATCATATCCGAACCATTATCATCAGTATGAACTTTAGCTAACTCGAACAACTTAGAATCCAAAACATCATGTATCCAATGATGCCTCACAATAATGTGTTTGGGCCTATTATGAAAAGGCGAATTCTTACCAAGATGAATAGCACTTTGACTACCAACAAATAAGAAATTTTTCTCCTGAACATAACCAAGCTCCTACAAGAATTTCTTTAACCATATCAACTATTTGCATGCTTCGGTAATGGCGATGAACTCTGCCTCAGTAGTAGACAATGCTACACACTTTTGCAACCTAGACTGCCAAGCCACAGCTCCCCTGCGAACTTAATCATATAGCCTGAAGTGGACTTCCTGGAATCAATATCTCTAGCCATGTCTGAGTCAGAGTACCCCACTAAAGTAGGTTTGTCACCTCCAAAACAAAGCCTCAACAAGTAGTACCACGAAGATACCTTAAAATCCATTTCACAACATTCCAATGCTCTCTACCCGGATTTGACAAAAAATCTACTGACTGTACCAACAGCATGTGCAATATCTGGTCTTGTACACACCATTGCATACATTAAACTACCCACAACAGACGCATAAGGAGCTCATTCCATATCAATTTTCTCATCTTCATTTGAAGGACTTTGTTTGGAACTCAACTTAAAATGGGTAGCAAGAGGAGTGCTTACCACCTTAAAATTTTTCATCTAAAATCTCTGCAACACTCTTTCAATATAGTGCTCTTCTGACAGTCAAAGTTTCTTCTTCTTTCTGTCAGGCATGATTCTTATACCAAGAATCTATTTAGCTGGTCCCATGTTTTTCATAGCAAAAAGACTCGCCTATCTACTTCTTTAACCTGTCAATCTCAGAAATATTTTTCCTTACAATAAGCATGTCATCAACATATAACAATAGGATATTGAAATCATCATTAGAAACATTTCTAACAAAGACACAATGATCAGAAGTAGTCTTTTTATATCCTTGGTCACACATAACTGACTCAAACTTCTTGTACCACTGTCTTGGAGCCTCCTTCAACAAGAAAACCATCAGTTTGTTTCATGTAAATCTCTTCCTCCAAATCATCATGAAGGAAAGCTGGTTTTACATCCATTTGCTCTACCTCTAAATCTAGAGTAGCCGCTAAACTCAGCACGGTTCTAGTCGATGACATCTTTACCACGGGTGAGAAATTTTCATTAAAATCAACACCCTTTCTTTGACGGAAACCCTTCACCACTAATCTGGCTTTATACCTTAGAGACTTAGAGTTACTCTCATGTTTCACTCTATAAATACACCTGTTTTCCAAAGCCCTTTTACCTTTTGGCAACTTCACCAAATCATAAGTGTGATTATCATGCAATGACTTCATCTCATCATGCGTTGCATCCTACGACTTTTGACTTTCTTCACTCTCCATGGCCTCTTGAAAATACTCATGTTCCCCTTCATCAGTCACTGTCACATACTTATCAGAATTATACCTTGTAGATGATTGTCTTCCCCTGCCAGACCTTCTGAGTTGAGCTTGAGATGACTTAGAAGCATCACCAAGATTATCATCTTCTGACATCTCATGCTCATCATCATCATTATTAATTGGAATATTTAACCTATCTTCAAGTTGTTGATCATCAACACAATCATGATGCTCACCATTCTGAACATTACAATCACCATTATCCAAATTCTGAATAGGCAATCGAACTGGATCAACATCTGACAAGTTGTCAACTTTCTTGGGTGTAGTCTTCTCCACCTTATTAATGTCTTCAATAGTTTGACCTTTCATGAAAACCACATCACGGCTTCTGAGAAGCTTTTTCCCTATAGGATCAAACAACCTATAACCAAATTCATCTTGACCATAACCAATAAAAATACACTGCTTTGACTTTGCATCCAACTTGGATCTTTCATCCTTTGGAACATGCACAAAAGCCTTACACCCAAAGACTCTCAAATGATCATAATTTACATTCTTCCCAAACCAAACTTTATCTGGAACCTCGCTATTCAAAGCAACAGTGGGACCGAGATTAATAACATGCATTGCCGTGTACAACGCCTCACCCTAGTAGTGTTTGGGCAACTTAGCTTCTGAGAGCATACACCTCACTCTCTCAACTAGTGTTCGATTCACCCTCTCTACTAAACCATTTAGCTGAGGAGTCTTTTCATGTGCAATATCCTACTATTAATCAAAGGGTCCACATTACTCACCACTGTTGTCGGTACAAACATGTTTCAACTTCTTACCTATCTGCCTCTCAACCAAAGTATGGAATTGTTTGAACTTCTCCAACACTTGGTCTTTTGTCTTCAAAACATAAACCCATAATTTCTTGGAACAGTCGTCAATAAAAGTAACAAAATAAAGTGCACCACTAAAATATTGTACCTTTAGCAGGCCACAAACGTCAGAATGCACCAGTTCAAGTAGCTCTGACTTCCTAGGGGGCATGCTTTTTGAATGATACTCTAGTTTGTTTACCAGCCAAGCAATGAGAACATTTCTCCAAATCTGCCTTCTTCAAACCTAGAAAATTTCCTGGAACAGTCGTCAATAAAAGTAACAAAATAAAGTGCACCACTAAAAGATTTTACCTTTAGCAGGCCACAAACGTCAGAATGCACCAGTTCAAGTAGCTCTGACCTCCTAGGAGGGATACTTTTTGAATGACACTCTAGTTTGTTTACCATCCATGCAATGAGAACATTTCTCCAAATCTGCATTCTTCAAACCTAGAATCACATCCTTTTTGGCTAAGACATTTAACCCCTTTTCACTGATATGACCAAGCCTTTGGTGCCACAAAGATGTTTCCATATGCACAACATTCACACTGTCTATAGAAACCATAGCTTTTGTCCAATACAGTTTAGAAATTTTCTTTCCTCTAGCCAAAACCAAGTTACCTTTGCTGACTTTCCACTTTCCACCACCAAAGTGATTATCATAACCACAATCATCAAGCATTGGCACAAAAATCAAATTAAAGCGAACATCGGGAGCATGTTTGACTCCTTTAAGCAACAGCTGCATTCTCGTGTTGGTTTGCAAACAAACATCACCAACACCAATTACCTTAGATACACCATCATTACCCATCCTCAACACTCCAAAGTCGTCTGGAGTATAAGATGTGAATAAGTCCTTCTTAGGTGTAATGTGCAATGTAGCACCAATATCAATTATCCATATGCTCTCATCTGACACAAGATTAACTGTCTCATGATCACGGTTGATCACGGAGAATAATAAGGTCATCACCAATAGTAGCAGTAACACGATCATCATAATCATCATTATCCATTTGTTTCTGCTTACCTTTCTTGCCTTTATTTCCTCTCTTTCCATTGAAAACAATTCTTTTATATGTGCCCTAATCTGTGGCAATAGTTGCATTCCACATTTTGGAATCGAAACTTGGACTTGCTTCTGCTCTTCTCTCTACCACCCTTCGTTTCCTTTCTCTGAGTACTTCTCCCCCTATTTTCAGTGACAAGTACCTCAGATTGAGATGAAGAACCCTGTGCCTTTCTTCTCATCTCCTCATTAAATACACCACCCTTAGCTGTTTCCAAAGAAACAACACCATTAGGAGCAGAACTCGTTATAGAAACCTGAAATGTCTCACAAGAATCTGGTAAAGATAATAATAGAAATAGTCCCAAAAGCTCATCATCAAACTTGATACCCATTCCCAACATTTGACCAAGGAGCCCTTGAAAATCACTCAGGTGATCTGAAATAGAAGTCCCCTCCTTATACTTCAAACTTATGAAGCTATTCAACAAGAACAATTTGTTATTCACTGATTTAGAGGCATACAAGGACTCTATCTTCTCCCATAAAGTTTTTTCATTTGTCTCCTTAGAAATATGATTATAAACATTATCTTCTACATACTGGCGAATGAAACCACATACCTGTTGGTGTTCAAAATCCCATTCTTCGGTAGATGTAGAATCTGGCTTTTTATTACCAAAAATAGGAAGATGCATTTTCTTCACAAACAACAAATTTTTCATCTTGCCCTTCCACAAATGATAATTAGTACCATTCAAAGAAATCATCTTTATATTCATATTTGCCTCCATCATTCAAGCAAGCAAAATAGCCTTTAACCAAAAGCTCTGATGTCACTCTGATGGGGAATCAACACATAAACACAATAATAAAGCAATATGCAGCGGAAATAAATTCCTCAAACTTGCAAGAACCTATGAGGAGCAACAACGAATATGTGGCAGCAAATAGAACGAATAAAAACGCACAATTGAACGCCAATATTTTTAACGTGGAAAACCCCTCAAAGTAAGGGTAAAAACTACGGGTAGTCAAGACCAAAAAATATCTCCACTATAATCAAATAAGGGTACAAGAGACACTACAAGAAAAGAAGCCATTAGCGACGGAAATTAGCGAGAGACTAATGGTCCCTCGCAAAAATTGGGATTAGCGACGGAATGTGCGAGGGAATAGGGGCTGTCGTATTTTTGAGAATTAGCGACGGCATTTTAGACATTAGTGAGGGAATTTCCGTCGCTAATGGCAAAAGTAAAAATATTTGCGAGGGAATGTCAGTTCCGTCGCTAATTTTTTTACTTTTCAGATGATGGGACTCAGTTGCAGGGGTTGGTAGGTGCACAGGAATTAGCGAGGGCCAGTTCCCTCGCTAATTCCCTCGCTAAATTTAACTTTTCAGATGATGGGACAGTTCCCTCGCTAATTCCCTCGCAATTTTTTTTTCTTTTTTTCCTTAAATCCGTTTCCACGCTTCTTTCTCACTCACTCACTCACTCACTCTTCACCCTTTCTCTTCCCTTCCTCTTCCCTTCCTCTTCACCCTTCCTCTTCCCTTCCTTTTCCTCTACTCTCCACCACCACACAACCACCACCACCACCACCATCATCACCACCTCCTCTCACACTCTCCTCTCTCTTCACTCTTCCAACACCACCACCACCACATACCTCCTACCACTCTCACTCACTCTCTCTTACTCTTCACCACCACCACCATTCTCACTCCTCTCTCTCTCTCTCTCTCTCTCTAATTCAGCACTGGACACATGTCATTTTTTTTTGAAAAACTGCAGTCATTAGCGAGGGAAGTATCCCTCGCTAATTCCTGCGCATTTACCAACCCCTGCAACTGAGTCCCATCACCTGAAAAGTTGCAGTCATTAGCGAGGGAAAATTCCCTCTCTAATTAGCGAGGGATTCAAATTCCCTCGCTAATCCCATTAGCGATGAGGGGTTTAGCGACGGAACTGGTCCCTCGCTAATTCCCTCGCAAATGACCATTAGCGACGGATTTTGGTCATTTTGCGAGGGAAATGTCCGTCTCTAATGACCAGTTTTTTTGTAGTGAGAGTCTCAACAAGGTGCACAAACGGTGCCAACAACTAGCCAAAACAACAAAGCACAAAAGCTTACAAATTGAGAACAAGAAGATGAAAATACCCAAAACTGCAGCTTCAGTGTGAAGACGAGTTCTCTCTCCTCAGGTCTAGTTTCGACGATCCGAACTGTGAAAGTGAAGATCTATGTCTCACGAACCTTCTGTCCAAAAATCAACACGATCCAACGGTTAACGAATCTGGAATCTCTGTTTTACTGCAGCATGTTTGAGAAAAACGGGAATCACTTTCTCTCTTCTTTTCTCTCTTTTGTTGGCTATCCTCTAATCCGAAAATATCTCTTCTTACACCCTAATTTAACCCTCTCCACTTATAACAAGTGAGAAACATAATGAGTAAAATATTTGGGTCTTTCTCCACGTATTTGTAAGTTACCACATTTTAAATTAATCATTAGGAGAACCAATTTTAAAACAGGAGAACCATAAAAACTTCTTATTTCATTGTAATTAATTACAAAGTTGTCATAATGAATATACTAACTGTGAATTCATGGTGAAGCATTCGCGATAAGCATTTGATTTGTAAGTTGGAAAGCTCTATATTAACCGACATATATTAAGCTCTATATTAACCCGCAATAAGCAAGGCTATGATTGCAAATTTCTTTATCATTGATCCAACCACCATTACATAGCCCCACAAGTATTAGAAATATTCAAATATATAATTTAACTAACTACTGAAATTTTAAAAAGTGCAAGAACACAACATTCTTTTCAATAACTTGTTTTGTCATTGCAATTGGCGAGCCTTTGTTATCTTACTCTTATTTGTTGGTTTCCTTTGTTTTAGAGATGTACATTTGTTTGTACCAAAAGAATAATCTTATATAGACAGCTAGCTCCTTCTAATTTATTGATCCCATCATTTCAAACCAAACCACAGATAGCAACAACAACTTTTTAACTCTCTATACATTAAAAATGACTTCTAATTAATTCTGCTTTAATTTTAATGATATTTTAGATCAATTTATTGCATGTAGTATATCAACTACATTGGTAAACTAATTAACCAACACCATTGGCTGGTGGCTTAAGTTACCCTTGCGCACGGGGGATCGACCCAGTGCTTTCGGATTCGATTCCCGCACTGGACAAACTCGTGGTTGGCTAGTGCGAAATTTGCTCATAAGCATGAGTAGATATTAGTCTTTCGTTGAAAGCGTTGAGATACTCTCCGTGAGTAACCAGCAATGATCTGAACAAAAGAAAACTACATTCGTAAACTACCAACAAGAATCGGTCCAAGCGGTAACTGGTTCGGATCCCACCCCAAGGTCTCAAATTCGAGTCTTGGGTGTGGCAAAAACTCTATTAGGAAAGGGAGAACCACACGACCGGCAAAGTCAGCTACACGTAGCCAGGTTCCCCAGTTTAGATACTGCACACAAATAACATTGTAGCGAAAAGAAACTACAATGGTAAAGTGGTTTGTTTAGAGGATGTCTCATTATCTTTTGATAACATAAAATACTTATTTTATGATTGATTTTAAAAATACTCATTAGGCAGAACAATACATAAAATGAAGTACAATCAAAAAGTCCAAAATGTATTACTCAATAAACCATCAGATAAGGCAAATATATTGAACCTTTTCTTTATCTACACTTCCCAACCTATTTGGAAAAAAATATGTTGTTTTGAATTTCATTCTGTTCTAAACCATAAGCTGTAACACAAGATTACTTATTCATGAGGACCATAGTTGGGATATCTGAGCTGCTCATAAATTTTCAGATTTTCCAAACAAAATCTCCACAAATTATCAAAAATAGGAACCATACCCTCTTGTAAACAACTTGAGGCAACATCATTAACTTGTTTGATAACATGTTGGTGTCTCTTTATCTCCTCACTCAACCTTTGTCTTGAAGTTGCTATTTTCTCATCAGATACATTCAGCAGTGGAATCACATCTTCTTGAAAACAATCTAATGAATCAATTTTCGTAAAATAAGAATAATGCTCTGAGTTGATGCCATTCTTCTTGCAAAAGGATTTAATCTTATGCTGATAATCCTTCAAAAGATATTTCACTCTAACTTTCAGTGCCTTTTCCTCTTTCAGCTTCTCATATAACTGGTGCAGTTGTGAAGCAAAATTACTAATAGCTATAGAGACTTCAATTTCTGAAATCTTGTTAATTGCATTGTACCATTTATTAGAAACTCCAAAGATAGGAAGAGCTCCTAATGAAGTTTCTTCTGTTTCTTTGAGAATGCACTTCATTATCCAATCATTCAAGTGTTTCACTAAGGCTTTTTGTGTTTTAATGAAATTAGTAAAACACATACCCCAATTCAGAATCATCCTTTCAAGTCTCAGAGTAGATTTTGAGCTTGACATTTTCTTGTTTAAGGGATCTAATATATGTACATGACTTTGAGCTTTGCTGATAACTTGCAATTGTTTTTGGTGACATGTACTCATGATCTTCCATAACCTAATTAAGCTATAAAAAATGCAGTGTGAATATAATTATAAAATGTCAGGACTTCATGTATAAATAATAAAAGAAATAAGGCAAAGTAGTATACCTTTCAATCAATTTATTCAGTTCAGAAAGCAGCTTATTATCTCTTAGCACATTTATCTCTCTAGATATCATACTGATTGATGCAACAGCTACATCAATTTCTGAATGTAGAAGTTCAAAATAAGGAAGATCATTATTCTTCTTATCTGGCTTGGAATCTTTATTATCCAATTTTTTTAGCCTCTTGTACTTATCATCATAATGAATTCTGAGTTTTTCTTCAACCTGCCATTATAATTAATTAGAAAAAATAAAAAGAAAAAGATCAACCATATAAGTTTTTAAACTATCAGAAATAAGGCATATATGTGGTAAGTGCACATAATTGTTTGTTTACCACAACTTCTCCATATAGTTTATTTTCCCACATACAAAGCTTCTCCAAAGTTGATGAAAGGTCACAACAAACATGATCTTGATTGTTTTGTTTACGCATCTCAGCGATCGGCAACGTTCTTCGTCTAGGAGCTGGTTGGTGTACCATGTAAGACGACGGGCACAAACACGTCTGCAACGAAGGGATTTTTCGCCCCAGGACATGACAGTAAAAGACTGCAAGGGAATAATGTAAATCATGATCACCTTCTTGTTCATTCCATGTGTGACAATGAATAACAAACATTCATATTGCCATCATATTTCATGTACACTTTCTATAAAACAATTCCTAATATTCCATCAGTAAACAAAATCAAAATAATCAGTTTAGATCCTTTGAATAACTAATGTATCTGGTCTGTATTTTATAATATAGACCGTATACATCAGTTTTTCAATGAACATAAACCTGCAACTTTTTCTTATAAATAGGACCAGAGGGAGTAACTACATTAAGACCAGAGATCATACCCTTTGATTTGGAATTTACAGAATGATATGAAAGCTTGTCCGCCTCAAAAATCGACAAGAATTCTCTTCCACAATCAAATAGATGTTTGAACTCATTCTTTATATCCAATACTGCTTCCTTCAGATTCATACTGTTTCCTAGAGATTCAATGTCCTCCTGTTGTATTGTTTCCTTAGGCTTCAAGTTACCATTGATATTTTCCTCAGTAATTTCTCTCCCTACCATAACTTCTTCATTAGAATTTAACCCTACAACATTTGAACTTTGATCACTTTTATCTTCCAAAGCAGGAATCTCTTCTCTTTCCCTTATCTTTCTCTCATCTTGATCATCATGGTCATAAAGAACCACATAGCTCTTGCTACTATTTTTCATATTGTTTCTATCCCTTCCATGGTGTTTACAAGTGTACCTTGATTTATTCTTCACTTCCATGCAATGATGATAAGAGCTTATTGATTCTTCATCCTCCTCATCATCATGGTCATCATAATAAGGAATCTCATAGCCCTTATTTTTCATGTTGTGTTTACAAGTGTACCTTGATTCATTCTTCGCTTCAGGGCTATGATGATGACTGCTTATTGGTTCTTCTTCCTCCTCAAAGTGGTCGTAAGAATGATCATAGTCATAGATAAGAAACTCTTGCTCCACATATTGATTAAGGGCATTGCCTAGCTCTAAAAGGGAATTCAAGTACACTTCAAAAGATGTAACAAAATCATACCAAGAATAATTTGTGGCTTTTATAATCTCCTTCCTTTCTTTACATAGACTCACTAATGGTAATTCATGCAATTGCAACTTTGATATTCTGCCCATATTGCACAACATAACCAACCAATAACACTCAAACCTTCTAATCTGAATCTCCTAACCAATGCAAATTAAAGAATCATATATCAAATGAATGATTTTTCATTAAAAAAAAGAATGATGACAACTTTGATTCTACTCCTAGTAATTAAAACAACCCACAATCCTACCATAAATTATTCATATATTTATTTTGATATGATAAATCACTCATATTAATGAGAAATATATTACCTATTAATGAAAAATCAAAATAAAATTAAGAAATACATATCCTCATTATTAATTGTAATTGAAACAGTTTGATGGAAAATCAAAATGGTAAAGACCATACATGCAGAAAGAAGTAGAAAAATATAATTGAATGAAATTGAGAATTACATATCCTCATTATTAAGATTGATTCTGATAAAAGAATAGGATCTTAAAATGGAGCCCTTGCATTATTTTCATTACTGTTTTATTTTTGTTTTTATTTTGTTTTTCTTCCAGGGTTTTGGTTATTGTCCCCCATGGTTTTGTTTCTAGTTGTTTTTCCTCATTTAATAATATTTTTGGTTTATAAAAAAAATGGAGCCCTTGCATTCAATATTGTATTTCTTTATTTTTGTACACATTTCTAAAGTAACTTAATTGGAAATTAAAATAGTCATTTCAAGAAAGCATGGTGGTATTGGTATAATAAAAAAATTAGTACATATTGTAGTTTTAATTACTTTAATTCTAGCCAAAAACTCGAAAATAAAATTTGCATGTTTATTGTGCTTTAAAAAAATGGATTAAGGAGAAAATATGTAAAAGATATCATAACTAATCATGCTGATAAATGCTTAATTTGATTAGTGCTAAGGTGTCATATATGATAGTTATGACGATATAGATTTTTTATATAATTAATTAAATTTCATTAAATGGCATTCAACATCAATGCAGGCACACTCTACCTATGTTCATGAAGGTGGCTGAGAACATACACACGTGCTTCCACTAAGACACCACAAAAACTACATGGCCTTATAAAATTTTAGCTCTAAAAGACCAAATACACAAACCAAGGACTCATCCAATGTTTTCTTTCCTTGGTTTGCCTATAGATGAACCATCAACATTCCATTTAATTTTATTTGTAGGGAGTGAACACCAACTGATGTAATTCCTCCATAGTCTCACATGTTCTATGTTATTTGCCATTTGTTCAGGATTGTAGGGACATGTCTTTCCCCATACAGTAGTAGAAATAGTACTATTACATCTGAAAAAATGGTGACTCATGTAAATCTAGCACTAGTCCTATGAGTCACCAGGATAACAAAAATCTAAGAAAAGGGAATAGGCCTAAGTCTATTGTGTTTAGCCCTAACTTGGAGAATATTTTACGTTATATATGTCCTTTTCCTCTACTGCCACTTGGTTCGTAACATTCTCTTCCTCTTTTGCTAAACACTTTGCCCTCAAGATGTAATTCTGGATGTGTAGTTTGAATGTCCCTATTAGTTCCCAAGATGTAATTCCAAGAAATATTGCGTATCATACATCAAGATGAGTTACAACATATCCCTCTTTCTCTCTCCCGACCTCCAATCTCATCTTAATGTATGGCTCACAATATTTCTTGGAATACTCTAAACATCTCAATTTATGGATGCAATTCTTGAAATACATATGGTTGTTTTTCACCTTATAAATCCAATACCCCTTGGGTGTAGTGAACATGTTTTAGTGAATGTAGGAGATATTGAATATAGTGGGTGTTAGGTGAGTGGCTCTTAAAATATTAAAAAAAACACTTTAATTAATTAATGGTGAGAGGAAATATATAGAGTGGGAAAAATAATATAAAAAATAGACGTAGTTAATAAGATTAACTAACTTTACTTGTTTAATATAAATAAAACTAACACATGATTTTTATTAAGTACTGCCTCGTCCCATATTATACGATGTTTTGGTCATTTTGCATTAATAAAAAAAATTAATTAATTTAACTATTGAGATATGCCTTGTAATTCTATTGCTTGTAATTATAGTAGGTGTAGTTAGAAACCTAGTCGAAATAGGCCAGTCGAATGGGCTAGTCGAAATTATGGGCCTGAGCCTGTTTCATTGTATATAAATATAGACGTCAGTAGCATGTAATTTAGTATCCAATCTTTATGAAATTCAGTGCAGCTTTTACCTAATTTTATATTGCCCTACTTATTCCTTTTGTCCCTCTAGCGCCGCCACTTCCTTTTCTTCTCTCTTTCACGTGTTTATCCCCAACAAACTGGTATCAGAGCTTGTTAGATCCTCACAAAATCTATCAAGATTCATGGCAGCGCGAGACAACTCTGGTGGAGGTATTCCGGGGAACCTCCCAATCTTTGACGGAAAGGATTATGAACGTTGGTGTGCGCAGATGAAAGTGCTGTTTCGATATCAAGATGTACTTGATGTCGTGAATGATGGTGTTCCACCCTTGGCAGCAAACGCCACTGAAGCGGTAAGGAACAACCACCATTCGCTGAGGAAGAAAGATGGAAAAGGGCTGTTTTTTATTCACCAATGCGTTGATTCCAACATCCTGAACCTGATCATCGACTGTGATTCAGCAAAGGCAGCTTGGGACATCCTAAAGAACTCGTATGGAGGAGCAGATAGGCTGAAGAAGATACGTCTACAGTCGCTCAGGAAGCAGTACGAGGGCTTGAAGATGACAGATGGAGAATCGATTGGAGATTTCATTACGAGGTTAGTAGCATTAACTAATCAAATGAAAGGTAATGGTGAAACTGTGACTGAAGTAAATAAAGTCGAAAAGGTGCTCAGATCCTTAACCCTGGAATTCGACTATGTTGTTACTGCTATCGAAGAATCCAAGGACCTAGATACATTGAAGTTAGATGAACTTCAGGGTTCCTTAGAGGCTCATGAATTGAGAATAAGGCAGAGAAGTTCAGAGAAAGAAACTGAACAAGCCTTGCTTTCACACTCCTCTATGAGAAATTGGAAGGCAGGCAACAAGGAGAAGGGTAGAGAAAAGGGATCAAGCAGTAAGAAGAAAGAACAAGGATCTTTCGACAAGAAGAAGGGAGACCTGTCGAAAGTTCAGTGTTATAACTGTCAGCAATTTGGGCATTATAGGAACAAGTGTAAAAACAAGAAAGTTCCTAGGGATAAAGATGCAGAAGCCAAGTTTGCTAATGATAATGACTCAGACTCTGACTCAGAGGAGTTAATGCTGATGGCTGTCGAAGATGAGATTCGACTCGATGAAGGAATTGCTGAAAGTAGCGAGCAAAATAGTGGGAACACTTGTATAAGTGGATTCACTTGTGATGCTTAAAATACTTGTGCGATGTGTGTGTGGCAGGGCAGTGGAAACACTGGTGATGCCTCCAACATTGCCAACAATGATGATGACGAATTGTCATTCATGACAGCTACTGACCCAGAATTACTGTTGTTGAAGGCTGATACAAATTCGACTGAAGAGAAGTCTGTCGAATGGTATCTCGACACAGGATGTTCAAATCACATGTGTTGTCACAAGGAGTGGTTTGTCGAACTGGAGCAGATAAGTAAGAAGATAAGGTTTGCAGATAACAGTAAAGTTACTGCTGAAGGAGTAGGTACCATAAAGTTCCTGTCGAAAGATGGTAAGTGGTGCTACATCCAAGGGGTATTTTATGTACCAGACATGAGGAGCAATCTGCTAAGTATTGGGCAGATGATTGAGAAAAACTTCACCGTCGAAATGGGTGATAACAGTCTCAGCCTGTTTGATTCGACCAAGAAGTTGATCCTGAAGGTGTTAATGCAGAGTAACAGAACCTTCAAGATCAAACTGCAAGTAGTCGAAGAACATTGTCTCCAGACCACTGTCGAAGAGGAGCACTGGAAGTGGCACAGAAGATATGGCCACCTCAACTTCAAGAGCTTGAGTCAACTACATGAAAAGAAGATGGTTCATGGGTTGCCTGCAGTAAAAGTACCTGTCGAAGTTTGCGAGAGTTGTTGCAAGTCGAAGCAACCAAGAAACTCGTTTAAATCAGAAGTACCTAGCAGAGCAGAGAAGAAGCTAGAGGTGATATTTTCTGATGTCTGTGGTCCTTTCGAAGTATGTTCCTTAGGAGGGAATAAGTACTTTGTCACCTTCATTGATGAATACACTAGAATGTCCTGGGTGTATTTGATCAAAAGGAAGAGTGAAGTACTAGAAATATTCAAGAAGTTTAAGGTAATGATTGAAAAGCAGAGTGAATGTGCAATCAAAACCCTTAGAAGCGATGGAGGTGGTGAGTACAATTCTCATGGATTTGTCGAATTCTGTGAGAAAGAAGGAATTGTGCATGAAGTCACTGCACCTTACACGCCTCAGCATAATGGTACTGCTGAGAGGAAAAACAGGACCATCCTCAACATGGTAAGAAGTATGTTGAAGGAGAAAAAGCTACCTCATAGTTTATGGGGAGAACTTGTAGCCACAGCAGTGTACATTCTGAACAAATGTCCCACAAAGAGATTGACTGGGAAGACACCTGAAGAAGCTTGGCTAGGAAGAAAGCCAAGTGTCAAACATCTCAGAATAATTGGCTCAGTATGCTATAGACATGTCCCTGAGCAACTAAGAAGCAAGCTGGATGATAGAGCACAACAGATGATCCTTGTTGGCTATCATTCGACAGGAGCATACAAACTGTATGATCCTGTGCAGAAGAAAATAGTGAAAAGCAGAGATGTCGTAGTGGACGAGTCGAAACATTGGAACTGGGAAGAAGGCTGTGAGAAACCTACAATGATGGACTTCGACGAAGTCTCTGATCGAGATAATCAGAATGAAGAGGTCGAAACTGAAGAGCCAGAAGAACCCATTGCTGTCGAACCTTTAAGAAGGTCGCAAAGGGAAAGGCAGAGATCAGTAAGACTAGAAGGATTCGACACTTACCCAGATTCTGCTATTACAGCAGAGGGAGACCTGACACACTTTGCACTAATGGCAGAAGCAGAACCAGTGAGCCTGGAGCAAGCCCTTAGTCACAAGCAGTGGAAGGAAGCAATGGTTGACGAGTTGAAGTCAATCGAGAAGAATGATACTTGGAAGCTAGTCGAACTTCCAAAAGAAAAGAAAGCCATAGGGGTGAAGTGGGTCTTCAAGACCAAGGTCAAGCCAAATGGAGAAGTGGCCAAGTACAAGGCCAGGCTAGTAGCCAAAGGGTTCCTGCAGAAATCTGGTTTGGATTTCAATGAGGTCTTTGCCCCAGTAGCCAGGATCGAAACCATAAGATTGGTAGCAGCATTGGCAAGTCATAAAGGCTGGCCCCTACATCAACTAGATGTAAAGTCAGCATTTCTGAATGGACCTCTGGAGGAGGAAGTATATGTTTGTCAACCACCTGGTTTTGAGTCGAAGGGTAAAGAAGACAAGGTTTATAAGCTGGAGAAGGCCCTGTATGGGCTCAAGCAAGCTCCAAGAGCGTGGAACAAGAGAATTGATGGATTTCTCTTGGCTCAGAAGTTCATGAGATGCACCAATGAACATGGAGTATATGTGAAGAAGAATGGAACTTCGACTCAGTTGTTGTTGTGCCTGTACGTAGATGATCTACTTGTAACTGGCAGCAATGAAGTCGAAATCGAAGCCTTCAAGAAAGTGATGATGTCAGAATTTGAAATGAGTGATCTGGGACATTTATCATATTTCTTGGGGATGGAGTTTACCAAGACAAGTAAGGGTATACTCCTGCACCAGTCGAAGTATGCAGCTGATATCCTGAAAAGATTCGACATGAGCAACTGCAAGGAAGTTTCGACACCATCAGACACTAGCAGCAAGCTGTCGAAAGATGACGAAGGGATTGAAGTAGATGCCACCTTGTTCAAACAGATCGTGGGCTCCCTAAGGTACTTGTGCAGCACTCGACCTGACATTATGTTTAGTGTCGGAATGATCAGCAGATTCATGGAGAAGCCGAAAAGCTCTCATATGGTAGCTGCAAAAAGGGTACTAAGGTATGTAAAGGGAACACAAAGTTATGGTATTCTGTTTCCTAGCAAGAGTGTGTCGAAGAATGGTAATGAAGTGTTTGGCTACACTGACTCTGACTGGAGTGGAGACAGGAGTGATCGAAAAAGCACAAGTGGGTATGTCTTTATGTATGGTTCGACACCCATCTCTTGGTGCTCGAAGAAGCAAAGTATTGTTGCGTTGTCCTCCTGTGAAGCAGAGTATGTAGCTGCTTCCTTTGCAGCATGTCAAGCATCATGGCTGAGCATGCTACTGGTCGAAATTGGAGTGCACAGGGTCGAAGCAATGAAGTTGTTGATCGACAACAAGTCTGCGATAGATCTCGCCAAGAATCCTGTTGCACATGGTAGGTCGAAGCACATAGAAACCAGATATCACTTCCTGCGTGATCAAGTCAACAATGAGAAGCTGAATCTGGAATATTGCTGTTCTGAGCTTCAGATAGCTGATGCAATGACCAAGCCATTGCAAAAGGGAAGATTCGAAGAACTGAGAACAATGCTTGGGATGATGTCGCTCAGCAATGTGAATTAGGAGGGAATATTGAGATATGCCTTGTAATTCTATTGCTTGTAATTATAGTAGGTGTAGTTAGAAACCTAGTCGAAATAGGCCAGTCGAATGGGCTAGTCGAAATTATGGGCCTGGGCTTGTTTCATTGTATATAAATATAGACGTCAGTAGCATGTAATTTAGTATCCAATCTTTATGAAATTCAGTGCAGCTTTTACCTAATTTTATATTGCCCTACTTATTCCTTTTGTCCCTCTAGCGCCGCCACTTCCTTTTCTTCTCTCTTTCACGTGTTTATCCCCAACATTAACATGAGAAAGAAAAATTATGAGTTAAAATTATCTCGAAATATATTGATTTCTATTGGTATTTCCATGTTTGTAGAAATTTAAGATGAGAACATAACATTGATGATTTCTATTTTCTAAGGATGGTTGGTATTGATACCGACAAGTGTCAAAGTGATAGCAACAACTATACAAGTGATTATTCCTTTCTTGCTGTTGCTGCTCATTCACTCTCTGACTCTTCACCTCACTTCACTCGTGACCTGTCTCTCAATGACACCGACAACCTGCTAAAGCAACACAATTCCCTCTCTCTGTTCTCTTCTTGTATGACAAGTTAACAAGAAAATATGGACCTCCCAACTAACCACACCCAACACACTCTCCTTTCACCTTCATACACTTTCTTCTGTAGATCATAGAAGCATGTTATGTTGGACCCACATTCACAATTCAACAAAACAATTCCCACATTCTCTTTCATTCTGCATTCCATGTGAAGCAAGCACCCCAGAAAAGAGGGAACTGTTTCAAAGATCCAGATTGTGGTCTTTGCTTCAAAGTTTGAATCTTTGACTCTAACTCTCTTTAGTTATGGATCCAAGCTCTCAACTTGATTATGCCCTTTTTCAACTCACTCCAACAAGAACCAGGTTCTTCAACTTCACCTTTTTACAAACACATTTGAATTTATAGCACTAAAGAAAAAGAAAAAGAAGAAAGTTTTGACTCTGTGTTTCAATGTTTTGTTATATGTTGAAGATGTGATTTGGTGATTGTTGCTGGAGGAGGTGTTAGTGAAAGACTAGCTTCTGGATTGTTAGAACCTTTTCTTTCTCATTTAAAGAGTGCTAAAGATCAGATTTCTAAAGGTGGTTATTCAGTTGCTCTACGTCCACCTTCTGCATATGCTCCTTGGTTCACCAAAGCTACCCTCCAAAGGTTTTCTTTTTTGTTCTCTTTTGGTTTTTGATGATTTGGATTGAAAGTGTTCTGAGTGGAGAAAAATGTGAATTTTGGATCAGGACAAGGATTGCCCTCTTTTAGTTACTTGCAAAGTTTCTAGCTTTTATTTTTGAACTTTATAGATTAGAATAATTCTATATTGCCAATTGTGTGTCTTCTAATCTGGATTGGCCCAATTCAACCCTATAAAACGAGAGTGAAAAACCAGAGTGAAGTATGTCTCTCACTCACGTCATATCACATCCGATGTGGGACTCTTAACACACACCCCTCACGTTCAAGGCTGGACAATTGGAGTGTGACCCAAGTGGCCCAATGGATCTGGATTGGCTCTGATGCCATCCTAGAATTTGGGTTGGGCTTAACTCAACACTACAAAACCGGCTGCATTTAGAGTGAGGGACTCCCTCTTATAAATTCTTTTTCAGAAGGATGTAGGACTCTTAACAGTGTGTGTTTGTTTTTGATTTGTTTTCTATAGGTTTGTTAGATTTGTGAGCACTCCTGAAGTTCTAGAGAGGTTTGTGACAATAGAAAAGGAGATTGTACAGATTGAAAGTTCCATTCAGTCAAGTGAAAAGAACACTTTAGTGGCAGAGGCAGCAGGTATGGATGGGAAATCTTAAATTACATTAGTGCCTAATTTGTTATTTGATTGCATACCCAGCTCTTTCTCAACCTTTTTTATCCTATAATTTTTCATAATTAGAACTTCCTGTGGTAAAATCTTAATTTTTTTTCTTTTTAATCATCTATGCAAATGCAACTCTTAAGTTATGAAGCCAAGGATATTTTTACTTGTGTATAGTGGGAGAAACTACTGATGACACTGCTTAGGGGTAAACAACTATTTTGGTACCTAAATGGCTAAATGTGTAAGGCGTTGTCACTATAGTCATCAAACAAATGTATCAAAATTACAAAAACATCATGTATTAATCAATTTGGCCCCCAAATGTGTCTTATGCTAGTTAGTTCAGTTTCAAATATGTTTTTCGTTAGTCAACTTGGTCACTGAAGTTACCTAATTACTAATGAAAAACACACTCGGAGATGTTTATGAAATTTCGACACATTTGGAGACTGTCAATGATAGTCATTTAGGGACACAAATGACTGATTAGCCCGCTTAGAAAAGCACATGTTATATGACTTTATCTATGCCTGATTTGATTGGAGTTTTACCAAGTTTCTTGGATATTAAAATAGATTGAAACCATTAGCCTTTTCTGAAACCAATAACGAGCAACTTTGGTATTCTCCCTCTCTCTCTCTCTCTCTCTCTCTCTCTCTACTATTCAGTCCTTTAATAGCATTCTAAATAAGATCAACCTAAAGAAAAAAAGGTGAAAAGCAGGCTATGGTGGTTGAAATGTTTTACTGTATTGTAATAATTGAAGTAAATAAAACAAAGACTTGGAACCCCAACTCCAAAGTTTTTCTTCTCTTTAAAGGATTATATCAAGGGAATTCATATTTTGACATGGGATTAAACAGGAAATGTGTCATATGCTGATGGACGTGTCAAAAGGTCGACTACTTCCTCAAAGGTTTGTAAATATAACCTTCTTATTGTTTTCCTTGGTTTTGGAAATACATTGACTCTTTCATCACATCACCTTGTGCATGTTAGCCAAAAGATGAATTGAGTGGAACCAATCAAGATGGATGTGAAGAAAACCCCAGGTATATATTTGGTAATTTACTTATGTGGGCAAATATCATTTTACTTTTAGAAAGTATCTATCTATATAATATGGTAATACGGTACGATAATTTTTCATTTGTGTTTATTGAACAGGGTTCGCCTTCAACGTGTTCTAGATAATCGTAAAGCTATGCTTTGCAAAGAACAAGCAATGGCCTATGCCCGTGCTTTAGTTGCGGGATTTTACCCAGAATCTGTGGATGATCTTCTTTGTTTTGCTGATGCTTTTGGAGCTTCCCGTTTAAGGTCAGCAAGCATTCTGGGAAAATTACAGTGATCCATTAAAACAGTTTACTTTGAATGAAAATAAAGGGGAAAAATAAAGAAAAACTTCTAGCTAACTTCAGTAGAAATCATTTATACTCACTTATCAATAATGGGCATAATGACAGCATCTTGCCATCTAATATAGTTTCCTGACTCATGTAGGGAAGCATGCTTAAATTTCTTAGAGCTATGCAAACAAAAGAATGAAGACAAACTCTGGATGGATGAGATTGCAGCCATGCAGGTGTCTTCTCAACCCGAACTTCCTTACGTGAGGACATCTGGAATCATACTTGCAGGTGAAGATGACTCAAGCAATAAACTAAATGGCTTATTTGATGCCTCAAATTCCGATTCAACCCCAAGCCATGCAAGCTTGGACAATGGCCAAGGTATCTCGCTTTACTACTAGTATACTAAGTGGGTTCAGTATGTTTACGGCCCATTTGAATAAACAGCTTAATTAAGCGCTTATCATTAAGAGCTTATACATAAGTTGTTTCTATAATAAAGGATAAAATACTGTCAAACTATTTTTCTATAAGCCATAAGCTGTTTTCATAAGCTATCTTGGGGAGCTTATGGAAATTAGCTGAAAACAGCATATGAACATGTCATAAGTTATTTCCATAAGCTCTCCCAAACAGTTTCGTAAGTGCTTATACAGAATATAAGCCCAAATAAGCCGATCCAAACAGGCCTGTACAGAATATACAGATTGATCCAAAAGTCTGTTGCTTACTGTTTTTGAAAATTTGCAGATTCTAGCTTGCCAGCATCAAGTCAAACACCATCAACAGATGGAAGGGCACACCAAATACCAATGTCGTGGCCAAACCATGTTCCGAAATACATTCACAATTTTCAGGGTCATGCATTTCAACAAATGCCCCCATACCAAGGGTACCCTCATCCTGGTATGCAGGTTCCCTCTTCATATTATCCAGGGAATATGCAATGGCCTCCCAATGGGGATCGCTCTCATATTGTTCTTGACCACGAAATCGATTCTCAAAAATCATCCTATAAGAAAAAGACGAAGAAACAATATCAAGTAGTGCAGCATTCTGAAGAAGACGGATCAACTGCATCATCGGACTCTAGTTGTGAGAGCAATTCAGACGACCATTCAAGGCAAAGCAAAAAGAACTCTTCAACTGAGTATCGGCACAAAAAGAAGCATGGAAAGAAGTCCTCAAGAAAAGTAGTTATTCGTAATATCAACTATATAACCTCTAAAGGAGATGGAGGAAAAGGTAGTTCCAGTGAAGAAGAATTTACCAATGGAGATTCCTTGAAACAGCATGTAGAGGAAGCTGTAGCATCATTCGAGAGAAGAAACAAGTCAACTTCCCATCACCATATGAAACGACATAGCGCAAAGCACCTTGGCGTGCTGAATGATTCAACTGATGCTGATTCCAATGGTGTAAAAGGAAATAACAACTGGGATGCTTTCCAGAATCTTCTTTTGAGAGATGATGATTCTACTTCTGATAAAGAAAAACAGCCTATGAAGTTTCAGGAGGAATATATTGTGAACAATAAAACTCGAGTAGTTTCAAATGATTCATTTGTTGTGACAGGAAGGGAATTGGACAATGAGAGTCGAGATCGCGTTGAATATTTCAAGAATGGGAAGGATGGACCTTCATTTATGAATAAAAAGAAAAGTACAAATGAGGAGCTGATGTTTTCTCAGAGAAATGATGAATCAGGTAGCTATTCAGTGTCGACTCTATCCGGCAATGACCGAGAATTTTCCCGCACAAAATGCCAGAAAGAAGAGGATTGGTTCATTGTCAATCAGTCTGATAAATTAGCAAGCGAGGATCGCTACCAAGATTTCAGCACGCTTAATGATGTTTCAGTTTCAGCAAATGAGAAAAACAATAAAGACATTATGTCTGATGACTCTTTCATGATTCAAGCTCGTTCATATCAAGATCAATTTAACTCGCAATCATTGGCTGACTTAAGTTTGGTTACAGACATTGTTAGTGCTACTGATTTCACAAACAAAGAGACTGAAGCCTTAAATTCTCATGAGCCAGATGACCTTTTCATGGTTCTTGAACGCGATTCAGCTGTAGAGCAGACTGCAGCAGCACCCTGGAGCATGGAAATGGATTATGAAAATAACATTTCATTAAAGGAAGCAAATAAAAAGCTTTCTGACATTGAAACAGATAAAGATCATAAATCTAATCATGAGGTTGCTAAAGCAAAAACTCGTGAAGTGCGAAATGGTAAAGTTTCAAATAATGAGGCAAAGTCTAAGGCTCTAAATGCATCCCTTGGGAAAAGTAGATCTGATATCACGGAAAGAAGCAAAGCCTCGCCGGGAAGCAGAACTACAGTTACTAGGAGCAAATCTGTGAAGGTAAACTAACACCTTTCTAGTAGTGCCAAATACATATGGAAATTTTTTTCTTAAAATTTTCTATAACTTTTGGTTGCAATTTCATAAGTTAGTGGAGTGCCTCATTCTTTTGCTTTTTTGTTTTCCTAACCTTTATTGCCCACTTTTATTAATAGGATGAAGAAATTAGAAAGAAAAAGGAGGAGTTGATGATCCAAAGACAGAAAAGAATTGCTGAAAGAAGTGCCTCGAAGAAAACTGGAACAGAAACTAAGACTTCCTTAACATCTGCAAAGAAAGGGAATCCTAAGATTCATCCATCCAATGAAGACACTAAGAAGCTGAGTAAACCACCAGTCCTTCGGAATTCCACCATTGATCGCCTCGCAACTTCCCGAGTAATTCAACCAAAGGTTTCGCCAAGTCAAGCAAAACCAGGTCCAACCAAGAAACCATCTTTGAAGTCAAATGGGACACCTTTGCAGAAGACTGCTGCTAGCAAAGAAAAGAAGAAACAAGGCCCAAAAGAAGCCAAATCTTCAAATCCTAAAGAAGTTGCACCAAAAACAAAGGTGAAAAAAGTTCTTTCTAACACTAATTCCCAGGCTAAGAATGAAATAGAAGCCTCAGTAGTATTGCCAATGAAATCTGATGCTGTGCAAGCTGTTGGACAAAATTACAATAATCTTAGTTTGAAAGACAATGGTGAACATTCAAGATATTTGACTTCACAAAGAGAAATCATGCATGAAAGTCAGGATAATGCATTAGGAGAAAATCAGTCTAGAAGTGAAGTATCAGAAAAGTTACCATCACTTCATGTTGATTTACCAAGCAAACCTCTAATATTTACTGCTTTGAATTCAAAGGTTAATCAGAAAATAGATGAAAGTAATGTTGTCTCACCTAGAGTCTCTGAGATACAAATTTCTAATACCACTCCTCCACCTAGTAACCAAGTGATGTCAGAATCACTTCACTCTAGAAAGAAATGGATCAGTGATGAGGACTCTTCAAAGGCAGCAAAAGGGTTCCGCAAGCTTCTCTTCTTTGGAAGAAGGAGCTGAAGGCTGAAGCACATTGGTAGATTGATTTTTTGAAGTGTTCAAGGAAGTTGTCACTATCAGTTCTCTTTATCCATACTATTGGTTATTTGATGTTTGGCACATTGGTTACTTTGTCCATTTTTCAGCTCAACAGAAAATGTTTGGCACATTGAGTTATTTGTTGTTTTGAACATACTCATTCATGTGACATTGTTGTCATGTGGAAGATTGTAGATAGTTTACAGCTTCACACATATAATCAGAATAATGCCGTGAGGATTGAGAGTTGCTATTAGGGATCTATGATGTAAATTATATGAATATGGTGTGTATCTGAGGAACGATTGATGTCAAAACATGTTTCCTTGTACTGTAAATCATACAAGTTGTGATGTTTGGTAATTGGTTGTGCATTGCTTTCATGTTATTTGATGTTGATATTCTCTCAACGTGAAGAATTGTCTCGTTTTGAAGTTGGAGTTTTACTGAAAATGAAGCTTTTTGATGTTGAAGTCAAGAGAACTTGTACCTACGTTTTATATGTTAACATCAATGAGCACTTAAAAGTACATTGGAGCATCATATGTCAAAAAAAAGTACATTGGAGCAACAATGGACTAATGACCATGATCACTACGAGACTACGAAACAACATCTCTCCTCAAAACCTTAAAGTGACAAGATTGGTTGTGCATTGCTTTCATGGACTAATGACCATGATCACTATACTTGTACCACAGTTGCCGCTCATCAAGACCCATCGTTTCATTCAATACAACTAAATTCACTCTTGCTCCTTTGACGGGTCAAATTGGGCTTTGATACCACTTGTTTGGAGAGGCAACGGCTTATGATACTAAGGAATTTCCTTAGTTATAGTTACTAAACCAATCTCAGTCATTAGATGCTTTATTTTTTAATTTATTTCGATCTAACGGTTACATGTAAATAAGGGCGTTTTTGTCTTTTTACCATTATGAAAATCTGAAGCGATGAAGCTTCTTCTTCTTCAATCGTTCCTCGTGAGGGTACAGTAACCTCCCCTTCCACGCTCACGCGTCTATGCTTATTTCGCCAAAACCAAATCCAAATGGAAATGGATTGCAATAATGTGATTCCCAATTGAAGGAATAGGAAGCTTCCCAAACTAAATTTGTTTACAAATTGGGGCCGAATGATTTTAGGTTGTGTTAAAAAAACTAATTTACAATAATCTGGTGTGACATATGGAGAAGAAGACGAAAGAATTGTCATTGAAACGAAAGAGGGAGGTCGCTGTTGCAAGAAGAAGAATTGAGTTTTAATTTTTATTTTTAACCTTATATCAGGCTTTTTGTAGTTAATGCTAAGTTTCCGAATTGATGTTATGTTGTGGCAAGTTTATCAATTTTAAATATTTGTTGTTCATTATACAACAATCTAATGATTGGTACATATTAGCCACAATTTATTTTTTGTGTGGTGAATGAGCGGGTAAATAAAAACACGGGTTAGTACATATTTGCCACAATATAACTTTGGTGTAGTGAGTAAGATGGTAATGGGGGGAGGGGGGAGGGTACTAGAAATGGGACTCGTTTGGAGATAGGCCGAAGTCAATTAAAAGATAGGCCACCACAACTTCATCTAACATCTTAAGGCACGGAGTATATAGATCACTTATCTTATATAACATTAACCAGTCACTTGGATTCCGACCTAAACCCATTATATGACATGACTAGAAGAAATGTGAGAAACACTTTCAATGAATATTCACCCTCAATTACCCCTGAGTAAGGTAAATCGATATAGTATAGTAGTTCTGAAATGTCCTTGTATTGTTTCAAGAAAGAGGAAGAGGACTTGCAAGAAGCATAAATAAAAGAAGAATCAATGCACACAACAAAACTAAATAAATGGTAATCAATATCACGAATCGTGCTTTGCTGTGGCTGAGATGCCATTTGTCTCTCATTACTTCATAGTTCACTCACATGAGAACATGCATGTGTTATCTATAAATGAAAAAGCAAAAATATGATTGTTATTGAAGGGTAGTATCGCATTAAACAAACTTCCATAGACAATTTTTCCTTTAAGTAAGCAAATTGACGGAAACAACTTCGTATGGCCAATAGAAATCATTCGGGAAATTTCCCGAATTGCATATTCGGGACAAGAAGTATTTCCCATTTCCTATTATGCTTTGTATGTGAGATGCCGCAAAATTCTCAATGGCCAATATCTTTCTCAGGGTCAAATTTCCAGCTTTGGTTGAAGAGAGGAATTGAAGTAGAGAACCCCCATATCTTCTTAGTGGCAGTGTGGTGGATTTGGAGGGCGAGAAATAATCTTTGCTTAGCCCGGGAAAATATGTCTCTTTATGAGCTGAGACTCTTGATTTACAGCTATGCTAGTTTGCTCTTAGCTTCATTTATGTAACCTGCTCAAAACACTCTGACCATTCAATATGTTTCTTGGCACCCTAGGCCCTAGCACAGGGAATGAGGTGATCCTTAATTTTGATGGCAGCAGCATTGGCAACCTTGACATTTCGGATCATTGGCAACCATGATTCAGATTCTTGAGAGCAAGGAAGTATGACATTGAGAAATCAAAACAAATGTGGGCAGATATGCTCCAGTGGAGAAGGGAATTTGGTGCTGACACCATCATGGAGGTATTTCAGTGGAAAAAAAAAAGAAAAAAATTATGTTGTTCTATGTAACATTTTATATTTGGTCAGCTGAATTTACTTTTGCTTTTGTGAAGGATTTTGAGTTCAAGGAGATAGATGAAGTTCTAAAATACTACCCTCAAGGACATCATGGAGTTGACAAAGATGGAAGGCTCGTTTACATAGAAAGGTTGGGTCAAGTTGACTCAAACAAACTGATGCAAGTAACAACTATGGACCGTTATGTTAGCATATTGTAAAGCAACTAGCACCTTATGTTTGAATGTATATTTTTTTTTGTTATTGACTTGTCGCGACCGTGATCCCGACGCAGACGGCTCAAAAATTGATTATTTCAGGGAGTCGCCACCCAATTTATTTAATAGGGAAATTGAGAAAAACCTACATTTAATTTATGGTCTGCGTAACCTAGGTTGGACTCGGGAGTCGGTTATGCAAAGGGAATGGCGAAAACCTAATTTCACTACACCCCTAATACATCTGTCCTAAGACAGTTACCCTAAATCTGATTGTGCAAGTATTAATAAGTTACTTAATTATTTCAGGGAGTCGCCACCCAATTTATTTAGGCTAAATATATATTTTGGCCTTTTATCTTTGGGGTTGTGGTCACTTTGGCCCTTTATCTTTTTTTTTCTCATTTTAGACCCTCATGTTTTTTGTGTGTGTCATTTTGGCCCCTGCCGTTATGTTTATGTTTTTTGTAGCAAATTTTTAAGGACGAAAATGAAATCAATTAAAAACATAAGGGCCCAAAATGAAATCAATTAAAAACATAAGGGACTAAAATGAAATCAATTAAAAACATAAGGGACCAAAATGATAACGGCAGGGGCCAAAATGACACACACAAAAAACATGAGGGTCTAAAATGAGAAAAAAAAAAGATAAAGGGCCAAAGTGACCACAACCCCAAAGATAAAGGGCCAAAATATATATTTAGCCATTTATTTAATAGGGAAATTGAGAAAAACCTACATTTAATTTATGGTCTGCGTAACCTAGGTTGGACTCGGGAGTCGGTTATGCAAAGGGAATGGCGAAAACCTAATTTCACTACACCCCTAATACATCTGTCCTAAGACAGTTACCCTAAATCTGATTGTGCAAGTATTAATAAGTTACTTAATTATTTGTCTTACCCCAAAAATAAAATAGAATAATATTTAGTAAAAAAAAATAACTAATTATTTACAAAGAAATAAAATAAGAACTAACTTAGAAAAATTTAATTTTGACTTGACGGGAAAACCCTGCTCCTACGTATCCTCAGGTGCAATGAGGAACTCAAAAGTCGCGTAGTTCTTTCGGAAAAATTTTGTTGGTTGGTTGATTTTATTTTTGAAGGGGTTTAAGATCAAAGCCGTACAGCTAAAGTCTCTTAAACCGGGATTGACAAGATGTACATCTCAGTCAAACCCATTTTTATAATTTTTTATGAGAATAGGTGTTAAAAGAAAAGAAAAACTGATTATTTATTAGGAAAGATTAATTTGGCTTGACGGGGAGTCCCCGCTCCTACGTATCTCCGTGTGCGGAGAATCAAAGGCTACGTAGTTCTTCTAGAAAGTATTTGTTTGTTGATTGGTTTTAATTTTTCGAAAGGGTTTAAGATCAAAGTCGTACAACTAAAGTCTCTTAAACCGGGATTGACAATGTGTACATCTCAGTCAAACCCATTTTTTTCTTTTTCTTTTTTTTTTATTATTTTATGTGAAAAAAAAAAGAAAAGAGAGAAAAATACTTTTTATGTGAACTAGCATTTTTATTTTCACTTTTTTTAGAAATAGATAATAAATGAAAATTATAATACTAATGAAGGGGGTGCGGAACAGAATAAAAGGGGGTGCGAAAAGCTTCAATCCAATTCGCACATTTGGGCTTGACCCGTGTGGACCAGATCTGCACACTGGAGGGGGCGCTGTGTTATTAACAGTGGGGGTGTGAAAAGCTGCAGGCCCAATTTTTGTTTTTTGGATTTTTTCGTGACTGATATGACCCAAAAAAAAGGCCTGCGTGGGGGCTGTATTAGGAAAAGTGGGGTGCAGATAGCAAGCCCAGTTCGTTTTCTGTGAACTGGGCTGCGTTTTTTTTTAAAAAAAATGGGCTTACGAGGGGGTTGTGCGAGTTAAAACCTGGGGTGTGGGGTAGTATAACTGGTAAAAAATTAAAAAAAAAGAATTAACCAAACAGGACTATACAAGGCAAATTCAGAAACCCTAATTCATTCCTATCATCACCATCAGCGCCTCACAACTCTCTTTAGGAGAGAGAGAGAGAGAGAGAGAGAGAGAGAGAGAGAGAGAGAGAGAGAGAGAGAGAAATTTCTGGATCCAAGAGAGAGAGAAAAAAAACGAAGAGAGAGAGAGAGAGAGAGAGAGAGAGAGGAAAGAAGAGAGAAGGAAGAAGAAGAAGAAGGAGGGTCCGCGAGAGAGGAGAGGTGCAGCGCCGACGGCGACAGGGAGAGTACCGACGACGGTGGTGAAGGAGGACGGCAGCCGCGCCTGGCGGCGACGACCACCGTCGGTGGGGGTGGATAAAAAAGGTTCGATTTTTACCTTGTTTTTTTTTTCCCGGTTTTCCTTCTTTTTAATTCATCCCTACTCTACTGATCCTATTCTTCTACTCCTCTTCTAATTTTTTTCAATCTATTTCATTTCTAAACTTAAATCTTAGATCTATTAAACCCTTAGAGCCCTATTTCAATCTTTGAACAGAGTCTATCAATGATGACTAATAATCCAGATTTATCACATTTTTGACAAGCTATAATATTTCTTTTTGTTTTATACTAAAGCACCACAAATATTTTACAGTAACAATTACAACTATTTTGAAACAGTGCGAAAAGAGGAAAAAAAAGAACCTGTTATGCGAAAACGAAATGAACTTGTTGTTGCTACCACTGTTTTATGCTTTACCCCCACTGTTTTCGACCTCAGGAACAAATTCGACCTCTCCCTATTTTCCCCTTAAGCTTTCGAAACAGAGGAGTGACTAGGCCCAAAAAAAATTCTCAACATTTGTGCAGTATTTTTTTTTTATCAGAGGATCTTCCTGTCTGAATCTCCCCCTCTCAATTGGTTTTCGGATTAACATTTTATAGTCATTTTTGGAATCCGAAAATTAATATTTTTGATCCTCTATTATTATTGATTAATGCATTGTCTTTGGGACAGCTAATGCTTTGTGTGTAGCTGACTCAGGGCCTGTGTGTAGCTGACTCGGCCTTGAATTGTTTCCATTTCAGGTTCTTGGGCAGGTGGTGAAAGCTTGCTCTGCAAGCTTAGGAGCAGGAGCGGAGGCGCACGGCTGCTGGCAAGGATTAGGTTTTTTTTGGCTTTTATTTTGGGGCTTTCATTTTCTTTTTTTTGTTTTCTGAAAGTTCGGTGTAGTTTGTATTCTTTTGGATCCATTTGAGGCCTCTTTTTTTGTAGCTTTGGCATATGTTTGGGCCAAGTGTAAATGGACATCTATGTACATAAGTTCTTTCACACACCTCCTATTTTATTATTAGTTTTTACTAAACAAAGGTAATAAAAAAGAAACGCAACAAAACATGTCGGACTAAACACGATGAAACGCTAAAACACTGACGCGACGAATACGCGCACCAACCAAATATTTTGTCAAAGGGATTTTGATAAGCTCCAATTTAGTGCATTCTTAGATATATTTTTGAGTCATTTTTAGAGCAATTATTATCAATTATATAAATCACTGACTTAATTTGCTCTTTATTTTGCAGAAATGCTAAAGAGATAAAAGATTGAAAATCCAGTTTAATCTCACTTAAATTATGAGTTTGGCAATTAAAGGAATTGGAAATCAAAATAAAAGAGCCATGGCCCATGTGGCTCAAATGAGAAGTGCAATCCATGAATTGAAATAATGGCCCACGGTTAATGGAACAAACTTGGAGACAAAGAAATGAAGCACAAGACCTAGGCTTGGAAAAGAAGAAAGATATCTTTGAATTAAAATAAAGAAAGAACAGTAGGCGTGAATCAAGGGGAATCAAATAAATGAGCCGCACAACAAAGAGTTATTTTATATAATTGAAAAGAATAAAAGGAGCAAAGGGCACACACGAACAAGCAGAGGACAGCGGCACACGAGAAGGAGGAACAGAAGCCGCGGCAAAACAGTACCGCCGGCAACGCATAGGAGAGGTTTTTGGGTACCATTTTCGACACCGTGAGAGAGCTCTGGAGCAGAAAAAGGAGACTAAAATTTCAAGATCAGAAATTTCTCTATTCCGGGTTATTTTTATCTCTGTAATTTATGACTCCTAATTTTATTTTATTGTTCTCGAACACTATGGATAGCTAAATCCTCTTCTAGGGTCTTAGGTGGATCTTGCATGATTAGAGACCTTTTTATGTTCTAATTTCTGGTTTGAATTCCTATTTTTATTTTAATTAATATTGTCCTATTGTTTTTATCACATGATTAGGATTAGCTACCCTTTGCATGTTTATAATCAATTAGTTGATCAGCGACCGTACTGCAATTAGTTGGTGGACCTATAGGATAATTGGGACTATAATTAGGGCATGACCAAACCATAATTTAGTCTTCCAATCATTCAACCTTTTTGCTCTTTATGCTTTTCCTGAATTTAAATTCTTGCATGACCAAACGAGGGTTAATTTAGGAAAAAAGAATATTAATCGCGAATGACCAAACGGATTAATAGTTTTAGTAAAGGGATTGGTAATTAAGTAAAATAAGGGAATTCAGGTAGGAATTAGACATAGGGGAATCGAAGCTTGCAAGTGAAACCGTGACCCTAGACCTCCTCCATTTATTAAATCTAGTATTTCAATTATTGTTATTTATTTCTTTTTATTTGTTTTCATTACAACTAAATCATTGGTTCGTCTAAACAATAAATAATCTCGATTAGTTTGGTACTTGCTAATTAATCCCTGTGGATACGATAATCTTTTATACTACTTCTGCGAAAGAGTACACTTGCTCTAAGTGTGTTTTTAACGTAACAAGTTTTTGGCGCCGTTGCCGGGGATTAATTTAGCAATATTAAACGAAAAAGATTTTTATTGCTTTAGACATTTTTTATGCACTAGTTTTATTTTATTTTTTTTTATCTTATTGAAAAAAAAATACAAAAAAAAGGCTGCTAATACTTTCCCAAGAGACCGCTGCAGTTCACCTTTTTTGCAGATAAAAGTTTAAATCATGGTTAAGACAATTGGAGATTATATTAGAGATGCAGAGGCACAAAGGAATTTAGAGAAGTCATATTGGTATATGTCTCAATGTCAGATGCAAATTTCTCCTCCTCCTTATGAACCTTATTCAGACTATTGGGATGACTATGAGCCACCTCCTTATTCCTCCCACTGGGATAATTATGAGTCACTACAAGTGCAAAGGCAAGAGGAGGTAAAGTCGGATGTCAATGAGGTCTTGACCAAATTTATGCAGCAGACACTTGAAAATTTTGAAAGCCTGAATGGTCAAATCTCAAGTCTCATTGCTTTGTTATCTCAAGAGGCCCAAGAAACTCCTTCACAAACTAAGTCGACCCAAAATAAAGAAGCTGAGCAATACAAAGAAAGTATTCCTATGAGAGATGAAGTTGTCTCCATGGAATATAATTTGGAGGAAGAAGCTCTCAAGAAAGATGAGGAGACTCTTACTGAAGGGAGTCAAATCAAAATAGTAGCTCCTACTGAAGGGAGTCATATTGAAACAAAAGATCCTATTAATGAGAGCGGTTGTGAGGAGAATGAGAAAGATGCATTGGTTCTTGATTTGAAGAAAGAGGAGAAAGCCCAAATTTTTGGGCAAATTGTTTTAACCATTGGTGATGCTGTGATTGAGGTTCACCGGGGAAAGGTAACTTTGAGGAGTGGTAAAGAAGATGATGTTATTAAAGCTTTAAATTCCAATGAAAATTTCTCTTCTTTAACTTCTCCTTATTTTGATGATGTGGTTGAAACTAACATTTTTAGTGAATTAAAGATGCAGGACCTTTTGGAAAAAAGTCTTATTTTGCAGGATCCTAGTATAGTGGTGGATGGAGATAAAATAAAAATTTCACCATCCTTTGAAGTTCATCCACCACGTGGAAAAAGGAAGAACAATGTGAACCACATTGTTAGAAAGCTAAGAAGGTGTACTGCGTTAGATGTAAAATTTGCTCTTGGAGAGCGCCCAGATTGAGCATCAACTATAGTCAGGCTCACGACGTTAAACAAGCGCTTCGCAGGAGGCAACCTGTGTTTTATTTTCAGTTATTTTTACTTTTAATTTGTTTCATTTTGTTTTTAGGAATAAGCTCAGACTGCAAGCTCTCTCAGGGAAGTCACTCTTACTCTCTCATTTATTTATTTTTGTGCCAATTTGATATTTTGCATTGAGGACCATGCTTTAGGCTAGTGAGGGGGAGGAGAGTTTAACTTTGTCAATTCATCTCTATTAATGCATATACCCACTACATGTGTTGATAGCATTTTTTCTGGCTAGTTTTGGATATAAAATTGAAAAAAATAGAGATTTTACCTTTCGGGGATCCCATAATTAATTTACTTGACAGACTTGTGCTTAATTGTAACTGTGAGGTTGTCCTTAGGAAGCTGATAATTAGCATTTGTGCCTGTTGAGTACTTTTTGTGAACTAGCTTCTAAATGTGAGATTTGAGCCTTCATAAGGGGATTGATACTAAAACCAAAAAAATTTACCCCTTTTCTTTCTATGAGTGTGTTTCCCAATTTGCTACATTCTAGAATTTGTCTTTTGACCATTTCAAGGCGAAAATTGATTTGCATCATGTAAAAAGACTTGGGGAATTTAGGTATTTTTCTGGCCCCAGAGTTGTTTGTTGAAATTATCCCTTAGTTGCCCCCTTTGAGCTTAATTGTTATATTTTTTTTTTCTTTTCTTTGGTACCCAGATATAATTTTTCTTTTTTTGTTTGTGGTAACCATTTGGAATTAAATGTGGAGCAACTATTGAAAATTACAATTTCGTCCAATACTTTTAGTTGTCTATCTTGTCAGGATGAAAACAAAAAACAAAAACAAAATAGGAGTTTTCATGTACTTACCTTTTCCTCCCAAAAAAAAAGTAAAGCAAGAAGGAGGAAAAGGCACATCAAAAGAATGAAAGCGCCAAAGGGCAAATCCAAAAAAAAAAATGAAATGGCCTACTCAAGAAAAAAGGCAAATCAAAAAGAGTCTACTCAATAGAAAAAGAGTGAAAAAGGAAATGGAATTAATTTGGAGTTTGGGCAAAAATTGTAAAATAGATAGGAGCTCTGTATTTGATTTCAAATGTTACTATTCATTTCTTGTTTTTAGCCCTTTGATTATCCCTTCTTTCTTATTTCCTACCCTACATGAATTTACCCTGGCCCCATTACAACCCTTAACACCCAATCTTTTGCATGCATGTGAACTATTTAGTGGAGATTTGGTCAAATTACAAGCTTATGGTAATGTGCATTTTGTGGAAACTTGAGTGTATATTTCCCTACTCCCTAAACACTTAGAGAGATTGTGAGTGAGTGCCTTTGTTCACAAAAATGTATTCCTCAGGGACATGAGCCTCTAATTGGGCAACTTTTTGGCACCTCATATGTGTTATATTGTCTATTGTCTGTTATTGTGCTTTAAATTTTGGGTTTCTTATTTGGTTGTCTCTATTATCTATTTGAAAATTTTATTGAGCCAGGAAACTTGCTTGAAGACAAGCAAATGTTAAGTGTGGGGGAGTTGATAAGCTCCAATTTAGTGCATTCTTAGAGATATTTTTGAGTCATTTTTAGAGCAATTATTATCAATTATATAAATCACTGACTTAATTTGCTCTTTATTTTGCAGAAATGCTAAAGAGATAAAAGATTGAAAATCCAGTTTAATCTCACTTAAATTATGAGTTTGGCAATTAAAGGAATTGGAAATCAAAATAAAAGAGCCATGGCCCATGTGGCTCAAATGAGAAGTGCGATCCATGAATTGAAATAATGGCCCACGGTTAATGGAACAAACTTGGAGACAAAGAAATGAAGCACAAGACCTAGGCTTGGAAAAGAAGAAAGATATCTTTGAATTAAAAGAAAGAAAGAACAGTAGGCGTGAATCAAGGGGAATCAAATAAATGAGCCGCACAACAAAGAGTTATTTTATATAATTGAAAAGAATAAAAGGAGCAAAGGGCACACACGAACAAGCAGAGGACAGCGGCACACGAGAAGGAGGAACAGAAGCCGCGGCAAAACAGTACCGCCGGCAACGCATAGGAGAGGTTTTTGGGTACCGTTTTCGACACCGTGAGAGAGCTCTGGAGCAGAAAAAGGAGACTAAAATTTCAAGATCAGAAATTTCTCTATTCCGGGTTATTTTTATCTCTAATTTATGACTCCTAATTTTATTTTATTGTTCTCGAACACTATGGATAGCTAAATCCTCTTCTAGGGTCTTAGGTGGATCTTGCATGATTAGAGACCTTTTTATGTTCTAATTTCTGGTTTGAGTTCCTGTTTTTATTTTAATTAATATTGTCCTATTGTTTTTATCACATGATTAGGATTAGCTACCCTTTGCATGTTTATAATCAATTAGTTGATCAGCGACCGTACTGCAATTAGTTGGTGGACCTATAGGATAATTGGGGCTATAATTAGGGCATGACCAAACCATAATTTAGTCTTCCAATCATTCAACCTTTTTGCTCTTTATGCTTTTCCTGAATTTAAATTCTTGCATGACCAAACGAGGGTTAATTTAGGAAAAAAGAATATTAATCGCGAATGACCAAACGGATTAATAGTTTTAGTAAAGGGATTGGTAATTAAGTAAAATAAGGGAATTCAGGTAGGAATTAGACATAGGGGAATCGAAGCTTGCAAGTGAAACCGTGACCCTAGACCTCCTCCATTTATTAAATCTAGTATTTCAATTATTGTTATTTATTTCTTTTTATTTGTTTTCATTACAACTAAATCATTGGTTCGTCTAAACAATAAATAATCTCGATTAGTTTGGTACTTGCTAATTAATCCATGTGGATACGATAATCTTTTATACTACTTCTGCGAAAGAGTACACCTGCTCTAAGTGTGTTTTTAACGCAACAGATTTATTTTATTATTATTATTTTAGTAAAAGGAAAAGTAAATAAAATAAATTAAAAAAAATACACCGGTTAAAATTGGGTGTTCACAACTGTATTGCAATAACTAGTGTAGCGACCGAAAAATCCGGGAGAGGATTCCTCGAAGGTTTAAAAAAATGAAGCCGCCACCAAAGTTTAGTTTAAGGGCAAACATTGGAAAATCCCTTTTGTATTGGATAAGGGTCCTTGAGACCATATTTGGGTTCGGGAATCGGTTATGCGTGGGGAAGGTATTAGCACCCCACGACATCCTTCCTAAGGAAGGTTACCTGCTAACTAGTTGTAGAAGCGAAAGTTAATTTTGAAAACGTTTATTTTTACCCTTTTATTGTGAATTGAAGAGAAAGAAGAAAATTGATATTTTATTTAAATTTAAGAAAGGGATTATTTAGGAGAAGACTGAAAAAGGTTTTTTATTAGTGCAATTGACTGAGGTCGGCCGCCCTCTGCTCCTACGTATCTCTTGGTAGAGAATCAAATCACACATAGTTCTTGGTAGAAAAATGTTTGTTGGTTGGTATTTTTTAATATAGGGATCTTAGGACTCCTGAGTGATCAGTTCATTTGTCCTAAAATGATGACTAACCCGACTGTACAGTCGGCTTAGTCCCCTATTTTGTAAAAATGGGGTTTTTGGAGTTTGGAAAATGGTTTGATGTGTGTTGGTTTGATTTTATTGGAATAGGGGTTTTAGGACTCTTGATCCGTACGGTTCATTCGTCCTAAAACGGTGACTAACCCGGCCGTACGGCCGACTTAACCCCCTATTTTGAAAATTTGATTTGTGGAAGAAATGTATTTGAATTTATTTTTATTTAGGAATTGTTTGTTTTAAATAGGGATTTTAGGACATGATCCGTAACGGTTCATTAGTGACCTAAAAAGCAGGCTAACCCGACTGTACAGTCGACTTAGTCCCCTATTTATATGTTTATGTGAAAGAAATTATTTTTGGAAAGAAATAAATAGAAAAACGAAAAGGGGCTGCATTAATAAAACAGGGGTGCAGTTAGAACAGATGGCTGTATTATTAAAAGGGAGCTGTGGAAAGCAGAAGCCCAGTTCGTTTTTGGTAAAATGGCCTGCGAGAATGTGGGCTTCTCAGGGGGGAGCGTATTCAGGAAAACGGGAGGGTGTGTTTAGTAAACTGAAATAATAAAAAAATAAAATAAAATAAAATTAAAATGAAATAGAATGGGAAGAGGTCTAAAAGGGAAAATTAGGTTTTGTGTAAACCTAGTTTCCTCTCCTCACTCGCTGTGCCGCAATCAACTTAGAGTGGAGAGAGGGAGAGAGGTCTTTTCGTAGAGAAGGGGAGACGCGAGGTGTCCGGCGAGAGAGAGGGAGAGAGAGAACGCGTGACAACGAAGGGAGGTTCACGGTGCACGACGGTTGTGTGCAACGGCTCCGGAGAGAGTGACCGGCCGTTCCTTGGCCGGTTTCGTTCGCGACAACGACAGTGTGGCTGCAGAACGATGGCGACGGCGTGGCTGCAGAACGATGACGACGACGGGTTGTTTGCGGTTGTGTAGAGGAGCATCACGACTGTATTCGCGGCAAAGGGGGGTGCGACGGCGTGTTCTGGCCAACGTAGGTGTTTTTGTTTGGGGGAAGCGGCGGTTCACGGCCATCGACCACCGTCTACGGTGATCGGACTCTAAGGAGGTGAGTTTCGCTATTTTTTGCTTTTACGGTTCTCTTCTTCTTTTTTCTGCTTCTGATCTTCTTATTATTTATTTTTTTTACGTTTGTTTTTTTTGCTCTCTGGGTGATTTACGGCCAACGGTGACAGGAGGGGCGAGGGCTGACGGTGTTGCGCTTGGAGTCAACGGTGACGGTGCGTCAAACGACAGCAACAATGCACTTTGGGGGAACAACCACCGTCTACGGTGGTCGGAATTGGTACGGCTCTGACTAGTTTTTTTTCCTTTTTTTTCTATGTTTTCCTAGACCCTAAATCCTAATGTTAAACTGAAAACTTAATTCTACTTAGTTCTGTACATTGATTTGTTCTGAAAACTTAAGAGGCTAATCTGGAACCCTAATTTTATTTGTTCTGTACATTGATTCAATGTTCTTACGTTGTTCTAAATTTTTTTACTAATTCTACTCTAATTCTACTGTACATTGATTCTAAATTCTACTTAGTTGTCAAAACCCTTCTAATATTATATTTCAGATTTCTAAATTATTCTAGTAAATAAAAAAGGCGTGTAAGAGTAAAAAGCAATCCAAACCTGGTCTCCTGGATGAAAATTGATTTCTTATTGTTGCTGAATGCTGCCTATTGCTACTGGTGTTCCTCTGCTTTGCTGCTTCTATTTCTGAACTTTTAGTGTTTTGCGATTAGGGTTTCAATGTGAAAACCCTAATCTTTTGGTTCTGAATCTCTATGTATTTTCTACGTGATTTTTGGGTGCCTTTTCTAATGAAATGCATTTTGCTTTTATAGGTAAAAACAGAATCAAATAATTATGATGATTGATCTTTTTTCCATTTCAGGATCAGGATTAGGGTTGAGAAGGCTTGTTCACCAAGGAGAGCAAGAAGGAAGAGAGGCCCAACTGCTGTCTTTTTCTCATTTTTTTGTAATTTTCGTTTTTTCTGATTTTTTTGTATTTTTTAGATTTTTGGATTATTGTAAATATTATTTTTAATTCTGATTTTATTTAATATTTTTTGGGATATTTGTAAACTGCTATTTGGACAGATTTATTGTTTTGGGTCAAAATGGAAGAGAATGATTAAATTGGGCCAAGCCCAATCAAAACTAAACATAGGCCCAATTTAGACAAATGACAGAATAAAGCCCAATTAGAACAATTTTCTAAAGTCAGGTCCAATCTAGACAAATTACTATTATAGGTCCAATAACCACATAAGCCCAATTAGGCAAGCTAACAAAATCAGGCCCAAAAGGTTGGGCATAGGCCCAATTAGACAAACCGGTCCGAATTAGAAGCAAAACAGTGTTTGAAATGCCATGCGCTTGTGACACGGGGTTAAAGCGATTATGATAAAAGACCGGGCAAAATTAGGGTATAACAGCTGCCCCTCTTTATTTATATTTTACTAGAAAAGGTGAACGGTGTTCAGATTTTCGTAGTAGAAATACAAATAAAGATAGATTAGACGCTAATTTTGTCCGCTTAGGGGGAAGATGAGTTAGGGAAACGAGGGACGATTAACACTTGGCGTGTTAACGGAGAACAATAAAGAAACGATCGCTGGGGACCTGGAGAAGCCTTGGGGCTCTAGAAGAGCATTTGGGCTCTAAGGGAGCACTGGGGCTCCAAGGGGTTGCCTAAACCCTAAAGGACCAATTGGGGTCCGAAGGTGCACTCGGGCTTTGAAGGACCACTGGGGGTCAAAAAGAGCACAAACTAGCAATGGTACTAGTAAAATGGTATGCTCGGGGGTGGCCTTTTTCGAGCGGCCGGAGGGGCAAGATCAGGTCGTTGACCTAATTTTCTCACCTCCAAGGACGTCCACCATGTCTTAGGCTGACACAGCTAGTCTGAAGGACCTGGGGTCGGATGATCCGTCGCGCTCAGTGGCGACATAGTGATCTTGAGGGTAGAGTTCGAAGTCGTTGCTTTGACATACTGGGTCGAACTGAACTGATGGACCTGGGGTCGGATGATCCGTCGGTTGCTCGATAACGCGACGTGCGATCTAGAATGAATGACCATTGGAGGTCTAAATTAAGACAGCGATGGGGCTGCGAGGGACTGCTGGGGGTCCGAGACTCTGAATTGTGATATGAGACCAGTGCTAGGAGCATTGACTTTGGGGGGACCAATTATTGGGATTGACACATGGCGTATTTGCCTAGAACTTAACTAATGAATGCATTTACCTGAGAAGGGAAAAGCTATCTATATTTGGCATATCTAAAAAATGCGATGAATGATGCATGCGTGTAATATAAGTGTGTGAAATGGTAGGTGTCCGATGGGATGAATGAAACGTATATTAATGCATGATGGAATGATTTATGCTATGTGGATGATTTTTCTTTTTTGGTCCTCCTTTTTTGCTTTTCTTTTTTTGGGGCTCTCTTTTTGCTGGTCCTTCAACTCGCAGGACTCCCGGCATGGGGTTACGAGGCCAGCAAGTGTATTCGTACTGCTAAGTCAATTGCACATTACTGGGACTTATCAGATGATCGCGCATTTATTGTTCTATTCCCGCAGTTCCTTTCTTCTTTATAAGTGTTTTAATGAAAGACTATACCTCTTCTGTGATTCTCGGAAATTTCGTAATGATTGTAACACTTTTGATTATGCCATTTTTCTCAACTCAGTATCAATTATCACAAAACATCATTTCAAAAATAGACGGAAGTAAAAAGAAAGGAAAGTGTTTGATATTGACATTGGAGGCCAAATGTGCAGAAGGCACACCGACTTAAGATTACGTCAGGAATTTCATTGAAAGAATAGAAAAGCTGAAATACTAAGCAGACTTCTCGGTAGTTGGTGTCCTTGAAAATAACGGTGCTGGCCACCCATGCTCACGACCTTGATCACTCATCATCCGACTTTTGGAAGTGTTGATTGCCCCAATGTTGTTTAGTCCAATTTCCTGACCCTAATTTTTGCCTGGATTGTCCCTTTTGGATTTTCAATCCACCGGGTCGCTCTAACTTTTGCCTAGGCCGCCCTTCCGGGTTTTCAACCTAGCGAGCTTATTTTTGCTTGGCTCATCTTTCTCATTTTTCTATACTCCTTTTTTAGGCGGCGTTCACTGGGAGTGGGAGGTCTTCCCTGTCCATTTTTGTGAGAATTAAGGCTCTTCCAGAGAATAATTTCTTTACCATGTGAGGTCCTTTAGAGTTCGAGGTCCATTTCCTGCGGGAATCCTTTTGGGTATGACTTTCTTGGGCACCAAGTCTCCTTAAAATTGTTGAGGAAAGACTTTCTTTTGTTAAGTTTTCTTTGTTCTTTTCTGGTATGACATAAGACAACCCTTCTTTTGTTTGGTGAGGTTTAATGGAAGTACTACTCCCATCGTACGGGGTTGCCCCTGTTGAAGTATGAACTAGGTCTGATCTCCACGTGAGGTGAAATGTCACTATGATATTCTTCATTTGTTGTTGCAACTGCCCCATTTTTTTTGGGCGGTATGGGAAGGGATCATGATGCTCGACTTGGAGTCCTTACATAGTCCTTTCATCGTTATCTGTGATGATTTTTTTAGGAAAGCCGTAACGGCAGACCAAATTTCTCGACAATCACGGATTTATTACACCAGTGGGCGTCTTATGTCAGACAAGGTGATGTAAGCGAACTTTCTTGATTTGCTATCCTTTGGGTGTGATGTTAATTTTAACACCGTTTTGTCTTCTTCTGTGCCCAAGTTGATCATTTCGTTTGATTCCACGCGAGGATGGGTTACTTTATCCTTTTGTTCCGTTATTATCATTACCTCTAGAAGAGTTTCCCAGTTATCTTCAACATATTCCTTGGTTTGATTAATAGGGCGATTAAAGTTATGACATGAATTACCGACGTTGTTATTTTCAAGGACAAGTTATTTAAGTTTGCATTAGTAGAAATTGAGGAAGAATAAAAGAAAAAGTAAAGCGAGCAAATGAGTAAAAAGGAATTTATCGGAGAATTCAAAATGCTATTTTATTAATATTGATACCGGAAAGAAACATGCATGCCCTTATTGGAATGTCCTAAGGCTTTGGGCAGAGCCATAGGATTTGCATTACGTAACATTACTTTGAACCGAAAATCACAAGAAAATCAACAATCTCCCAATTCATAAGTGCTTCAGTTGCAGGACAAAGGCGCACAAGGTTGATGATGTTGTTTTTAGCCCTTTGATCGCCTTCAAAAGCACGGACGGATGACTTCTCATGCCCATGGCAAAGAGTTAGCGCCTCCGTTCGGAGCATCCTCATTGAAGCTCAACCAATTGGATTCGATCAGATCCTGAACCACATGTTTCAGTGCTTTGCAGTTTTCTACTGAATGCCCAATTGCGCCTGCGTGAAATTCGCAAGTGGCGTTCGGGTCATAGCCTCTCGGGAAAGGAGGTTCAATGGGCTTCATCGGGCGGGGGGAGATTAGGTTGTGACTAGTGAGGTGGTCTAACAGATCTGAGTAGGATGTGGGAATTGGATCAAACTGTACATGTCTCCTTTCTGGGTAGTTTGGTGGTTTATGGCTTTTAGTGGTTTGGGTAGAGAGGTGCAGGGCTCGAGGATGGTTTTTGGAAGTGTAAGAGGCTTTCACTGATCTTGTTATGGAGTTGGTTTCCCCTTCATTATTTCTAACAAATCCTGCGAAGGACTTCTTTGGGTTATTGGTTTCGGCTGAACCGTAAGAAATTTTCCCGTTTCTCATTCCGCTTTCCAACCTTTCCCCGATGGTGATCATGTCTGAGAAGTTAGAGGATACACTCCCAATTAATCTGTCATAGAAGGGTGATTGCAACGTATCTATGAACATGGATACCATCTCTTTCTCTAGTAGAGGCGGTGCTACCTGCGCTGCCGATCCTCTCCAACGCTGGGCATACTCCTTGAATGATTCGTTGTTTCTTTTCACCATATTCTGCAGTTGTGCTCTGTCAGGAGCCATATCGATGCTGTATTTGTACTGCTTTAAGAAAGCGTCAGCCAGATCTTTCCAACATCGAATGTGGGTGCGTTCCAACTGCATGTACCAGCTTGAGGCTGCCCCAGTCAAGCTGTCTTGAAAGTAATGGACGAGCAGTTTGTCGTCGTGTGCAAATGCGGCCATTCTTCTACAATACATAGTCAGATGGATAGCGGGACAAGTTACCCCTCTGTATTTGTCAAAGTCGGGCACTTTGAACTTGGGTGGGATAATCACATTAGGGACGAGACACAGATCATATGCATCCCTTGCCCCAACGTTGAATCCTTCCATTGCTCTCAGGCGCTCTTCTAGCATCTGATATTTGTCCTTGGGCTGAGAGTCCTCCATTGAGTAGTTATGAGTGGGTCCTCTCATGTTGTAGTGGGGAGGAACCATTGGCATTGTAGTGGAGCTCGGTGTAGGAGGATGATGAATTACTACTTGTGACGGAGTATAACCCTGTGGGATGACCTGTGGTGCAATCGTAGGACTTGAGAAGTGAACTCGCGGTATTTCTACATTTGTATTTTGAGCTGATGGTCCAGCGACTCCCGGAGGTCCTTCCTCTTGATTGGCTTCCATGGTAGGAGGAGTATAATCAGCTGGGAGACCGTAAGGAGGCCATTGGTAGCTCTGGACATTCACTCCAGCGGTGTATGGAGTCTCAGAGCTGGGAGGAGGGGGGAGACTTGTAGCATTGTTCTCAGTATTCCCTGCCGAAACACCTTCATCTACATTTCTTCTCTCGAGGAGTTTCACGAATTCATACATTTGATCTTTCAGTGCCATCATCTCGGTCATTTGATCTTTCAATGTTATCATCTCGCTCATTTGATCCTTCAGCTTTGCAATGTCTTTCCTCAGAGTCTGATTATCCTCTTCGGCCATTTTTCTTGCTTTGTCCGGTAGCGATGTTGATGAACCAGCTTGCCTTTTTACTCTCTGTTTATTTTTCAATTTTTTCTTTTTTCGTAAGTACATGAATGAGCGAATGAATGTGCATGAAATGCAAATGTATGATTTCGTGTCACGCCGGGGAAATTGTAAGTTTCTGTTTGACGCAGAACTGAAAGAAACTTAAGATTTATTAATGTAAAATGTTTGATCCATCTCGTCAGAAGGGAAGTTTTACAATTCCCTAGCGGTCATTGAAATGCATGAAGAATGAAATGTTAATGTGCAATAATTAAATTTTTTATGCCATGCAAAAGGGAAAGATAAAAATGCATGAGGTATGCTAAGAAAATAATTTGCCGAAATAACGTATGATTTTTTGAAATTTTTTTAGAAGACCGGAAAAATGTATCAGTGTTTGTTTGAATGCAAGGGTATGAGGCTCCTTTGTGTCCTACGAGGGTTCCTTAGAGAATAGGTCTAGGGCTTGTCTGTTAAGTGAACCTTTCAGAGGGTAGTTCTAAAGAGTCCTACATAAGGTTCCTAGAGCCAACGACCCCAGTTAAGAACACTGATCAACAACAATAGGCAAGCTATTAGGAGTGCCAGCATTCTCAAGAGGGACCAAACTCTAGGTGAGACTTTCGTGACCACCCAACAGGACGCACATCCAGTAGGCCATCACTACGCAGTCTCGTTCTAACTTAGGTTATTCTCCAGTCCGGGTATAGGACTATTCTCACGTGTGTGCAAAAGTGTGATAGTGGAGTGTGTGAAGGAGCAAAGTATCAAGAATACCCCCCAAGCTGCAAAACAAACAAACATATATACAAAAAGTGGTCTTCTATCCTAGGGTTTTCATATCACAAAAGAATAATATGCAATAAAAAATAAAAGACAAAAGGGAAGGGTAAAAATAAACATTAAATTAACAATTGATCCTACAACTAATTAGACTAGGTTTGACTCTCTAATGTCCCCAGTGAAGTCGCCAACTGTAGCGACCGAAAAATCCGGGAGAGGATTCCTCGAAGGTTTAAAAAAATGAAGCCGCCACCAAAGTTTAGTTTAAGGGCAAACATTGGAAATCCCTTTTGGATTGGAAAAGGGTCCTTGAGACCAGATTTGGGTTCGGGAGTCGGTTATGCGTGGGGAAGGTATTAGCACCCCACGACATCCTTCCTAAGGAAGGTTACCTGCTAACTAGTTGTAGAAGCGAAAGTTAATTTTGAAAACGTTTATTTTTACCCTTTTATTGTGAATTGAAGAGAAAGAAGAAAATTGATATTTTATTTAAATTTAAGAAAGGGATTATTTAGGAGAAGACTGAAAAAGGTTTTTTATTAGTGCAATTGACAGAGGTCGGCCGCCCTCTGCTCCTACGTATCTCTTGGTAGAGAATCAAATCACACGTAGTTCTTGGTAGAAAAATGTTTGTTGGTTGGTATTTTTTAATATAGGGATCTTAGGACTCCTGAGTGATCAGTTCATTTGTCCTAAAATGATGACTAACCCGACCGTACAGTCGCCTTAGTCCCCTATTTTGTAAAAATGGGGTTTTTGGAGTTTGGAAAATGGTTTGATGTGTGTTGGTTTGATTTTATTGGAATAGGGGTTTTAGGACTCTTGATCCGTACGGTTCATTCGTCCTAAAACGGTGACTAACCCGGCCGTACGGCCGACTTAACCCCCTATTTTGAAAATTTGATTTGTGGAAGAAATGTATTTGAATTTATTTTTATTTAGGAATTGTTTGTTTTAAATAGGGATTTTAGGACATGATCCGTAACGGTTCATTAGTAACCTAAAAAGCAGACTAACCCGACTGTACAGTCGACTTAGTCCCCTATTTATATGTTTATGTGAAAGAAATTATTTTTGGAAAGAAATAAATAGAAAAACGAAAAGGGGCTGCATTAATAAAACAGGGGTGCAGTTAGAACAGATGGCTGTATTATTAAAAGGGAGCTGTGGAAAGCAAAAGCCCAGTTCGTTTTTGGTAAACTGGCCTGCGAGAACGTGGGCTTCTCAGGAGGGAGCGTATTCAGGAAAACGGGAGGGTGTGTTTAGTAAACTGAAATAATAAAAAAATAAAATAAAATAAAATAAAAATGAAATAGAATGGGAAGAGGTCTAAAAGGGAAAATTAGGTTTTGTGTAAACCTAGTTTCCTCTCCTCACTCGCTGTGCCGCAATCAACTTAGAGTGGAGAGAGGGCGAGAGGTCTCTTCTTCTTTTTTCTGCTTCTGATCTTCTTATTTTTTTTTTACGTTTGTTTTTTTTTGCTCTCTGGGTGATTTACGGCTAACGGTGACAGGAGGGGCGAGGGCTGACGGTGTTGCGCTTGGAGTCAACGGTGACGGTGCGTCAAACGACAGCAACAATGCACTTTGGGGGAACGACCACCGTCTACGGTGGTCGAAATTGGTACGGCTCTGACTAGTTTTTTTTCCTTTTTTTTCTATGTTTTCCTAGACCCTAAATCCTAATGTTAAACTGAAAACTTAATTCTACTTAGTTCTGTACATTGATTTGTTCTGAAAACTTAAGAGGCTAATCTGGAACCCTAATTTTATTTGTTCTGTACATTGATTCAATGTTCTTACGTTGTTCTAAATTTTTTTACTAATTCTACTCTAATTCTACTGTACATTGATTCTAAATTCTACTTAGTTTTCAAAACCCTTCTAATATTATATTTCAGATTTCTAAATTATTCTAGTAAATAAAAAAGGCGTGTAAGAGTAAAAAGCAATCCAAACCTGGTCTCCTGGATGAAAATTGATTTCTTATTGTTGCTGAATGCTGCCTATTGCTACTGGTGTTCCTCTGCTTTGCTGCTTCTATTTCTGAACTTTTAGTGTTTTGCGATTAGGGTTTCAATGTGAAAACCCTAATCTTTTGGTTCTGAATCTCTATGTATTTTCTACGTGATTTTTGGGTGCCTTTTCTAATGAAATGCATTTTGCTTTTATAGGTAAAAACAGAATCAAATAATTATGATGATTAATATTTTTTCCATTTCAGGATCAGGATTAGGGTTGAGAAGGCTTGTTCACCAAGGAGAGCAAGAAGGAAGAGAGGCCCAGCTGCTGTCTTTTTCTCATTTTTTTTGTAATTTTCATTTTTTCTGATTTTTTTGTATTTTTGGTTATTATTTTGTATTTTTTAGATTTTTGGATTATTGTAAATATTATTTTTAATTCTGATTTTATTTAATATTTTTTGGGATATTTGTAAACTGCTATTTGGACAGATTTATTGTTTTGGGTCAAAATGGAAGAGAATGATTAAATTGGGCCAAGCCCAATCAAAACTAAACATAGGCCCAATTTAGACAAATGACTAGAATAAAGCCCAATTAGAACAATTTTCTAAAGTCAGGTCCAATCTAGACAAATTACTATTATAGGTCCAATAACCACATAAGCCCAATTAGGCAAGCTAACAAAATTAGGCCCAAAAGGTTGGGCATAGGCCCAATTAGACAAACCGGTCCGAATTAGAAGCAAAACAGTGTTTGAAATGCCATGGGCTTGTGACACGGGGTTAAAGCGATTATGATAAAAGACCGGGCAAAATTAGGGTATAACAACTAGTAGTGAGTGAAAAGAATTGGAATTGTTGTTTCCCTTATCATAATTTAGGCTATGAATTTTGTTGCAATAGCACAATTGCACTATTCATTTTGTTCTTGTTTTTCCGACAGGGTATTCATTTTGTCCTTGAATATTAAGGTTACTATTTGTTAGCTGTTGAGAAAAACAATTTTTTTTTAAAAAAAAAAATAGTTTTAACATCGGTTCCCAAGAACCTGATGTTAATAAAGGGACCTTTAACATCGGTCCTTCAGACAACAGATATAAAAAATACTTTTCGGATCAGGTGGTTCTAAAAATCCGATGCCAAAAAGGTGCTAAAATCTAATTAAAAAAGACTTTTCGCATCGGGTGGAAATACAACGGATGCGAAAAATACTTTTCACATCAGGTCCGTAACTGATGTAAAAGGTGCGTACTTTTAACATCACCTGAATCTGTAACGGACACGGAACTGATGCGAAAAATAATTTTTAACCGATGCGAAAAGCCTAAATTGTAGTAGTGCCCAAATGACTCAGTGTTGTGATCAGTGTTGTGATAGCATTCAGTGCGCAGAATTGAAAGTGGATTTTCAAATCCTAGTAACCGAATGTTGCCAAGGTTCCCTTATTCCTAAGCTCTCATTGGGTTCATTCTGTAGTGTGTAAAGCATGTTTCAGATCACACTATAGCCCTAGCTTCATATTCCTATCCTTCACGAGGAAAAAGTAATATTCCTATTACCTTTCAAACTATATTAACTTGTGAAATTAGCACTTTAATCCTTTTCAGAAATTAAAGCACATTACCCAAATTAAAGCACATTACCCTAATTAAAGTGATCAAGTTCAAAAAGAGTGTATGACATTACATCACACAAGTTAATGAAGCATCAAACATTAATCACAACACTAACCATTTAGTTCCAAAATACATCACATAGTCTTGACTTAAAAGGATCTAGCTCATAATGAGCTTAAACATGACAAAATAGTACCTAGTTACCCCAAATGAAGTCATGATAATCACAATTACAGCTTAGATAAAAAACAGAGGAAGAAAGAAATTACAAACAAATTAGAACTCAAAATAAGCCTCCAGTGCTGCAAATCTGCTCCACAGAATCTGTGTTGTGCTGATGAAAAACAGTGCTGCAGAAGGTGAATTCTCAGCTCCAAAAATGGAGTTTTGGTACCAAAAATGGTGATGGAGGTGGAATGGAAAAGATGAGGTGATGGTGGCTGCTAGGGTTTCGTGGATGGAGGGTATGGAAGAGTGGGGGTGTCTCCTTTTAAGTTAAGTCTTGCCTTTTATATGCAATTCTCTCTCCAAGGACCCTTCACACAAGACACGTGCTGAAAAGTGTAAAAGTAACCCTAAAGCAATGACATTTTGTCTTGTAGTGCCTCATTAATAAAGCAGATTCCTTTTGCACACCTCCACATAAGACAAAACACCTTTTTCATTGATTTCAACACTTTTTTCATTGATTTCAACACTACGAACAACACCTGAACTAGATTTCCTGCACAACTAAATACAAGGTAAAATCTCACAAAATGGCACTAAAAATGCCCAAAATACAATTTAAACACTACGAACACATTTATATTAAATTATATACAAATACTCTATTTATTTACATTAATTACCATTAAACAAGCTTAATTCTCATTTGTTTTGGCATAAATAACTCTTATTTTTAAGAGTTATGAAACTGCGTGATCAATATCGTGTCTCCTATTTCTGTTTTTCGTTTCTATTATTATTTCTTTGTTTACTACTGCTATTACAATAATTAGTATCAGAAGATGTCTAAATCTGGTGCGAAATTTGAAGTGGCAAGGTTTGATGGGACGGGCAATTTCGGATTATGACAAAGAGGGTTAATGATCTTTTGGCTCAGCAAAGTTTACAGACGGCGCTGCGTGAGACGAAACCAACAGACATGGCGGACGACGATTGGGCAGAGATGAAGGAGACGGTCGCGGGATTGATACATCTATGTCTTTCAAACGAAGTGAGGTATCATATCCTGGACCTAACGACTCCGAAGGCGGTTTGGGATAAATTGGAGAGTCAGTATATGTCGAAGATGCTAATGAACAAGTTATTCGCAAAACAATGACTATACAGCTTGAAGATGCAGGAAGGATCTGGTTTGCAGCAACACGTCAATACCTTCAATAACATAATCATTGATTTGGTGAGACTAGGGGTAAAGATCGATGACAAAGACAAGGCAATAATTCTGTTGTGCTCGTTGTCGGGTTCTTACGACCCCTTGGTGACTACTTTTACCTACCGAAAAGACACTATCAGCCTCGATACAATTACTGCTACACTATTGTCTCATTCTCAAAGGAGACAAAGTGTAGAGGAAGGAAGTCAATGTGAGGGTTTGTATGTGAAGGGGAGTCAAGATCGTGGCCGGAACAAGGGCAAAGCAGGTTCTGGAAAGAGAAGGTCTAAATCCAAGAACAGAAAAACATCAGAGTGCCATATTTGCAAACAGATTGGGCATTGGAAGAGGGACTGTCCAAACAGAAAGCAGGGCGCATCGAGCTCTTCAAACGTGGTTCAAACCGATGATTCTGGCAGTGAAGGCGATGTTCTTTGTGGTTCATCTAGCAAGTGCATAGATGCGTGGATTCTTGATTCTGGATGCTCCTATCACATGACGCCGCACCGGGAGTGGTTTACAACATTCAGGTCAGGTGATTTTGGATTTGTTTATTTGGGTGATGATAAAGCTTGTGCTATCACAAGAACGGGACAAATCAAAATTACTATGGACGATGGTGGCGTGCGAATGTTGAACGATGTTAGATATATTCCAGAATTGAGAAAGAATTTGATTTCTTTAGGTACTCTACAGGCAAATGTTTTTTCCTATTGGTCTGATGGAGATAGGGACATCATGAAGGTCAGCAAGGGTACATTGACAATAATGAGAGCAAAGAGGACTGCAGGTACCATCTACAAACTGTTGGGTTGTACTGTTGTAGGTGATGTTGCGTCAGTTGAGTCTGATAATGATGCAACTGAGCTCTGGCACATGTGTTTGGGTCATCTTAGTGGGTGTGGGATGATGGAACTTCATAAGAGAAATCTATTGAAGAGTATTCGCAGTTGCAAGCTAGAATTGTTCAAGTATTGTATACTTGGGAAATAGTGTCGTGTTCGGTTCAAGACAGGGAAACACAAAACAAAGGGAATCCTGGACTATGTGCATTCTGATGTGTGGGGGGCTAACAAAGAGCCCTCCATGGGTGGTGCCAAGTATTTTGTGACTTTTACCGATCATTTTTCTCACAAGGTTTGGGTGTATTTTCTAAAGCATAAATCTGAAGAATTTCACAAGTTCAAGTTTAAGGCAGAAGTAGAGAATCAAACGGGCAGAAAAATCAAGTATTTGCGGTCAGATAATGGGACTGAGTACACTGATTCAAACTTCCAGAAATTTTGTGAAGAACATGGTATTCAGAGGCATTTTTAGTTCGAAAAACACCACAGCAGAATGGTGTCGCAGAAAGAATGAACCGGACGCTAACTAAAAAGGCAAGATGTCTCCGGTTGAATGCTGGATTATCAAAGGGTTTATGGACAGAGGCAATTGTAATACCCCAATTTTGTCCGACTAGTTTACCAAAAATAAAATAAAAATTGTCTTTCCGTGAACACGAAGTTCTAACGGTATTTTGTCTGGCAGTTGAAAGAAACTCAAAGCATAGGTCGAGGTATGCGCGCATTATTCTTGACTGCGTACGCGCCTCATTCTCGTCATACCCCAATTTTGTCCATTAAAAAAAAAATAATAACGTTTTTCTTCTTTGTCGCTATATATCTTATTTCGTAAAAGTTGAAAAAAATACAAATTCATTTTCAAGTTATACTTTACTTCCCATTTAGTTAGTAAATATATTTAACAGTATAAAAAAGAAAGTAAAAGAAAAGAAAAAAAACAAGAAAAGAGAAAAGGAGAGGCGATTTAGTAAAAAAGGGAGTGTAAGTGACGTTTTTAAGGCTTATTGGTGTTCCAGCGAATTGGGCCATTGGAGGCCCACGCGTTTGGCCCGACCCGGTAACCATGTTCCTAACCTAAACCTAATTGCCTCCATCTAACCCCAACTCCCCACACCAGCCGCAACCCTTTGTCTTCTCTCTCATACGCTCCATTTTCTCTCTTTTTTTCAAAACATCACTTCCATCTAAACCTAATTTCCCATCAGCCGTACAGTCCCCCCTCTTCTCCCCCTTCCACGCCTCCTTTCTCTCCTTCCCACGCCTCCTTTCATCTTCTCTCTCCCACGCCTCCTCCCAAAACGTCACTCCCATCAAACCCTAGCCGTCCCCTTCCTCTCTTCTCTTCCTTTCACGCTTCCTTTCTCTCCTCTCTCATGAAATCACCATTTTTGGTGCCCCCTTTCTCTCATTTCCCTCACGCAAACCCCTACTTTCGTCACCAACCTTCAAAAAGCCAACGGTCCCATGATGAATCGGCGGTTCATGCGTTTTTTCTCTCGGTTTTTCGTGGAGGGCCTCGGTTGTAAAGAGGAAACACAGTGATTTATACATATTTTCAGATATGAGTGCAAGAAAAAATGAAAAAACGAAGGAGAAAGCATAGCACTACAAATCCGATTTCCTAGTATAAATATGGGCCGAATCCTTGAACGTAGGAGAGGTTTTCGGTTGGTGTTTAAGAGCAAGAAGGAGGAAGATCCGAACGTGGGTGGAGATCTTGGAGCAAGAAGCGAAATCAGTTTTTTTTTTCTTTCTTGAAATACTTGAGTGAAAGAGAAAGAGAGAGTTCTTCATTTTTTTCCTTTTTGTTTCTCTTACTAAAATTATCATCAAAATTAATTTTATTCTTTTATGTGAGATCCAAGAGGAAGGATTATTTACTCAAGCTTTGTGGTAATTCCTCTACCTTAGTCTTCTTTTTCGTTTTCATGATCTATTGTACTATTTACATCTTTTATTTCATACTCCTTGCAAGTTATGTTTGCTGTCTGTATACTTGGATGTTGAAATTTGTGGATTTGTTGATGATCTTCTATGTTATTTTGATAGACCAAATCTCATAATTTCATAATTTGTTGACCACGATTTTTGTTGTTCATTTGGGAGTGCCATAATTTGTGGAAATGTATTAATGCATTGTAACAACAAATATGATGATTGTCATTAACATCATAAACCCAATATTTTCTATAAAAATGATTAAGGCAATTTTTCATTATCAAAAGGTAGACCAGGAATGCCTCAATTGCCGACAAATGATTCTTGTGTTTTATTATTTTATTTTTTTTTTTCAACCAAAAATTATTTCAACCAAAAATAATAACAAAAGAATCCCAAACAAAAAACAAAAAAGACCTTCCCTTAGCAAAAAAAGGGGGCAGAAAAGACATTTTTTCTATTAAGTAAACAAGTAAACTGATTTTTATGTTTTTTTCTTCATTTATTTATTTATTCGTTTTTTTTATTTAACCAAAATTATCTCAACCAAAAATGATAACAAAAGAAAAAAGAACAAAAAAAAAAAGGAAAAAACATTCCCTTAGTAAAAAAGAGGCAGATGAGACTTTTTTTAGTAAATAAGTTAAAACTGCTACTCGCACCCCCCCCAGGCTCAAGCATCGGGCCCTTTTTGTCACTTAAGCCCAGTTTCGCTAACTGGGCCCTCCCATGCGAACTGGGCTTCCTTTTTTTTCACACCCCTCATTTTGATAACTTAACCCCTTTGAAAGAGCCCAACATTTACGCAGCCCATTGGAACAATTTCCTGATCTCTGCACCCCCTCTTTTTTAAAATACAACCCTCCTCGCTGTTTACACCCCATTTTTGATAATACAGCCTCCTGTAACTTGCACCCCCATTTTACTATTGCACCTCCCTGTTTCCTTTTTTTTTTCTTAAATTTTGTTCATTTCCTTTAAGTAAATTTATTCATCTATTTATTTTTTCTTCTTTCTCTTCACAAACCCTTTTTTCCCAATGATGGATAAATGTCTCACAAACCAAAAATCAATTCAATTGCGAAAACCCTTTTGACTACTTAAAATAAGAACCAATTATCATTAATGATCATTCGCGCCGTTGTCGTTTGGTTATTAACGATAATTCCATTTTCAAAGGAATTAGTAGTGTGACCACTCTAAACCGTTGTTGTTTGGTCTTCATGAATGCTCCAACTTAAATAAAACCAATTGTCATCGATGATCACTCGCGCCGTTGCCGTTTGGTTGTTAATGATGATTTCATTTTCAAAAGAGTTAGTAGTGTGACCACTCTAAACCGTTGTTGTTTGGTCATCGCGAACACTCGAATCAAAAACCAAAACCTTTTTAAAAAAAAAACAGAACTACGTAGCTTTGAATTCTCCATCGCACCGGGAGATACGTAGGAGCGGATATCCTCCGTCAAGCACAATAAACTAAAAACATTTTTTTTTCCTTAAAAAAAAAACAAACACTTTTCCAAAAATAAAATTTTCATTAAGTCTTTTCATTCTCTTTTCGAAAAAAGGGGCAAATTTAAGTATTTTCCAAATCAGCACTTAAAACCACACATCTAATTAAAGGTTCCCTTTCGGTAGAAAGGAGGCGTGGGGTGCTAAAACCTTCCCTATGCCTAACCGACCCCCGAACCCAAATCTTCCGGTTTCCCAAAAGGCCATCCGCTTTCCAAAAGGTTTTTCTTCAATATTTTCCTGATAAAAAACATTGGTGGCGACTTCATTGATTTTCAAAAAGTTGTAAACGAAGAAAGATTCCCTCAGGGACTTTTTCGGGCGCAACAGCTGGCGACTCCACTGGGGACCCTTTTTTTAAGTGGGTCGAGCCTAACTAATTAAATGTGTGGTTTAGCGTGCTATCGATGTGATTTGGATACTTTGTTTGCTTCTATCCCTTTTCGGTTTGCTCTTCTTGTCATGTTGCGCATGTGCATTTATTTTCTCTCCTTTCATGTTTATTTTTCCTCGTTTTTGCTTATGTGCTTAGTACCCTCATGTTTTTCCCCCCATCTTGTTATGTTCCCCTCTTCTTGGCCCCCTTTCTTGAGGTAAGCAAAGCACTTGATTGTTGTTGAAACCCTAGGCTAGCTTATTTGATATTGAACCCTAGTGTAGACAACATGTTATCGCTTGCTATTGTCTGGACTGTTCTGGGTTTTCCTTCGCAGGTGGGGATATATGTGGGTAGTTTTAGGCGGTATGTCCTCGCTACACACACTTACACCTTATGCTTATTATGCTTCGAGAGGGGCCTAAAACCCAAGGTCTGACAACACCTAGGAGAGTGGAAACGAGTAGTGACTGCCAATTGGACCGATGTCCTTCTGCTCTCACGAAAGTTTCAGCCAGAGTATGCTCTTTTATGGTACCTCACACCAGATGGCATTCCATCGTTGTGGGTGTTATCATGAGAAAGATTTAGCTCTGGTAGCCTTTGCGGAGGAGTGAATAGAGCCACATGGGAGGATTACCCTTTAAATTGCTCTAGATCGTAGGTCTCACCTCTTTTTAGGTCACAAGGGCTTTCCAAATTGTGTGCTGCATTGTAAACTAGGCACGTTTTCAAAAAGAAAAGGAGATTTTTCAAAAAAAGAGAAAACAGAGAAAGAGTTGCCGTTGTAACCTTTCTTTCGCCGGTCTGTACGAAGTGACATATGAACCACTTTATTTTTTTTTAAAAAAAAAAAAAAAGAGGGGAGTGAAAGAGTTACCACTGTAGCCTTTCTCATACCGGTCCATATGAAATAACGTGCGACCCGCATTTTCCAAAAAAAACTTGAATCACTGCCAATATGGACTGGCCTCTGAGTTACATAGACATAGAACATCATCATCATTTACACACATCCTTTGCATAAAACATACATTTTCAATAGTTTTCGCATGCATCTTTGCATTTCATCATGGTTTGCTTGCCGAGAACCCCAAGTAATGAGAAATTTTTGTCATAGATACGGCATGGAGTCTAGAAGGGAAACGGTGTATACTCCAAGGTACCCCGTTGTAAACAAGGTAGATGTGACTAGTCTGAAAAAATGTGTTGACCTGATGGGACCTATCGAAAGGGGATCGTTTGATAATGCTTATGGGAACCTCCGGAAGTTGTTGTTGCTAGAGGTGCAGACTGAGGCTATTGTGGCTTTGAGTAGATTTTATGATCCAGAAATCAGGTGCTTTCTTTTCAAAAATTTTCAAATGGCCCCCACATTGGAGGAATATCAGCAGATTTTGGGTTTCACTCAGACAGAAGTTGTCCCCTACCGGTATCAAGAACAGTACTACACAGATGAGGGGTTCGCTGCATTATTGCAAGTGAGTGTAGAGGATCTGAAGCTCCAAAAGCAGAAGAGAAACAATGTGATAGGTTTCCCGCAGAGCTACCTTGAAGGTTTAATGGGAGCCTATGCTAGAAGTAAAAATTGGGTTGTCTTCAAGCGAGTTTTGGCCTTAGCAATTTTTGGGGTTGTTCTCTTTCCGCAGATTGAGAGGTATGTGGATGTGACCGTTATTGGTATTTTCCTAGCTTTTCAGAATAGGAGGAGCCCCATTAATCCAATTCCCGCCATCCTTGCTGACACTTATTCTGCTTTTACTCATCATTGTGACTTGAGAAGGAAGAAAATCTCTTGCTCTTCTCACCTGTTGTATGCGTGGCTTCTCATTCATGCCTTCGCCAACCCAACACGAGTGGAAAAGTTGATTGGCTACGCTGTAACTTGTGAGGTGAAAGCTATGAGTATTCAAGAGTGGATCCAGTTTCTAGGGGGTCTAGATGAGCACTCAATCCGTTGGTATCTCTCATCTTGCTGGGAAGATAGGCCTAAGGTAGTCTTCCGCTGTGGTGGTTTTCAAAATGTCCCGCTGATGGGCACTAAGGGATGCATCAACTACAACCCGTCCCTGACTCTGAGGCAATTGGGGTATCCGATGAGGAATTCGCCTACTGAAGAGATGATATTCCCGCTTTACATCTTTGAAGGAGGACCAAAAGATGACAGTTTGCTTAGAAAGGTCTTGCAAGCCTGGAGTACGGTGGTTCGCATGGGAAAAGTAGAGCTTGCTCAGAGGACTAATGGTATCACCTTCGCTCAGTGGCTTGGGAAAAGAATCCAGAATGTTCAACTGCCCTACCAAAAAAGTTGCAAGTCGAGAGGGAAGTAGTAGACGCCAGTGTCCCTGTTGTCGAAGAATTAGGCGAGGTTAAGTTGGCTCTGATGAAGGCAGAGGAAGAGAATAAATCTTTGCAAGCTGAGAAAGAGAGGATGGCCCTGAAGAACAAAAGGTTGAAAGAAGAAAATGCCCTGAAGTCTGCTACCATTGAGAAGTTCAGTCAGAAACTAAAAGGGGAAGAGGAGAGCAAGTTAGAAGTTCAAAGGTATCTGCAAGGAGCCAAGGAGGAAATCAAGAGGCGAAGCTTGAAAGAGAAGAAGGCCCTGGAAGAAGCCAATCAGTGGAAAGAATTGTGGGATGAAGCAAAAATGGAAGAGAGAGCTGCGAAAAGCTTGCTTGCCAAGTCAAAAAGAGAATCCCGCATGTTACAAGCTGAATGGGAGAGTAAGTTAGACAGTGTTGTGCAAGAGAGAGACTCATTTGAGAACATCCTCAGAGAATATCAGCGGGCCCTAAAAGCAGAGCAAGAGGATTCTGATGAGTTGAAGAAGCGCCTTTGTCACATCAGCGATGCGTACCGGCAAGTGAGGGATGAAAGTCAGTATTGGGAACATCGCTATGTTGAGCTTCTCGGTAGGATTGAAGAGCAGGCAGTCATCATTGAGCTGAGGGATGAAGTTCAACACTGGAAGGATAGGTTCTCCAAGCTATCAGAGTTGGTCAACAAGGCTCTTGCGGATATGCCCAGGAAATTAAGAAAAGCCGAAACTGAGATGTATCCCCTCAACACCCCGCTTGAGGTGTACAAATTTGTGGAGTACTGCAGAGCCCTAGTTGAGGAAGCCAAAGGAAAAGCCGGAAGTACCTCTACCAACAACAAAAGGAAAAGGAGTGGAAATGTCAAAGCTCTTTGTATTTGAGCTTCTTTATTGTAATTTTCCATTTTGTTTTATTGTACCTTCCCTTTTTCAATCATTGTATCAGAATGTCGTACTTTCGGATTCAGATTTTGAAGTATTTTGTTTAAATACACCCGTTTCGCTTCCAGATTCCAATTTCAGTACGATCCAAAGAAAGTGATATAACAAAAATAATCAAAGATTTACCTGCGTATCTATGACAAGACATAATACACTGCGATTCTCGGCAAGACAAACTAAACACGCATTCATTCGCATTGCATTCATTTATTCGTTCTTGTGTTCATAAGCGTGTTCCGTCAACAGAAAATTAGGCAAGCTGGTTAATCATCGCTATTGGACGCGTCTGCAAGCAAGAAACATGGAAAACAATCAAGCCAACCCTGATCAGAACGATCCGCAGCCACATCAGGATGACGGAATTCCAGGAGGTCTGAATCCTAATGGTCAGGGTCAGCATGGTCAGAATCAGGGGAATCAAGTCATTCAAGCTGAGATGGAAGTCCTAAAGGCTCAAATGGCGGAGGTCATAAGAGTGCTAAGTGCCTTAAGAGATGTTGGCTCAACTGAAGCTGCTGTTGCTGGGATGAACAATCCTCCTCCCCTTCCTGGGTCTGGGATCTCTCAAACCCTTCAAGCCGTGCAATGGCCTCCCTATGGTCTCCCACTGGGCTATACGCCTCCTACTGCTGATGCAAACCCTGGAAGAGATCCTTCGGGAACCACGGGGCACGCTCAGCCTAATACAATTGTGAATGAAGTTGGAACAGGGACGCATCAAGCCCAGATTCAGATCCCAATTCCTGTTATTGCTCCAGGAACTCCAGCGGGTTTCAATTCACCAATAATGGTTCACCCACACGTAAAGGGCCCAGTCCCTCAGAATATTGCTCACCGACACATAACCCCGGTCGCGGCATCAATGAATAACCCTCACTATGGTGCCGGCGGTTTCCCACAGAATTACCCTGCTGAAGCTAGAAGTCAGTATCAGATGCTGGAAGAAAGGTTAAGAGCTATTGAAGGGGCAGGTTCCCGAGCCAGGAATGCCCATGAGTTGTGCTTGGTTCCTGATCTAGTCCTGCCGCCCAAGTTGGTACTTTTGACAAATACAGAGGGACAACTTGCCCAGTCAGCCATGTGACAATGTACTGCCGAAAGATGACTGCCTACGCCCGTGATGATAACTTAATGATGCATTGCTTCCAAGAAAGTTTAGCCGAAGCTCCCCTTGACTGGTACATGCAGTTAGAGCCAACTAATATCCGTTGCTGGAAAGACATGGCGGATGCCTTCATGCGTCAATACCAGTATAACAATGATTTGGCTCCAGATAGAACTCAGCTACAATGCATGTCTAAGAGGGATAACGAGTCGTTCAAAGAGTATGCTCAGAGATGGCGGAACCTTGCGGCTCAAGTAAAACCCCCTCTGCTGGACAAAGAAATGGTCCACATGTTTATGGAAACCCTTCCTGCGGTGTATTATGATAGGTTGGTTGGCAGCGTAGCCTCAAACTTCTCTGAGATGGTGGTCACAGGGGAAAGAGTAGAGAATGGTATGCGGAGCGGAAGAATAGCTCAGGGCCCGACACCTCCTGCCGGTCAAAAAAGGCCATTTTTGGGTCTCATAAGAAGAAAGAAGGTGAAACTAATGCAGTCATCGGAGCCGGTGGTCCGTCGCACAGCAATCCACCACAAGCTATTTCGGTTCCTCCTCAGGCACCACTGGCACAGCCTCTTCAATCAAATTATCAGTACCAGAATTATAATGAAAGGAAGCCTGTTGTCTTTGATCCCATTCCCATGTCCTACACGGACTTGTTTAATTATCTCATCACCAACAAAATAATCAGTACTCGTCAAATGAAGCCATATCAGCCTCCCTATCCCAGAGGGTACAACGCAAATGCCACCTGCGCCTTTCATTCTGGGGCAGTAGGTCATGTGGTGGAGGATTGTAAAGCATTCAAATATGTGGTGCAAGAATTACTTGATACGAAAAGCATATCATTTCAACAACCCAATGTAGCCACCAATCCGTTGCCAGGGCATGGAGGATCTGCTATTAATGCCGTTGACCATCAGGGGGGTCAGTGTTTGGTTAGAAAAGTTGATTGCATTCAGATGCCTTTGAATTTTATCCATGCTGAATTATGCCGTTTTGGTGTCATCAAAGAAAGTTGTGCTAGGAAAGACGCCTGTGATAATCCTCGCTGCATCGGGGCATGCGAAGGCTTTAAACCAATTCTCCAAGATCTCTTAGACAGACACCTGGTCCAAGTGGGAATCCAGGAGAAAGAAGAAAGTGTATTTACCTTGCAATCAGGCAATGGAGGCTTTAGGAGACCGATTGAAATTCCCTGCAATCTGAATTCCAGCCTAGCTGTGACGAGACCCTCGACTGTTGTTATTCCAGTACCTGCTGCTACCCCTAGTGGGGAGACTAGGATGACTCCATGGAGCTGCAATGTGCAAATGCAAGCGGAGGTCCCTAAAGGCACTCTGGATATAACAAACATTGCTGGAGGTAGTTGTATCACAAGGAGTGGAAGGTTGTATACTCCTGAAAACCTTAGAAGAGAGCAATCCAAGGGAAATGAAGAAAGGGCCCGTAAGGGAAAAGACAAGGAAGCTGTAGAAGTCAGGGATGTGTCGGACAAAGAAGCTCAAGAATTCCTGAGAGTAATGAGACAGAGTGAATATCGGGTGGTAGACCAGCTGAATCAAACTCCATCCAAGATCTCAATGCTCTCTTTGCTGCTTAGTTCAGAGGCACATCGTGCTGCACTGCTAAAGGTCTTGAATGAAGCTCACGTCTCCCATGACATTACAGTAAACCAGCTTGATGGTATTGTTGGCAGCATTGTAGCCTCTAATTACTTGACCTTCTCAGACACTGAGCTGCCTCCGGCAGGAAAGAGTCATAATCAAGCTCTTCACATCTCAGTCAAGTGTGGGGACCATATACTTGCCAGGGTGCTTATTGATAACGGTTCATCCTTGAATGTGCTGCCTAAGTCTACAATGGATAAGCTGGATGTAGACTGCTCATATCTAAAACCGAGCTCCACCTTGGTCAGAGCATTTGATGGGTCAGTGAAGGAAGTTTTTGGAGAAGTAGAAGTACCGCTGCAGGTAGGCCCTGAAGTATTTTATGTCGTCTTTCAAGTGATGGACATCAATTCATCCTACAGTTGCCTGCTAGGACGTCCTTGGATACATGCGGCTGGGGCAGTGCCATCCTCGCTTCATCAGAAACTCGAGTTTGTGGCTAGGGGAAAGCTGATAGTGATCTCCGGAGAGGAAGAAACATTGATAAATCGATCACCACCTGAATATTATGTGGAAGCAGCAGAAGAATCCTTCGAGACTGCTTTCTAAGGATTGGAGATTTCAAACGCTGTCTTCGTCGAAGGTGAGCCTCGATGGAAGCCTAAGTGGTCCAGGGCTGACATGATGGCTGCAAAGGTGATGCTGGGACATGGGTATCAGATTGGTAAGGGCTTAGGAAAAGCTGCTCAAGGAATTGTAATGCCTATCCAGTTGAGGGGTAATATTGAGAGGTTCGGTGTTGGGTACATCCCAAGTCTTGCTGATCGGGAGAGGCTGGCATCTGACAGGAGGGAGAAATGGCTGGCCAAACTCAGAGGAAGGGCACCCAATCAGGGGAGAATGGTCATCGCTAATCTTAAGAGCAACTTCCGGAGAGCTAGTATGCTGAACCCTGACCAGGTTAATGTGGTTGAAGAAGGATCAAGCTCAAGTGGCCGTGCTGTAGGTCTGGTGCGCTGCTGTGCGGCTGGAGAGAAGCTGCAAAACTGGGAGATCATAGATTTCCCCGTATTTTTCAATTTAAAGTAATTATCGTTGTAATGCAGATCCCTCGGCTCTGCCCAAGGCCTTGGGATGTTTCATTCGGGCACACATGTTTTCGTCAAAAATCATCAAACAATAAAGTGTTATTTTGAATTTTCAATAAAATTTCTGTCTTCATCTTTTATCTGTGTTGCTTTTTCTTTGTTTTTATTCGCCGCTCCATTCTAATGCAGATCAAAAATAAACTTTGAAAATAACGATGCCCATAACTCATACTGTGATTTTGATTACCCGGTTAATCAAGCCGAGGAAGATGTTGAGAATGATTGGGATGCTCCTCCAGAAATCATGAGAATGGTAGAACAAGAAGAAAAGGTCATCGAACCCCATGAGGAGTCTACAGAAATGGTCAATTTGGGTACTAAGGAAGACAGAAAAGAGATCAAGGTTGGTACCGCAATGGAGGATACAGAGCGCAAAAAGTTGATTCAGCTCTTGTTCGATTACGCTGACGTATTCGCATGGACATATCGGGACATGCCAGGGTTGAGCACAGATATTGTTGAACATAAATTGCCGGTGAAATCAGAGTGTCCCCCTGTGAAACAGAAGTTAAGGCGGATGAAGCCTGAAATGTCTTTGAAGATCAGGGATGAGGTCAAGAAACAGTTTGATGCAGGGTTCTTAGCTGTGGCAAAATATCCTGAGTGGGTAGCAAACATTGTCCCAGTCCCTAAGAAAGATGGAAAGGTCCGAATGTGTGTCGACTACCGTGACTTGAACAGAGCAAGCCCTAAAGATGATTTCCCTCTACCCCATATTGACGTTTTGGTGGACAGTACTGCTCAGCATTCGATGTTCTCCTTCATGGATGGGTATTCGGGCTATAACCAGATCAAAATGGCTCCAGAGGATATGGAGAAAACCACCTTCATAACCCTTTGGGGAACTTTCTGTTACAAGTTCATGCCTTTCGGGTTGAGGAATGCCGGGGCAACCTACCAAAGAGCGATGGTAACCCTATTCCATGACATGATGCACAAGGAGATCGAAGTCTATGTGGATGACATGATTGCCAAATCAAAGACTGATGAAGAGCACGTGGTCAACCTGCAGAAGCTGTTCGAGCGTCTCAGAAAATACAAACTCAGGCTGAACCCCGCTAAGTGCACCTTTGGGGTTAGGTCAGGGAAGTTGTTGGGTTTCATTGTTAGCCAGAAGGGAATTGAGGTAGACCCGGACAAGGTGCGAGCCATCCTGGAGATGCCAGCACCTAAAACAGAGAAAGAAGTTCGTGGTTTCCTGGGAAGACTAAATTACATCTCTCGATTCATCTTCCAGTTGACTGCAACTTGCGAACCAATTTTCAAACTGCTGTGCAAAAACCAAGAGGTGAAGTGGAATGATAAATGTCAAGAAGCATTTGAAAAAATCAAGGTGTATCTTCAAAATCCACCCGTCCTAATGCCACCTGTGTCTGGCAGGCCCCTCATCTTATACCTCACGGTGCTAGACAACTCTATGGGCTGCGTGCTGGGGCAACACGATGAGTCAGGAAAGAAAGAACACGCGATCTACTACATAAGCAAGAAGTTCACAGACTGTGAGGCAAGGTATTCATCATTGGAGAAGACTTGTTGTGCTCTAGCCTGGGCTGCGCATCGACTGAGACAGTATATGCTGAGTCACACTACCTGGTTGGTGTCCAAAATGGACCCAATCAAGTACATATTTGAAAAACCTGCGCTCACAGGTAGAATTGCTCACTGGCAAATGCTTCTGTCAGAGTATCACCTCGTGTACGTAACCCAGAAGGCGATCAAAGGTAGCACACTGGCAGACTACCTGGCACATCAACCAGTTGAGGATTACCAATCAATGCAATGTGAGTTCCCGGATGAGGACATTATGGCATTATTTGACGCAGGGAAGTCTCAAGATGATGAAAGGTGGAGAGTGTTGTTTGACGGTGCCTCTAACATGTGGGGGCACGGAATCGGAGCAGTGCTGATCTCCCCAGACAACCGCTTCATACCAGTCACCGCCAGACTAAGCTTCTATGTCACAAACAATATTACAGAGTATGAAGCGTGTATCTTGGGTATCCAGGCAGCTCTCGATCGGAAAGTCAAGAGGCTCGACGTGTACGGAGATTCAGCTCTAGTTTTCCATCAAGTAAAAGGAGACTGGGAAACAAGAAATTCTGATCTGATTCCTTACCGTGACTACATTCAAGAATTAATCAAGCCCTTTGAGGAAATCACTTTCCAGCACATACCCCGCAGCGAGAATCAGTTGGCAGATGCCTTGGCAACTTTGTCCTCTATGTTCAACGTCAGCTGTGACAAAAGTCTGACGACTGTCAGAATCCAGCACAGAGGACAGCCTGCTTATCACTACTGTATGACAGTCGAAGAGGGATCAGATAGTAAGCCTTGGTACCATGACATCAAGCAGTATATCTCAAACAGAGAGTATCCTCCCGGAGCTACAGAGAATGACAAGAGAACCCTCAGGAGGCTGTCAACAGGTTTCTTCTTGAGTGGAGACGTCCTTTACAAGAGAAACCATGACTTGGTACTCCTCAGGTGTGTAACAGGAGAAGAATCAGTAAAGATTATGCGAGATGTTCATGAAGGCTCATTTGGGGTTCATTCCAACGGGCACGCAATGGCTAGAAAAATCCTGAGAGCTGGGTACTACTGGTTGCAGATGGAATCAGACTGTTACAGTTTTGTGAGAAGATGCCATAAATGCCAAATCTATGCAGATCACACCCATGTACCTCCAACTTCTCTGAATGTTTTGAGCGCACCATGGCCATTCTCAATGTGGGGCATGGACATCATTGGTCCCATTGAACCCAAAGCTTCCAATGGTCACCGTTTCATTCTGGTTGCTATTGACTACTTCACTAAGTGGGTGGAGGCTGCTTCTTATCCCAATGTAACGAGCTCAGTGATTGCTAAGTTCATCAAGAAAGACTTGGTTTGCCGCTACGGCCTTCCAAACAAGATTATCACAGACAACGGTAGTAATTTGAACAGCAGAATGATGAAGGATTTGTGTAAAGACTTCAAAATACAACATCACAACTCTTCTCCCTACCGCCCAAAGATGAATGGGGCAGTTGAGACAGCTAACAAGAATATCAAGCGGATAATACAGAAGATGGTCGTGACCTATAATGATTGGCATGAGATGCTCCCCTTTGCCCTTCATGGTTACCGAACCTCAGTACGCACCTCAACAGGGGCAACCCCTTACTCCCTGGTTTATGGGTCAGAGGCAGTTCTCCCCATTGAGGTTGAAATACCATCCCTGCGGGTGTTAATGGAGACAAAACTTGATGAAGCGGAATGGGTTCGGTCTCGTCTTGACCAGTTGAATCTCATTGATGAAAAACGGGTGGCCGCAATGTGTCATGGACAGTTGTACCAACAGAGGATGAGGAGGGCTTTTGACAAGAAAGTCCGTCCTCGTGAATTCCAAGAAGGAGATCTTGTGCTCAAGCAGATCTTGCCGATTCAAACAGACTCTAGGGGCAAATGGGCTCCCAAATATGAAGGACCTTATGTGGTGAAGAAGGCATTCTCAGGAGGAGCTTTAATTCTGGCAAACATGGACAGAGATGAGATCCCAAATCCAGTGAACTCAGATGTGGTCAAGAAGTATTATGCATAGAAAAATAGACGAAAAAAGAGAAAGATAAGCCAAGGAAAAATCAGCTCGCTAGGTTGAAAACCCGCAAAGGGCGACCTAGGCAAAATCAGAGTGGCCCGGTGGATTGAAAACCCGCAAAGGGCGATCCAGGCAAAAATTAGGGTCAGAAAACTTGGGCTTGAGAAAAGAAAAAGGCAATCAGCGCTCCAAAGGTTCGGATAAGGGGGTGATCAGTATTATGAGTATGGACGGTGGGCACCGTTACTTCAGAGACGAAATCACGAGATTTGTTCCTTTTTGCTTGTATTTTTTGTAGTTTAAAAGAAAGATTGCAATGCACTTTCGATTGGCGTGACTTTCTGCACGTCCAATTTCTATATCAATAAAAGTCCAACTTCTCTTTCATATGTGTGCTTTTCGTGTCTCTGCTTTCATCTATTCAGTTTCTTTCAAAATAATAACTTTTATGATTGATGAAATCGAATTGCAAAACATGTGCACGTTCAGAGCATTACAGGATCATTACGAAATCTTTGAAAAAATACAGAAAGAAGTGATTCCCCAAGTGAATAAAATTGCGAAAAAGACAGTCGTGACGAACCAGTGTGCAATCCTCGCGGGATCATCGTCCTGGAACAGCCTTCGCCCGGCAGATCGATTTAACTAGCAAAAAAAGAGTGCCAAAGAAAAAAACAAATAAGCAGAAAAAAGAAAGCTGCTTAAAGAAAACAAACAGAGTAAACAAAAACAAATAAGCAGAAAAAAGAAAGCTGCTTAAAGAAAACAAACAGAATAAACAAAAAAACAAAAGAGAAAATCATAGAAGACGGAACATAAAAGAACACAACATCTTCACATCATTCATCATATCATCCATACCATTCGTCACTCCATGACATCAAACAGTGGTGCGTTACACTTTCAAATTCGCATCTCAGAAGAGCGAAGAATAACAAAAAAAGGGAAGTGAATGAGGAATCAAACAGAAAAAGCATCCCACCAAAATCAATCATTGCATTCATGTGCATCCAAATACCCAAATGCATGCATTTCATGCACCATCCAAGAAGTTACTTCGGACCAGAGAGTCCCAAAAATCTCATTTTTTAGAAAATCACCATCAGCACTGAGTTAGTAAACTCCATCAACCCAGAGTTAGTAAACTCCGTCAACACAGAGTTAGTGAACTCCTCCCACAGATCACAACATCGTGTACGAGCACGCGATGGATCCATCAGACTTCGTTAAGTCCTTCGGATTAGTTGTGTCAGCCTAAGGCATAGCGTAAATCCATTGATCAAATCAGTTCCGGACCTGATATTGATCGGTCGCTCGAAAAGGCCACCCCCAAAGCTCGGACTCGACCAGAGTTCGTTAGAAGGTTTTTAGGCAACCTCCGAATCCCCAATTTACCGCTTTTTCCAATTCACCGTTTTCCCAATTTACTGCTTTCCCGTTAATGCGACAAGTGTTAACCCCCGTTCCCAAAAGGAAAATAACAAAAAGAAAATTTGAGCTTTTCTGGAGCGGACAAAATTAGTGTTATTTCTATATCTTTATTTCCATTTCACCAGCAAATATGAAAAGGCCAAGTCATATTTCTTGGCGAAATGTGAAATAAAGAGGGGCAGCTGTAATACCCCAATTTTGTCCGACTAGTTTACCTAAAATAAAAATTGTCTTTCCGTGAACACGAAGTTCTAACGGTATTTTGTCTGGCAGTTGAAAGAAACTCAAAGCATAGGTCGAGGTATGCGCGCATTATTCTTGACTGCGTACGCGCCTCATTCTCGTCATACCCCAATTTTGTCCATCAAAAAAAAAAATAATAACGTTTTTCTTCTTTGTCGCTATATATCTTATTTCGTAAAAGTTGAAAAAAATACAAATTCATTTTCAAGTTATACTTTACTTCCCATTTAGTTAGTAAATATATTTAACAGTATAAAAAAGAAAGTAAAAGAAAAGAAAAAAAACAAGAAAAGAGAAAAGGAGAGGCGATTTAGTAAAAAAGGGAGTGTAAGTGACGTTTTTAAGGCTTATTGGTGTTCCAGCGAATTGGGCCATTGGAGGCCCACGCGTTTGGCCCGACCCGGTTACCATGTTCCTAACCTAAACCTAATTGCCTCCATCTAACCCCAACTCCCCACACCAGCCGCAACCCTTTCTCTTCTCTTTCATACGCTCCATTTTCTCTCTTTTTTTCAAAACATCACTTCCATCTAAACCTAATTTCCCATCAGCCGTACAGTCCCCCCTCTTCTCCCCCTTCCACGCCTCCTTTCTCTCCTTCCCACGCCTCCTTTCATCTTCTCTCTCCCACGCCTCCTCCCAAAACGTCACTCCCATCAAACCCTAGCCGTCCCCTTCCTCTCTTCTCTTCCTTTCACGCTTCCTTTCTCTCCTCTCTCACGAAATCACCATTTTTGGTGCCCCCTTTCTCTCCTTTCCCTCACGCAAACCCCTACTTTCGTCACCAACCTTCAAAAAGCCAACGGTCCCATGATGAATCGGCGGTTCATGCGTTTTTTCTCTCGGTTTTTCGTGGAGGGCCTCGGTTGTAAAGAGGAAACACAGTGATTTATACATATTTTCAGATATGAGTGCAAGAAAAAATGAAAAAACGAAGGAGAAAGCATAGCACTACAAATCCGATTTCCTAGTATAAATATGGGCCGAATCCTTGAACGTAGGAGAGGTTTTCGGTTGGTGTTTAAGAGCAAGAAGGAGGAAGATCCGAACGTGGGTGGAGATCTTGGAGCAAGAAGCGAAATCAGTTTTTTTTTTCTTTCTTGAAATACTTGAGTGAAAGAGAAAGAGAGAGTTCTTCATTTTTTTCCTTTTTGTTTCTCTTACTAAAATTATCATCAAAATTAATTTTATTCTTTTATGTGAGATCCAAGAGGAAGGATTATTTACTCAAGCTTTGTGGTAATTCCTCTACCTTAGTCTTCTTTTTCGTTTTCATGACCTATTGTACTATTTACATCTTTTATTTCATACTCCTTGCAAGTTATGTTTGCTGTCTGTATACTTGGATGTTGAAATTTGTGGATTTGTTGATGATCTTCTATGTTATTTTGATAGACCAAATCTCATAATGTCATAATTTGTTGACCACGATTTTTGTTGTTCATTTGGGAGTGCCATAATTTGTGGAAATGTATTAATGCATTGTAACAACAAATGTGATGATTGTCATTAACATCATAAACCCAATATTTTCTATAAAAATGATTAAGGCAATTTTTCATTATCAAAAGGTAGACCAGGAATGCCTCAATTGCCGACAAATGATTCTTGTGTTTTATTATTTTATTTATTTTTTTTTTTTCAACCAAAAATTATTTCAACCAAAAATAATAACAAAAGAATCCCAAACAAAAAACAAAAAAGACACTCCCTTAGCAAAAAAAGGGGGCATAAAAGACATTTTTTCTATTAAGTAAACAAGTAAACTGATTTTTATGTTTTTTTCTTCATTTATTTATTTATTCGTTTTTTTTATTTAACCAAAATTATCTCAACCAAAAATGATAACAAAAGAAAAAAGAACAAAAAAAAAAAGGAAAAAACATTCCCTTAGTAAAAAAGAGGCAGATGAGACTTTTTTTAGTAAATAAGTTAAAACTGCTACTCGCACCCCCCCAGGCTCAAGCATCGGGCCCTTTTTGTCACTTAAGCCCAGTTTCGCTAACTGGGCCCTCCCATGCGAACTGGGCTTCCTTTTTTTTCACACCCCTCATTTTGATAACTTAACCCCTTTGAAAGAGCCCAGCATTTACGCAGCCCATTGGAACAATTTTCTGATCTCTGCACCCCCTCTTTTTTAAAATACAACCCTCCTCGCTGTTTACACCCCATTTTTGATAATACAGCCTCCTGTAACTTGCACCCCCATTTTACAATTGCACCTCCCTGTTTCCTTTTTTTTTTCTTAAATTTTGTTCATTTCCTTTAAGTAAATTTATTCATCTATTTATTTTTTCTTCTTTCTCTTCACAAACCCTTTTTTCCCAATGATGGATAAATGTCTCACAAACCAAAAATCAATTCAATTGCGAAAACCCTTTTGACTGCTTAAAATAAGAACCAATTATCATTAATGATCATTCGCGCCGTTGCCGTTTGGTTATTAACGATAATTCCATTTTCAAAGGAATTAGTAGTGTGACCACTCTAAACCGTTGTTGTTTGGTCTTCATGAATGCCCCAACTTAAATAAAACCAATTGTCATCGATGATCACTCGCGCCGTTGCCGTTTGGTTGTTAATGATGATTTCATTTTCAAAAGAGTTAGTAGTGTGACCACTCTAAACCGTTGTTGTTTGGTCATCGCGAACACTCGAATCAAAAACCAAAACCTTTTTAAAAAAAAACAGAACTACGTAGCTTTGAATTCTCCATCGCACCGGGAGATACGTAGGAGCGGATATCCTCCGTCAAGCACAATAAACTAAAAACATTTTTTTTTCCTTAAAAAAAAAAACAAACACTTTTGCCAAAAATAAAATTTTCATTAAGTCTTTTCATTCTCTTTTCGAAAAAAGGGGCAAATTTAAGTATTTTCCAAATCAGCACTTAAAACCACACATCTAATTAAAGGTTCCCTTTCGGTAGAAAGGAGGCGTGGGGTGCTAAAACCTTCCCTATGCCTAACCGACCCCCGAACCCAAATCTTCCGGTTTCCCAAAAGGCCATCCGCTTTCCAAAAGGTTTTTCTTCAATATTTTCCTGATAAAAAACATTGGTGGCGACTTCATTGATTTTCAAAAAGTTGTAAACGAAGAAAGATTCCCTCAGGGACTTTTTCGGGCGCAACAGCAATTAACATGGCATGTTATCTTATCAACAGGTCACCACGGGCTTCATTGGACAAGAAGGTTGCAGAGGAGGTATGGACAGGTAATCCTATTGATCTTGACAATTTAAGGATTTTTGGGTGTCCAGCTTATGTGCATATATCCAGTGAAGATCGATCCAAACTTGATCCAAAGTCAAAGGAGTGTGTCTTCGTCGGTTACTCAATAGGTGTAAAGGGGCTCAAGTTATGGGATCCAGTTTCAAAGAAGATGGTACTCAATAGAGATGTTGTGTTTGATGAGCAGTCCATGTTGAAGCAGTCAGTTGCAACAGATGTGTCAGCATTTGAAGGGGAAACTTTCAACAATAAGGTGATTCAGGTGCATATTGAGCCGTCACCAGCGAGCAATATGCGGTCGGTACCTGAACCACAAGCCGAACCAGACTCTGATACTGAAATTGAACATGGACCTGAAGATTCATGTGGAGTTCATGATTACTCTCTAGTACGCGACAGAGAGCGCCGTCAAATCAAACCACCAGATAGATATGGGTATGAAGACTTGGTAGCTTATGCACTTCTTATTAATTCTGGAGATCCGTCCACTTTTCGAGAGGCTATAGCTAGCGAGGAGAAAGATAAGTGGATGAGTGTTATGGTGGAGGAGATAGAGTCCTTGAAGAAAAATGAGACATGGGATCTTGTTCAGCTTCCTAAAGGAAAAAGGGCTATCGGTTGCAAGTGGGTGTACAAGAGAAAATTAGCAGTAACAGAAAAAGAAGGGGAAAATTTCAAGGCTCGTCTTGTAGCAAAGGGGTATTCACAACAGAAGGGGATTGACTATGATGAGATTTTCTCTCCGGTCGTCAGACATACCTCTATCAAGGTAGTGTTTATGTTAGGAGCCTTGGTGATGGTTCTTTTATTTTCCTGTTACTGTATGTGGATGATATGTTGATTGTTGCTAATCATTTACTTCATTTACATGACGTAAATGAACTGAAAATCATGTTGGGAAAGGAGTTTGATATGAAAGACTTAGGTGCTGCTAAGAAGATTCCTGGGATGGAAATTCACGTGGATAGGAGTGCTAGAAAATTATGGCTCTCTCAGAAAAGCTATGTTGAAAATGTGCTAGACAGATTTGACATGAGCACTTCAAAGGCTGTGAGTACTCCATTAGCGAATCACTTTAAGCTCTCATTGGATCAGTGTCGAAAGACAGATGCAGAAGCTGATCAGTATATGTCAAAAGTTCCTTATGCTAATGTTGTTGTTTGTTTAATGTATGCTATGGTCTGCACTAGACCAGATTTGGCACAAGTTGTAAGTCAAGTGTGCAAGTTTATGTCCCAACCGGGCAAGCATCATTTGGAAGCAGTCAAGTGGATTTTCAGGTACTTAAAGGGCACAACAGGTAATGGTATCATGTTTAGCAGTGAAAGAGGTGATCCTTCAGTTGTGGGATATGTTGATTCAAACTATGCTGGTGATATGGATGATAGGAGGTCTACAACGGGATATGTCTTTACTCTTGCAGGTGGACCCTTCTACCGGAAATCATCAGTTCAATCCATAGTTGCAATGTCAACAACCGAAGCAGAGTACATGGCAGTAGCTGAAGCTGCCAAAGAGGCTTTATGGCTTACAGGGTTAGTGAAGGAATTGGGTGTTGAGCAAGGTGGAGTTCAATTGCATTGTGACAGTCAGAGTGCCATTTATTTGGCAAAGAATCAAGTGTATCACGCCCGGACTAAGCATATTGCATGTGAGGTTTCACAAGATTAGAGAGCTACTTGCTTCCGGACAAATATTACTTGAAAATGTTAATACTTCAGAGAACGCGGTTGATATGTTGACCAAGCCAGTCACAAGTGACAAGTTCAAGCACTGCTTGGACTTGTTACATGTTTCTCAGTGTTAGGCAGGAGCTCTACCCCCAGCACCAAGGATGTGGACGCCGTGCAGTAAATCTTCATAGGGGTTTGATATTCGCCAAGGTGGAGATTGTTGAATATGGCTCATATTGGGCTTGGCCCAAACTGTTTGGGGGTGTGCTGGGGTGTGGGGGGCATCAGCCCACCACGGTAGGGGGTATTGTTGTAATTTTAACTAAGTTATTATAAGTACCTATTGTAACACTGAACCCTAATTCCGTTTAAGCAATAAGACGGAACTACAGCTGCTCTGTAGTCGCATACGTAGGCAAAGATTGACTGAACTGTGTGACCAATATCGTGTCTCCTATTTCTGTTTTTCGTTTCTACTATTATTTCTTTGTTTACTGTTGTTGTTACAACGGTTATAAGGACCTCATTTGTTACTCGAATTCAAAAGGAGTTATTCAATTGGTGACAGGCTGTGAATGCTTGGCTCCACTATGTTGCTATTATTAGCAATATCCGTGAATTGATTGGAAGGGATTGAGAGGGGAACATTTGTAATGACTACCTTGCAAAGATGGGTGCTGGTGACACTGGTGGCGGACCTACTTTGTACCAAAAAACTGCACTTATCGCTCTATATAAATAGCCTAAATCTCTTGAAATTTTTATTTTGAACCCCCTGAAAATTTTAAATTGCACTAATAGACTAAATTTTACACCCATTGGACACTGGCCTTAAAAAATTTGACACCCCTGACCCTGAAATCCTACTATGTTTGACGGTCCCTCCTGAGGGCATTTCGCAGTTGTTGCTAGCTGATGCTAGCAGACTTCCTATTGCTAGAGTGTAGTTTGCTTTTTCAGTTGTTTTTGTTTTTTTTTTTCTCCTTATTCCAAAAAAAATATCCTCCCAAAATTCCTCTAGATAGTGACACTAAATCTACAAAGAGCCTTATTTTGCAATCTTCACAGTTGCGGGGCATCACATTCGATGATCCAATATTCCAATTCCCATATCCTTCCTTCCTTCACTGTTACGTAAATATGTCTTTGCTTCTATTTAATGGCCTCACCGACAACTACCTTCACGACGTCCCTATTAAATTACTGTACTGCCCTTTTCTTCAACCAACTTTGCCTTTTCCCACCGACTCTTCCACCAAATTGCAAATCTATTCAATGATCTCCCAAATAGGTATTCTCACGTTATTTATTACTACTACACTCTTGTTAACAATTCTAACAAGAGAGGAATCTTGTTATCTTATTTAGAGAATTATAACATTTTTTTTTGGTTACAAAGGCTCAAACAAAAACAAAAAAGGAGGCCTAAAGCCTTACAAAAATATCCCCCTTGCATCAGCTAATAGCAATGGATCTAGGTTCCTAGGAGGAGAATTCAAGATAACTAGATCATCAGTTGCGTGAGCACCCATTTTGGCCAAGAAGTCTGCACATTGGTTACCCTCTCTCAAAGTGTGAACCAATTGAAACTCCCAGTTCTTTGTTAGAAAACTCCTAATAATAGCAATCTCATTACCAAGCTTGTGGAAATCATGATTACCATGTGACACCAAATTAAATTTAAGACATATTGGGAATCCGTGTGACAAACAACCTTTGGAAATTTCATCTGCCAACAAATGGATATTCCATGAAGAAGCCCCATAACCTCTCCATGCATCGCATCCGATATGCCAATAGATCCAGAAAAACCACGAATAAAAGTCCCATCACTATCACGAAGAACACCCCCAAAACCGGCCCTTCCCGGATTCGCTAAAGCACTGCCATCTACATTCAAACACACCCAACCTGTGGGAGGCTTAGGCCATGTAACAGATCTGGACAAAACTGTCCCACTGTCAACTTTATCAATCTCATAAGCCTTTCTAATATCATTGCACATCACTTGAGCATGAATAGACACTTGCATTGGTTGGTCTTGTTCACCATCAAAAACAAATTTGTTTCTACTACACCAAAGCTTCCACATAATACAAAGAGCAAGAACTCCATAATTATGAATAAAAACATGCAGCCAAGAAAGCAAATCAGTACCTGTTATTGGCAAATGCAAGGCTTGATTTAAACAATTGCTCCAAACTTCCTTTGCACGAATACAAGTAAAAAGACAATGAATAATAGTTTCCTCCGCAACTCCACAGAACAGACAAGTTGGTGAAATGTTTATCCCTCTAGCCACCAGTAAGGATTTGGAAGGCAAAGATGAATGACAAAATTGCCAAGCAAAGAATTGCAAATTAGCCGGCACTTTAAGTTTCCAAATCCAACCCCAAGAATTTGAAGGCAATGAGTTATCAAACTCCTCCGTCAACCAATTATACGCAGATCGCATGCTGTAAACACCTGTAGGAGAATTAGACCAAGTCCAGTTATCTTCAATATCAACCACGAGCCTGGGCTACTGCTCAAGGATCGGTTGCTTGACATTCATTGGAAGTTGAGTATATAGAACATTAAGATTCCAAATTCCATCATTATAGACATCCTTAATTCTCAAGTGACTATCACGAATATCAACAGCCCAAATAGCTTCATTTAGACTTCCTTTCAACACCCACGGTTTAAACCACAAGCTTGTATTGCCATTACCAAACTTAAAATTAAAACCATTTTGGAGCAAATTCAAAGCCTTCACTAGAGAATTCCAAACCGGAGAGCCTCTAACAAAATTATTAGCAAAGAGATTTCCATTCCTAACATAGATAGAACTGAAAATCGAGACCCACAATTTATCAGGCTGATATAACATGTCCCAAACCAATTTTCCCAGTAAAGCAATATTCTGAAGCCGGGAGGTCCTAACTCCCAACCCTCCATTTTTCTTAGGTAACGTGACAACACTCCACTTCACCAAATTCAAACTCCGGAATTAGATGTTCCACGCCAAACGAAATCCCGAGAGATTCGATCAAGGTGATCACACACATTCTGAGGAAACCATTGAATTTGCATACCATAAGAAGGAATAGAGGACAGGACCGCATTAGTAAGAGTTAATCGCCCAGGCTTGTTTAGTAATCTTCCCTTCCAAGATGCCAATTTTGAGGTTACTCTATCAATCACATCACCAAAATCAGCTTTGGTAATTCTCCCGTTAAACATTTTAAACCCAAGATATTTGTCAATATGAGTTGTAAAATGCATGTTCGTCACTTGAGTCAACCGAAGCCTCCTAGACCTCTTAACACCTAAAGAAGCAAACATCTTAGACTTTGCAATATTAATTCTCAATCCCGAGGCTCCACAAAAATTATCAACAACCCTCTTCACCAACATTGCTTGCGACACTGTAGCTTTGGTGAAAAGGAGAACGTCATCTGCAAAGAACAAATAAGAAATTTTTGGGCCATCTCTAGAAAGTTTCATAGGAAGCCACTCTCCATTCCTAACTGCATCCGTAATCATCACCCCCAGTCTCTCCATACAAAGCACAAAAAGATAAGGTGAAAGAGGATCTCCTTGACGTAACCCCCTAGTAGGGGTAAATCTATCTGTTTTGCCCCCATTCCACAATAATGAAACCGATGAGGACGAAATACTGTGCATGATAAGGGAAATGATAACTTGAGGAAAGTGAAACATAACCAAAGTTTCCCTTAAGAAATCCCAATTGTCCATGTCATAAGCCTTCTCAAGATCAAGCTTTAAAATTAGGTCACCATTTTTGCTCTTCTTCTTATTCATGTGGTGGATCATCTCCTATAAAACAATGGCATTATCTTTGGTACTCCTCCCTGGGATAAAACATTAAAACTAATGTTCATTTTTTGTCAAATACATTATGAACAAGCGCACATTAAAACTATTGTGAAGAGATCATCAAATTACCATCCTATTAAATCTCTTAATTTTTCCATCAATAAATATTTTAATATACTTCCCTTCTATAGAATAGAATAATTAATAATAATAATAACTTATATTTAGACAAATACATCAAGTAACCCAATGGTTTAATCTACCCTGAGACACAGAGGGTTGACTCAGTGCTCTTGAGTTCGATTCCCACTGCTGAAAAACTCGGTGTTGGTCAGTGCAATATTTAATCCTAAGCACGAGTGGAGATTAATTTTTCTTTGAAAGCGTTAAGACATTCTGTGGTAGTCAACAATGGTCTGAAACAAAAAAAGACTATCAAGTCATTTTTTTTGACAAGGACATCAAGTCATTCTTGATACATATTTACATTTTTAAATATATGTGTATGTATGAAAACTAGTGTGCAAGTCGTCCAAATAAAAATGTGTCAACACTAGTGATGAGATACATGATGGTGTGTTTATTTATTTATATAAACGAGCATTGCTAACTAGTGCAAAGACATTGGTTAATGAATCAATTAAAGAAAAATTTGTCTTAAAAACTATAAATTTAACTTTTTAAAAATAAATAAATAAATAAATCTAACGTTTTTTAACATAGTAAACACACAATTTCTCATTTAAATTTAACTTTTTAAAAATAAATAAATAAATTCTTTAAATCCGGCGGTTTCTGTATGCTAATGCATAAAAAGGGAAGTGAATCCCCTGCTGGCTGTTAACTTTAGCTGCAGTTGTAATCTCAGCCATAGAATAATAATCTAATGATATAGATTTAAAGCTGTTTTGTTTTCTATTTTTCTAAGTTAAATCATAGCCACTTGTTTTTTATCATACGGCTAGCAATCACTATCGGCAGCTACTGCACCATATTTGACTTAAACAAGACTCTTTTTGTCCTAAAATATAAGGTCTTATTGCACTTTTTATAGTTATTAACCAAAGTTTTTTTTTGGTAAACACACTTATTAACTAAAGTTGGTTGTGTAATTAATATGTTAAAATTTTGTATAACTATTACTAAATTACTCTAAATATTCAATATTAACTTTTCATATACCAACGCAATTTAGTATTATTAATAATAAAATATTTAGAAAATGAGTAATAAGTGTATTTAAAAAGTTGAAAATCGCCTTATATTTTGCTTATAAAAAAATACATTATATTTTGGTACAGGGGTATTCATCTTCACTGAGGTGAATGAAGAAGCAAATCCCAAATGATTAGGTGAGTAATCTATGTACCAGCAGCAGGTACACACTTATTTTCACATATACTAGTCAATTGGTGTCACGTCTTTTTCTAAATATATTTATTATTTCACAAAAAAAAAGTCTATTTTATTTATTTATGGTAATTTATTACTACTTACTTGCACACTCAGGAAACACACCACCTTATAGTTGCAAAGAGAGGCCAATAGAGCACAGCACAGCACATTCCAGAGAGATCCAGCTACCTTCTCTTCTCAGCTTCCGTTCACATCCATGGCTTCCAAGCTATTACTCATCGCAGTCTTCGTCTTTGACTTAATTGCTTTTGGACTCGCCGTTGCTGCTGAGCAACGAAGAAGCACTGTGAGTATTCACATTTTAATCCCCTTAATTGATTGCTGATAATTTGTGAAAAATGTTCCCAAAGCTTGAATCTTTAAAATTTTATTTTCCTTTATATGAATTAAAGCTCTGAAATTTAATGTGGGGTTTTTGGTTTATCATGTGTTTGCATAAAGGCTTCAATGAACCTTAGTTCCGTTTCTTTGTTGAATTCTCAATTGCTTCTGAATTTGGCATACCCAGATCTGTTTATTGTTGTTGAAAATGTGTTCTTTCAATTACACTCTTTACTTGTTGTTTGCATCAAATTTACAATTGTAGTGTTTATGTGACTTCGTTCCTTGCCAAAACTTGAACTTTTTCTCCCTTAGGTCAAGAAAATATCATTGTGAAAATAATAGGTTTGTGTTTATTGGTGTGTTGGTTGCAAATAGAGCCCCAGATCTGTGAATATAGGTTAGTGTCTTGTTTGCAAACAAGATGACATTTTTTTGTGTTTTGAAATATCAGATCTCTACAATCACTTTCTATGTGTGGGGCTCAGTTGAGATGAGCATGCCTGCAGATAGCATTAAACTTTTTAAACTGAGCATATATCAGATTTAGGAAAATAGTTCAATTCTGAATACAGTCAACGAAATTCAACCAGGAAAACTTGTCAATCTATTTGCTTCAAAGGTGCACTTTGGATCACATTAGCTTCAGATATGTACTTGCATATTACTTAACTCAATTATGAATTTATGACTACAAAGGCAACTTTTGATTGCATATAGAGCTAAGTAGGCAAGATCCGTGGTCCATTTTGCTCATGGTTCAAGTGAAGAATTCTTAGTATATAACAAACAAAAGACTCATCTAGTTTTTAAAAATTTCACTTAGTGCTTGTGAAGATGTGATAGTAACCTTGTTATTAGATTTATGAAATGTTTGATCATAATTATTCAAGTTGACGAAATAAAATGTTTTTCCTCGTTGGTGCATTTATGGCGTTGAGTTTTGATTTCAAAACTATGGTCTCTTATAAATTATGTAAACCCTTCTCTAGTAGCTCACTCCTAGTGATTTGTAAAAAGACCTATCAATGTTTAGGAATAAATTTCTGCTTTAATTTGACCTCATACTTAACAAAATGTCATCTCGATTTTCATTTGGCAGGCCAGGATTGTTCAGGACAGGGATGTGAATTACAATTACTGTGTTTATAACTCGGATATAGCAACCGGCTATGGTGTTGGAGCATTTCTGTTTCTCATGGTTGGTCAAATCATCATAATGGCCGCAAGTCGATGCTTCTGTTGCGGGAAGCCTCTAAAGCCAGGAGGCTCTAGGGCCTGTGCAATTGTCCTCTTCATAATCTGCTGGTACATTATCATTCTTCACTAAATTAGCAATTGTGATTAGTGATATCAATTATCAAGTCTTAACATAATCTAGAAGACTCTAATTTTTATTGTATTGAACTAACATCGCTTGTTTTGCAAAAATCTATCTTTCAGGGTGTTTTTCTTGATAGCTGAGATGTGTTTGTTGGCTGGATCAGTGGAAAATGCATACCACACTAAGTACAGGACCGTGTTTGTTGAAAAGCCCCCTTCTTGTGAGACAGTTAGGAAGGGAGTTTTCGCTGCTGGGGCTGCTTTCATTTTCTTCACATCTATAATTTCTAAATTCTACTATATCAACTACTCAAGTGCTAGGGAAAGTTTCCATCCATATGGTGGTGGCGAGATCAATGTCGGCATGGGAACATACAAATGAGCTTGTTAGTTACACACCAAACTCACAGCCTTAGATCATGTGACTATATCTGAACTCTGGATTCTGTTGCATTTCTTGTATTTACAGTTTAGCTGCTTTACTAGAATGTATACGTGGTGGTATCTTAGTAATTTTTTCGTTGTTGCCTATTGTCGATTTCACCGGGTGATTGATTCGTTTCCTCTTAAATTTTTGAGGGGTTCTTTGTCATGTATAAATATCAATAAGAGAGAATGATTTCTTGCATTGCATTACTGGACACTTGATGAGTATTGTTATCAGCAACCTTTCTTTCAATAAGAGAGGATGTTTTCAGTACTTCAAGTTTAGAATTCTCACTTCATTAGAATTTATCACTATTGAGGAAATGGACATTCAATTTTCAATGACCTTTGGAAGGTGAAAACAAGTTATGCCCATCCATTATTGAAAAGAGTCACACTCCACCCTTTCAGGGTTTTGAGAAGAACTGAGGCATCTCATCTGAACTATAAATATTGAGCATCCTTGCTCAATAAGAGAGAGAAACAGAACAAAGGAAATTGGGAGAAAAAAACTCATTGATTTTCTGAGTGATTGTTAATTACACTATAAGCTTACATGTGCTTAGAAGAAATATCCTAACGCCAAGTCCTATTTGCATATTCCTCCCAATTGATACAAAATTCTCATAAAACTTTTGAAATCTCGCTAGCAAAACGTTCAAGTTGAGTAATCAAATAATTATGAATGTTAGAACAAGTTTGAAGAATATTTATGGGGAGGATGTTGTTGGAACATTGGTGTGAATTTACAAAGTCCCACATTGCTTGGACTAAGCACTTGAAGAGTGCTTATAAGTGGGAAGTTCACACCTTTGGGTTGGGGCCCAAGGGGTACCCAGTTTTGTGAACGGGCAAGCACGCACTCTAACTGACCACCACACACGCGCGCGCGCCGTCGCCGTCCGTCCGTCCGACGGGCTTGGGCTGTTGCGCTATCTGATAGAGCTGTTGCGGATTGCGCTCCAAGTCAGCTCGAAGTTCGCGCAACAACTTGCACAAGTTGGCTCCGTTCCAATCTGAATTCACACCTTTGGGTTGGGGCCCAAGGGGTACCCAGTTTTGTGAACGGGCAAGCACGCACTCTAACTGACCACCAAGCGCGCCGTCGCCGTCCGTCCGTCCGACGGGCTCGGGCTTGGGCTGTTGCGCTATCTGATAGAGCTGTTGCGGATTGCGCTCCAAGTCAGCTCGAAGTTCGCGCAACAACTCGCACAAGTTGGCTCCGTTCCAATCTGAATTCACACCTTTGGGTTGGGGCCCAAGGGGTACCCAGTTTTGTGAACGGGCAAGCACGCACTCTAACTGACCACCACACACGCGCGCGCGCCGCCGCCGTCTGTCCGTCCGACGGGCTCGGGCTTGGGCTGTTGCGCTATCTGATAGAGCTGTTGCGGATTGCGCTCCAAGTCAGCTCGAAGTTCGCGCAACAACTCGCACAAGTTGGCTCCGTTCCAATCTGAATTGCGCTCCAAGTCAGTTGTTAGTGGAGCCTAAAATCGTGCCTTGACTTGCGCACAAAGCAGTTGCTGAAGCCTATAAAAAGGCTCTTCCCTCACTTGACGAAATCAGATAAAAAAAAACGCAAACTCTCCTCGAAAATTCTCTTCTCTCTAAAATTCGTGACTGGCGTACGAGCCATCTTCTTCTTTTCTGAGAGTGGCCTACGAGCCATATTCCCGAGTGGTTATAAACCATATTCAGAGGTGTATATCTCGAGCGATTACTGACTGTGCAGTCATAATCGTAACTGGGCTGTTTTATCCTGGGGGCGTCGTGGTTGATAGTCTGCTTGCACCATCGAGCAGTGCCACGAAACGTCTTAAAGAGAGCGACCTAGTCCGCGACTCATCCCAGTAATTTCTTCGGTATAATTTCGAAAACACTGAAACAACAATTTTAAGACGTTTCTTTTCAACCATGACTACCGAAGAGATTACTGGTCCCACTGTTTCCGACTTCAACAAACCATTTCGGTTTGAGGGATCCCACTTCAAGCGTTGGCAACAAAAGATGCAGTTTTTCTTAAATATGAAAAAAGTTGCTAATGTCTTGACCGATGAGATTCCAGTAGTCGACGAAACAGCCGAACAGGTAGATCAGACTAAAATAGCCAAAGAGATATTGCTTTGGAATGACAATGACTACCTCTGTAAGAACTTCATTCTTAATGGACTGAGTGATGATCTTTATGATTATTACAGCTCTTGCAAGTCCGCTAAAGAGGTCTGGAATGCTCTGAAAAAGAAGTATGACACTGAGGAAGCAGGCACTAAAAAATATGCTGTGAACCGCTACCTCAACTTCAAGATGACAGATGATAAATTTGTAGAGACTCAGTCACATGAGATACAGAAAATAGCTCATGAAATTGTCTCTGAAGGCATGGCCTTAGATGAACAATTTCAAGTAGCTGTTATTATTGACAAACTTCCTCCTGCCTGGAAGGATTTCAAAAATTCTCTCAGGCACAAGACCAAAGAGTTCTTGTTTGTTTCGAACAAGAAATCAGGAGCGGTTCTGAAGCCAACTGGCAAACATTTCAAGAATCAGAACCGTAATCAGATTCAAAAGAACCGCAACCACAAGAATGGGAACACTCCAAAGTCCCCAAATGCCAAACCTCAGCCACCACCACAACCAAAGAATGAAGCTGCTCTTCCATTCCTTTGTTACAAGTGTGGAAGACCAGGTCATATGGCACGCAAGTGTAGGAACGGGCCCAATCCTGCTCCGCAGGCTAACCTGACTGAAGAGCAGCACTTTACTGCTATGATTACTGAAATCAACATGGTTGGTGGATCTGATGACTGGTGGAATGATACTGGCTCCTCTCGCCATGTATGCAATAACCGTGCTATGTTTAAGACATACAAGGCGGTTGATGATAAGAAAGTGTTGTTGGGCGACGCTCACACCACTACTGTTGCAGGTATTGGAGATGTTGAGCTGAAGTTCACTTCTGGAAAGACTCTAATCTTGAAGGACGTGATGCACACTCTAGAGATAAGGAAGAATCTAGTTTCTGGCTTCCTTCTGAATAAGGCAGGGTTTACTCAGACTATTGAGGGAGATTTGTATACCTTGACCAAAAATGGTACTTTTGTAGGGAAAGGGTACGCCACTGATGGCATGTTCAAACTAAATGTTGAAGTTAATAAAGTTTTTCCTTCTGCGTATATGTTGTGTGATTTTAATATTTGGCACTCTCGTTTATGTCATGTCAATAAGCGCATTATTTCGAATATGAGCAATTTAGGGATAATTCCCAAACTATCGTTAACCGATTTTCATAAATGCGAATTTTGTACTCAAGCCAAAATTACAAAGTCATCTCACAAATCCGTCATTAGAGAATCAGAGCCATTAGACTTAATACACTCTGATATTTGCGAACTAGACGGAACTTTGACCAGAAATGGTAAACGCTATTTTATCACATTTATTGACGATTGCTCAGACTACACTTTTGTGTACCTTATGAAAAATAAAAGTGAAGCGCTTGACATGTTCAAAATTTTTGTAAAGGAAATTGAAAATCAATTTGAAAAAAAGATAAAGCGTTTTCGAAGCGATAGAGGAACTGAGTATGATTCCCAGTTGTTTAATGACTTTTATAAGTTGAATGGAATCATACATGAAACGACTGCACCATATTCACCTGAAATGAATGGTAAAGCAGAAAGGAAAAATAGAACCCTTACCGAATTGACCGTTGCAATTATGCTTAATTCGGGCGCTGCATCACACTGGTGGGGTGAAATTTTAACAACAATATGCTATGTACTGAACAGAGTTCCTAAATCTAGGAATAAAACTTCTCCTTATGAATTGATAAAGAAAAGACAACCAAATGTGTCTTATTTCCGAACCTGGGGCTGTCTGGCCTATGTAAGGATCCCAGACCCAAAAAGAGTCAAACTTGCCAGTAGAGCCTATGAATGTGTATTCATTGGTTATGCAGTAAACAGCAAAGCATACAGATTCTATGACCTGAATGCAAAAGTAACCATCGAGTCAAACGATGTTGACTTCTATGAAAGTAAATTTCCCTTTAAATCAAGAAATAGTGGGGGCTCTGGAACTAGTAAGGTTCCTGTGCCTAGGAGCGTTGAAAACAACGTAGAAAGGGAAATAGAACCTAGAAGAAGTAAGAGAGCACGTGTTGCTAAAGACTATGGACCCGACTACACGGTCTATACACTAGAGGAGGATCCTACTAGCATTCACGAAGCTCTGTCTTCATTGGATGCTGACTTGTGGCAAGAAGCCATAAATGATGAGATGGATTCTTTAGAGTCTAACAAGACATGGCACTTAGTGGACTTGCCTCCTGGTTGCAAAACCATTGGTTGTAAATGGATTCTGAAAAGGAAGCTAAAACCTGATGGCACTGTTGATAAGTACAAGGCTCGCCTTGTAGCCAAAGGTTTTAGACAAAGAGAGAACATAGATTTCTTCGATACATATTCGCCTGTTACCAGAATTACATCCATAAGGGTACTAATTGCTCTGGCTTCTATTTATAACTTAGAAGTACACCAAATGGATGTAAAGACCGCCTTTTTGAATGGCGAATTAGAAGAAGAAATCTATATGGAGCAACCTGAAGGTTTTGTAGTCCATGGGCAAGAACACAAGGTCTGTAGGTTGGACAAGTCTCTGTATGGTCTCAAACAAGCTCCCAAACAATGGCATGAGAAGTTCGATAATTTGATTATCTCGAATGAGTTCAAAGTGAATGAAAGTGACAAATGCATTTATTACAAAACTGAGAATGACATTTGCACTATCATATGTCTCTATGTAGACGATCTGCTCATATTTGGATCAAACATTCATGCCATAAATAAAGTGAAATCATTGTTGTGCAACAACTTTGATATGAAAGACCTCGGAGAAGCTAATGTAATCCTCGGGATCAAGATCACTAAGTCCGAGAAAGGAATTTCCTTGGATCAATCTCATTATATTGAGAAGATCTTAAAGAAATACAATTATTTTGACTGTCAACCTGCATGTTCTCCCTATGATCCAAGTGTCAAACTTTTTAAGAACACTGGTGACAGTGTTAGACAAACGGAATATGCGAGCATCATTGGCAGCCTAAGGTATGCTACTGATTGTACTAGACCCGACATCGCCTATGTTGTGGGATTGCTATGCAGGTTTACCAGTCGACCTAGTATCGAGCATTGGCATGCTAATGAAAGAGTCATGAGATATCTTAAAGAACCATGAATCTTGGATTACACTATCAGAGATTTCCAGCTGTACTTGAAGGGTACAGTGACGCTGATTGGAACACTCTGTCAGATGATTCCAAAGCGACCAGTGGCTACATATTCAGTATAGCCGGTGGTGCCGTTTCCTGGAAATCTAAGAAACAGACCATTTTGGCTTAGTCCACTATGGAGTCTGAAATGATAGCACTAGCGACAGCCAGTGAAGAAGCTAGCTGGTTAAGATGCCTACTAGCAGAGATTCCCTTATGGGAAAAACCGATGCCAGCTGTGTTGATCCACTGCGATAGTACCGCGGCTATTGCAAAAATAGAGAACCGTTATTACAACGGTAAGAAACGACAAATCCGTCGTAAGCACAGCACAGTTAGAGAGCTACTAACAAAAGGAGCTGTGAGAGTGGATCACGTACGCACTGATCAGAACTTAGCCGATCCTTTGACGAAAGGATTAGCCAGAGAGAAAGTCCAAAGTACATCTCAAAAGATGGGACTACTGCCTTTAGAACCATTAGTCACTCACAATGGCAACCCGACCTAAAAGACTGGAGATCCCAAGAATTAGGTTCAATGGGTAATAACAAGTTGTGAAGTGACAGGAGATGAACATGCTATTAAAAGTAAATAAGCATGATTCCTGAAGCGATGTAAGGTTGAGATAATAGAAACTCTTAATGAGATCTATACTCCATGTGGAGTAGAGTACCTAGCTACAGGAGTACTCTTGATAGACTCACCTTTGTGAATGTGGAAGTGGGGCCGCTTCCTATGGCATTTGGGCAGAAATTCCTAGAGCGTTCACTAAACTGGGATAGACGTGCAGGGCCATAAACGCACGGGCATATGAGAATACACCTATGGAAAAGGCTGTGTGTGGTTTCGACGATTAGAGATAGAGTTCAAGACTACGAGTCACTCTTGTTGAATCTAAATCTTAACCGCTACGCAAGGTTCAAGTCGTACGACACCTCTGCTTATGCACAATCTTATGGAGGCGCTTGACGCTATTTCTAGAACAGTTTAAATTCAAGTGGGGGATTGTTGGAACATTGGTGTGAATTTACAAAGTCCCACATTGCTTGGACTAAGCACTTGAAGAGTGCTTATAAGTGGGAAGTTCACACCTTTGGGTTGGGGCCCAAGGGGTACCCAGTTTTGTGAACGGACAAGCACGCACTCTAACTGACCACCACACGCGCGCGCCGCCGCCGCCGTCCGTCCGACCGGCCGGGCTCGGGCTTGGGCTGTGAGGTGTAAAGTATTTTTTTTTGAAATTAATTAAACTTTTATTTTATTTTTTTGGAACGTGCTTGTCCAGATTCATTGAACCGACCAGATACGACGAACGCTATCTGATAGAGCTGTTGCGGATTGCGCTCCAAGTCAGCTCGAAGTTCGCGCAACAACTCGCGCAAGTTGGCTCCGTTCCAATCTGAATTGCGCTCCAAGTCAGTTGTTAGTAGAGCCTAAAATCGTGCCTTGACTTGCGCACAAAGCAGTTGCTGAAGCCTATAAAAAGGCTCTTCCCTCACTTGACGAAATCAGATAAAAAAAAACGCAAACTCTCCTCGAAAATTCTCTTCTCTCTAAAATTCGTGACTGGCCTACGAGCCATATTCTTCTTCTTCTTCTTTTCTGAGAGTGGCCTACGAGCCATATTCCCGAGTGGTTATAAACCATATTCAGAGGTGTATATCTCGAGCGATTACTGACTGTGCAGTCATAATCGTAACTGGGCTGTTTTATCCTGGGGGCGACGTGGTTGATAGTCTGCTTGCACCATCGAGCAGTGCCACGAAACGTCTTAAAGAGAGCGACCTAGTCCGCGACTCATCCCAGTAATTTCTTCGGTATAATTTCGAAAACACGGAAACAACAGATGTTTATACATGCTTTGATATAAATAGCATGGATAAGGAAAGCCAAACAATATGTTTAAACAGATGCAAACTGATAAAATTAGATAATTGAGAATTACTCTAAATCAGTTTTTTTTTGTTTTTTTTTTATGCACCCGTGTAAGATTTCGTTACACTATCAACCAATCAAAACTTAAGATATGGTAAAAGTTCAATAATTTTATGATATGGCAATTTGATATTGTTTCAGTGTGACAAATCATTATACTTATGGTGCATAGTAATTAAATAAATAAATCCCTTTTTAAAATATCTTACTTGTTTTCGAAATTTTTGTCACATAAAACCTCAATATCAAATTACAAAGTCCAGTAAAGATTATTGTTATTATATATCTTATTATTTGTTTTTTTTTATAAATTATTATACCTCTTATTATTAAATTCAAATATCCCAATAGTATAGTGCTGGATTACGGTGCTGCAGCATCATATTTACATTCTGCCGAACTTTGTTAAGTGATATGGCATCTCTTATAGCATCAGTTGCAGCATTTCAATGTGTTTCTATTAAATCGGTTAAATAAGTTACTGCCATATCCTAATCTGTTTGGTACAATTTTATAAGTTTGTTAATTCTGTTAGAGCTGTAACAACTTTAGTTTGTTATGGGTAGTTACGAGTTAGTTTATAAAGCTCCACTTTAGGAGGCTCTCTTGCGTCAAAAACACACTTAGAGTAAGTGTACTCTTTCGCAGAAGTAGTATAAAAGATATCGACTTCACAGGGATTAATTAACAAGTACCAAACTACTTAAGATTAATTATTATTTAGACGAACGAATGTTCGGTTGTTATAGAAACTAAAATAAAAAGAAATAAATAGCAAGAATTAAAATGTAAAGACTAACCAATGGAGAGAGGTCTAGGGTCACGGTTTCACTTGCAAGCTTCGATTCCTCTATGTCTAATTCTACCTGAATTCCTTGTTTTATTCAATTACCAATCCCTTTACTAAAACTATTAATCCGTTTGGTCATTCGCGATTAATATTCTTTTTCCTAAATTAACCCTTGTTTGGTCATACAAGAATTTAAATCCAAGAAAAGCATAAAGAACAAAAAGGTTGAATGATTGGAAGACTAAATTAACGTTTGGTCATGCATTAATCTTAGTCTCAATTATCCTATAGGTCCACCAACTAATTGCAGTACGGTCGCTGATCAACTAATTGATTATGAACTTGCAAAGGGTTGTCAATCCTAATTATGTGATAAAAACAATAGGATAATATTAATTGAAATAAAAACCAGGAATTCAAACCAGAAGTTAGAACATAAAAAAGTCTCTAAACATGTACGATCCACCTAAGACCCTAGAAGAGGATTTAGCTATCCATAGTGTTCGAGAACAATAAAATAAAATTAGGAGTCATAAATTACAGAGATAAAAATAACCCGGAATAGAGAAATTTCTGATCCTGCAAATTTCGTCTCCGTTTTCTGCTTCAGAGCTCGTGTCAAGAACGGGTACCCAAAACTCTCTCCTCTAATTGCCGGCGCTACTATTTGCTTCTCGTCTATACCGTGCGTGCGTGACTTTCTTTTATTCTCGTGTGTGTCGTCCTTTGAATTCAATTGTCTTCCCACGGCATTGTTTCCTTTGAATTCTTTTAATTATGAAAATTAACTCTTTGTGCGGCTACTGTTCCTCTTTTACGCCTAGGTTCCTTTCTTATTGTTTTTTTTTTGGTCAATACTTGTTTGATTTTCATTCAAAAGGGCAAGGCCCAAACCAATACAACCCAATAAGGAACAAACAAGGCACCACACAGCAGTTGTGAGCTCAAGCTAACAAGGCTAAAATAAAAGGCAGCAGCCCAAACTAACAAGCAAACATAGAGGCCCAATAAGATAGTTCAAAGGTTCCAAAAGATAAAACAAAAGGCAACCGGGTCAGCCCATGAAAGACATGAAAAGTTTTTCCTTCTTTAATTCAAAGCCCTTTTCTTTTCTTACAGTTCACGCTTAGGTTTGTTTGGAATTGGACTTGGACTTTATTTTTCCACACTTGGGCCACATGCTTCTTTTGTTAATGACACCCCCACTTTGCTTCAAACAACTCATTGAAACAACTTCTTTATCTATCTTCTTTCCTACAAAATAAATAGCAATTTGAGTCACTTATTTATTTAGATAATAATAATAATAATAGCTCTAAAAATGACTCAAAAGTGTCTCTAAAAAATGTACTAAATTGGAGCTTATCAACTCCCCCACACTTAACTTTTGCTTGTCCTCAAGCAAACTTACTGCCTCAATAAATTTTTCAAAAAAGTAACAGAGACAGCCAAATAAGGGATCCAAAATTAATGCACAATGACAGACAATAGACAATATGACACATATGAGGTGTCAAAAGGTTGCCCAATTAGAGGCTCATGTCCCTGCAGAATACATTTTTGTGAACAAAGACACTCGCTCACAATCTCTCTAAGTGTTTAGGGACTTGAGAAATATACACTCAAGTTTCCACAAAATGCACATTACCATAAGCTTGTAATTTGACCAAATCTCCACTAAATAGTTCACATGCATGGAAAAGATTGGGTGTTAAGGGTTGTAATGGGGCCAGGGTGAATTCATGTAGGGTAGAAAATAAGGAAGAAGGGATAATCAAAGGGCTAAAAACATGAAATGAATAGTAACATTTGAAATCAAATATGGAGCTCCTATCTATTTTACAATTTTTGCCCAAACTCTAAGTTAATTTCAGTTTCATTCTTCGCTCTTCTTTTTTCTATTAAGTCGACTCTTTTTGATTTGCTTTTTCTCTTGAGTAGACTCGCTTGTTCTTTTTTTTTTGATTTGCCCTTTGGCTCTTTCATTCTTTTAATGTGCCTTTTTCTCCTTCTTTCTTTCCATTTTTTTTTCATTTTTTTTTTGGAGGAAAAGGTAAGTACATGAAAACTCATATTTTGATTCATTGTAGGAGAATGTTCTTGTAAGCACATGATTCACTCTTTTTTTTTTGACAAGATAGACAATTAAAGTATAGGACACAATTTCAGTCCTAACAATTTAGACAACTAAAAATATAGGACGAAATTGTAATTTTCAATAGTTGCTCCACATTTAATTCCAAATGGTTACCACAAACAAAAAAAGAAAAATTATATCTGGGTACCAAAAAAAATATAACAATTAAGCTCAAATGGGGCAACTAAGGGATAGATTCAACAAACAACTCTGAGGCCAGAAAAATACCTAAATCCCCAATTCTTTTTACATGATGCAAATCAATTTTCGCCTTGAAATGGTCAAAAGACAAATTCTAGAATGTAGCAAATTGGGAAACACACTCGTAGAAAGAAAAGGGGTAAAAGTTTATGATTTAGTATCAATCCCCTTATGAAGGCTCAGATCTCACATTTAGAAGCTAGTTCATAAAAAGTACTCAACAGGGACAATTGCTAATTATCAGCTTCCTAAGGACATCCTCACAGTTACAATCAAACACAAGTCTGTCAAGTGAATTAATTATGGGATCCCCTAAAGGCAAAATCTCTATTTTTTTTTTAACTTTAAGCATAATTCATTCAAAACAAGCCAGAAAAAATGCTATCAACATATATGGTGGGTAGGTGCATTAATAGAGGTCAAGTGACAAACAAATAAACTCTCCTCCCCCACCCTAGCATGAAGCATGGTCCTCAATGCAAAATGATCAAATAGAAACCAAAAGAAATAAATGAGAGAGAGAGAGTAATAGTGACTTCCCTGAGAGCTTGTAGTCCGAGCTTATACCTAAAAACAAAACAAAACAAAAATGAGAGAAAATAAAACACAGGTTGCCTCCTGCAAAGCGCTTGTTTAACGTCTCGAGCCTAACGGTATTAGAGTCAGTCCTTGAGGGCAGTGACATAGCTCACTTGACTCAACCCTTCCTCAAAATGCTTCACACGCTGCCCATTGACCTTAAAAATGGTGCCATCTTCATGAGATACCTCAAGCACTCCATAAGGAAAAACTTGAGTAACAGTGTAGGGTCCATACCACCTTGAGCGCAACTTTCTTGGAAAAAGACGCAAACGTGAGTTATAAATTAAAACTTTTTCACCAACATGGAATTCACGCTGCTGGATGCGCTTATCATGCCACTTTTTAGTCCGCTCCTTATATAACTTGGCATTCTCATAAGCTCCCAGACGGAGCTCATCCAATTCATCGAGCTGCAGCAACCTATTTTCACCTGTAAGCTGAGCATCAAAGTTTAAAAATTTTAAAGCCCAAAGTGCTTTATGCTCTAATTCAATAGGAAAATGACATGATTTTCCAAAAACAAGACGATAAGGAGACATCCCAATGGGGGTTTTAAAAGCAGTTCTATAGGCCCATAGTGCATCATCAAGTTTCAAAGACCAATCTTTTCTTGATCCACTAACTGTCTTCTCTAAAATCCTTTTCAGCTCTCTGTTTGAAATTTCAACCTGGCCACTAGTTTGTGGATGGTAAGGAGTTGTCACCTTATGGGTGACACCATATTTGCTCAAAAGATTTTTAAATTGTTTATTGCAAAAATGGGTGCCACCATCACTAATAATTGCTCGGGAGTGCCAAATCTGGAGAAAATGTTTTTCTTTAAAAATTTTACCACCACTCGAGCATCATTAGTGGGTAAAGCTACAGCTTCCACCCACTTAGACACATAATCTACAGCAACAAGAATATATTGATTTGAAAAAGATTTAGGGAAGGGCCCCATAAAGTCAATACCCCATACATCAAATATCTCACAAACCAAAATGTTGTTTAAAGACATCTCTTGACGGGTAGAAATATTGCCACTCTTTTGACAACTATCACAAGCTTTCACAAATTCATGAGCATCTTTAAATATAGTAGGCCAATAAAAACCACATTGTAAAACTTTATATGCAGTTCTATTTGGGCCAAAGTGGCCACCTACCTCTCTCGAGTGACAATGCTCAAGGATAGAAGTTACCTCTTCCATAGGAACACAACGCCTAATAACCTTGTCTCCACATACTTTAAATAGGTAAGGGTCATCCCACAAGTAGTGTCTAGCATCAGAAATTAATTTCTTCTTTTGCTGAAAAGAAAAATCAGGGGGAACAACCTTACCCACCAAATAGTTGACAATGTCTGCAAACCAAGGAATAGTAGAAATAGCTAGAAGTCTCTCATCAGGGAAAACCTCCTTGATCTCCCCATCATTTGAGGCCTGCATCACACTATGGTCAAGCCTTGAGAGGTGGTCAGCTACAAAGTTCTCTGAGCCTTTCTTGTCTCTAATCTCCAAGTCAAACTCTTGTAGCAACAAGATCCACCTGATTAACCTGGGGTTTTCATCCTGCTTTCCAAGCAAATATCTAATGGCTGCGTGATCAGTATAAACAATAACTTTAGAAAGAACAAGGTAATGACGAAACTTGTCAAATGCAAATACTACAGCTAGTAACTCTTTCTCTGTGGTAGTGTAATTTCTTTGAGCATCATCAAGAGTACGACTAGCATAGTAAATGGTATAAAATACCTTATTCTTTCTTTGCCCCAAAACAGTCCCCACAGCAGTATCGCTAGCATCACACATAATTTCAAAGGGAAGCGACCAATCGGGGGCAACAACAACAGAGGCACTAATTAATTTTCCTTTAAACAATTAAAAGCCTTCAAACAAGTGTCAGAAAAATCAAAAGTGGCCTCCTTAACCAAGAGGTTAGTCATAGGCTTTGCAATTTTTGAGAAGTCTTTAACAAACCTCCTATAGAATCCGGCATGGCCTAGAAAACTACGGACCCCCTTAACAGAATTGGGTGGGGGCAACTTTGCAATTACCTCAACCTTTGCAGGATCAACTTCAATGCCTCTAGTGGACACTTTATGTCCTAGAATAATGCAATCTTGTACCATAAATTGGCACTTCTCCCAATTGAGCACTAAATTGGTATCTCTGCATCTCTGCAACACTGAATTCAAGTTATGTAAACAATCCTCATAAGAGGATCCAAAGACGGTAAAATCATCCATGAATATCTCAATGCATTTTTCAACCAAGTCAGAGAAGATAGCCATCATGCATCTTTGGAAAGTGGCAGGGGCATTACATAAACCGAATGGCATCCTTTTATATGCAAATGTTCCATATGGGCAAGTAAAAGTAGTTTTTTCTTGATCTTCAGAAGCCACTGGTATTTGCAAATAACCGAAATATCCATCCAAACAACAATAATAATCATGACCTGCCACTCTCTCAAGCATTTGATCAATAAAGGGAAGGGGGAAGTGATCTTTTCGGGTGGCATCATTTAATTTTCTATAATCAATGCACATACGCCACCCGGTAGTTTTCCTAACTGCAATTAATTCATTTTTATCATTCTCCATCACAGTAGTACCTCCCTTTTTAGGAACACATTGAACAGGACTTACCCACTTACTATCAGAGATAGGATAGATGATACCTGCATCAAGAAGCTTAATCACTTCCTTTTTGACCACCTCTTTCATGTTAGGATTGAGGCGGCGTTGAGGTAGTGCCCGGGGTTGGTAATCATCCTCCATGTAGATCTTGTGGGTGCAAATTGAGGGACTAATGCCTTTTATATCATGAATAGACCATCCAAAGGCTTCTTTGTTGTCCCTTAATACCCTCAAAAGCTTATCCTCCATGGTATCTGTCAAATCTGCAGAAATAATCACAGGCAAAGAGGAAGGGGGATGCAAGAAAGCATATTTTACATTTGAAGGAAGAGGCTTTAATTCAAGCTCAGGAGCCTCTTCAATTGAAGGTTTGGGATTTGGAGTATTACCCCATTCCAATTCCTCAAATCTATGGTTACTCCAATTTTTCTAAGGGTGGTGAGCCTGCAAAAACATTAAGAACTCTTCTTCTTCACCACCCTGCAATATGCCAAGTCCCTGCAAAGTAAGTACTTTTTCTAGAGGGTCCTGAATTCTAAAATCTTCAAAACTTTCAGAGGTAACCACATCATTAATATCCATAGCTTGAATAAAATTACAAGAAGCAAATGAGGAGAGATTTTTTAATGAGTTCAAGACTTGAAATACAACTTCTTCATCTCCAAATCTTAAAGTCAATTTTCCCTGCTGAACATCAATTAAGCTTTTTCCTGTAGCTAAGAACGGACGCCCCAAAATAATTGGGACTTCATCATCTTCTTCCATATCCAATACAACAAAATCAGCATGGAAAATAAACTTATCAACTTTAACTAAAACATCTTCTACCACTCCACGGGGGTGGGCAATGGATCTATCAGCTAGCTGCAAAGTGACGTTAGTAGGATGTGGTTCTTGCAAACCAAGCTTTCTAAAAACAGAAAAAGGCATCAAATTTATACTTGCTCCTAAATCACATAAAGCCTTTTCAAAATGAGAGTTACCAATTGTACAAGGGATAGTAAAACTACCTGGATCTTTAAGCTTAGGTGGTAACTTTTTTAGAACTATAGCAGAACATTCCTCATTGAGCTTAACTGTTTCAAAGCCTTCTAACTTCCTTTTGTTAGAAATAATTTCTTTTAAAAATTTGGCATATTTAGGCATTTGAGCAATAGCTTCAGCAAAAGGAATGTTGATATGCAATTTTCTAAATATTTCAAGAAATTTGGCAAATTGCTTATCATGCTGCTCATTTTTAAGTCTTTGAGGATAAGGAACATTTACCTTTGCTTGCTCATATTTTTCCCTTTCCTTTTTGCTTTCCTCAGAAGTGCTCCCCTCAATAGGAGCTTGTATTTCTTTCTCGGGCGCCCGTCCATCTTGATTGTTTTCTTGAACCAGCTCCTTGCCACTCCTAAGAGTGACAGCCTTGCAATGCTCATTTCTTGGATTAGGCTCAATTTGGGTAGGCAGTGAGCCTTGAGGCCTTTGAGACAACACAGTAATGAGATTTGAGATTTGACCCTCCAGGCTTCCAAATTTGTTGTTCATGGCTCCCTCCAAGCTTCCAAATTTTTCATTTGTCTGCTGCATAAACCTTGTCAACACATCATTGGTATCCAACTTTTTCTCCTCTTGCCTTTGCACATGTGGAGGCTTATAGGAGTTCGAGCTTTGCTCCTTTTGTTGTCCTCCCCAAGAGAAATTAGGGTGGTTTCTCCAACCCGGATTGTAAGTGTTTGAATAAGGGTCATTTTGGGTCCGGTTGGAATTCTGAACATAATTGGCCTCTTCAGTTGAAGTTGTGGGCCGGCCCTGTGATTTTATCAATTCTTCAATGGATTGCAACCTCTCATCAGTCCTGTCCATGTAATTGGCTAAAACACCCATGCATGGGTGTCCAACTTTTTCCATGTACCTAACTAGGGATTCTTGCATGCCAAGCCTTAACTCACTTTTCTTATGGCCAAGATAGTTGACTTCTTCAGATAGACCTCCCCAAAGATTGTTTGTGTTGTCACTAGTGGGGGTAACTACGGGAGTAGATTGAGCTTGTACGTTCATCAAAGATTGCACCTGTTTAGAGAGAGCATCCAGCTTTATGTTAACACTAGTGTCATCTTCAACCTTGTACATCCCAACTGATTTCTTGATGTATCTGTCACTTGTCTCCCATTGGGCATTATCAGCTGCTATCTCTGCAATTAAGTCATATACTGTCGCAGGTTCTCCATTCATTAGAGAGCCTCCACAAGCCATATTAATAATTCCCCTATTTTGAGAAGATAATCCGTTGCAAAAATATTCAAGCAATTGCCACTTCTCAAATCCATGATGTGGACAACTTCGGAGTAAGTCTTGAAATCTTTCCCAAGCTTCATGTAAAGATTCTTGCTCGAGTTGAGCAAAGCTGATTATTGCACCTCGGATCTTAGTAGTCTTACCTGGAGGAAAATATTTGGTCAAGAATTTTTGCTTCAGTTGATCCCAAGTGGTAATGGACTCAGCAGGTTGAGAGTCTAGCCAAGCAGATGCCTTGTCAGCCAATGACCATGAAAACAATCTCACTCTAATGGCATCAGGAGTGACACCATTACAAATTACTGAGTCTGCCACCCTCAAGAAGTTTCTAATATGGGTGTGCGGGTCTTCTGTTGGTGCACCTCTGAACATAGTCGAATTCTGAACCATTTGAATCAAGCTGGGTTTGAGCTCAAAGTTAGTAGCTTGCACAGGTGGATTGACTATGCTTGTAGTGATATTCGCTGTGGGAGTAAAGTAGTCCCGAAGAGTTCTTCTCGGATTGGCAGCCATCACTCTTGTCTCTTTTCTTATCCTTCGAGCAGTTCTTTCAATTTCTGGATCAAAAACCAAAATAGGCTCCTGGGAGCGGGTGAGCATGCACGAGTAATAGTAATAAAAATAAAACTAACTAATAAAATAAAACTAAATATAATTTTTTTCCTTTTATTTAATTAAAACAAGAAATGAAATAAATGTCTAAAGCAATAAATTTTTTTTTTCCGTTTAATATTATTAATTTAATCCCCGGCAACGGCGCCAAAAACTTGTTGCGTTAAAAACACACTTAGAGCAAGTGTACTCTTTCGCAGAAGTAGAATAAAAGATATCGTCTCCACAGGGATTAATTAACAAGTACCAAACTACTTAAGATTAATTATTATTTAGACGAACGAATGTTTGGTTGTTATAGAAACTAAAATAAATAGCAAGAATTAAAATGTAAAGACTAACCAATGGAGAGAGGTCTAGGGTCACGGTTTCACTTGCAAGCTTCGATTCCTCTATGTCTAATTCTACCTGAATTCCTTGTTTTATTCAATTACCAATCCCTTTACTAAAACTATTAATCTGTTTGGTCATTTGCGATTAATATTCTTTTTCTTAAATTAACCCTTGTTTGGTCATGCAAGAATTTAAATCCAAGAAAAGCATAAAGAACAAAAAGGTTGAATGATTGGAAGACTAAATTAACGTTTGGTCATGCATTAATCTTAGTCTCAATTATCCTATAGGTCCACCAACTAATTGCAGTACGGTCGCTGATCAACTAATTGATTATGAACTTGCAAAGGGTTGTCAATCCTAATTATGTGATAAAAACAATAGGATAATATTAATTGAAATAAAAACCAGGAATTCAAACCAGAAGTTAGAACATAAAAAAGTCTCTAAACATGTAAGATCCACCTAAGACCCTAGAAGAGGATTTAGCTATCCATAGTGTTCGAGAACAATAAAATAAAATTAGGAGTCATAAATTACAGAGATAAAAATAACCCGGAATAGAGAAATTTCTGAACCTAAAAATTTCGTCACCTTTTTCTGCTCCAGAGCTCTCTCACGGTGTCAAGAACGGGTACCCAAAACTCTCTCCTCTAATTGCCGGCGCTACTGTTTGCTTCTCGTCTCTACTGTGCGTGCGTGACTTTCTTTTATTCTCGTGTGTGCCGTCCTTTGAATTCAATTGTCTTCCCACGGCCACTGTTTCCTTTGAATTCTTTTAATTATGAAAATTAACTCTTTGTGCGGCTCCCGTTCCTCTTTTACGCCTAGGTTCTTTTCTTATTGTTTCTCTTCAATTTTTTCTTGCGTGAAAAGTTTTTCCTTCTTTAATTCAAAGCCCTTTTCTTTTCTTACAGTTCACGCTTAGGTTTGTTTGGAATTGGACTTGGACTTTATTTTTCCACACTTGGGCCACATGCTTCTTTTGTTAATGACACCCCCACTTTGCTTCAAACAACTCATTGAAACAACTTCTTTATCTATCTTCTTTCCTACAAAATAAATAGCAATTTGAGTCACTTATTTATTTAGATAATAATAATAGCTCTAAAAATGACTCAAAAGTGTCTCTAAAAAATGCACTAAATTGGAGCTTATCAGGCTCATACCACATAACTTCATTCTCACATTTTAGACCATTTAAAGGGAAACACTTGTGAGAGAAAAAGAGAGATCAGAGAGTGGAAAACACTTTGGGTGGTTAGGTTCATAGATAGCATAGGTATAACTCTTGGGTGCTTTGAATGTACCACGTGGTGTAACTCTTGATCAAGAATAATAGAAGATTTGACTCGGATTCTGTCCCTCGGAGTTGGAGAAGTGTCTTCAAACTAGGTTAGCAATCTTGGTGTTCATTTTTCCATCCTTTATGTCTTTCATTACTGTTATCTTGTATTTTTATGTTTTACGTCACAGTGCTACAAGCTAGCGCTATAGCACTGCACTGTGACAATATTCTGCAATTTGTCTGTTTTGTGTTTTGTTTCAGGTTCTTGGTAACTCCTTATTATCACATTGGATCCTCACTTATAGAGATAAGGATATTTATTTATAAAAGAAAGGGATATTTAGACATTTTTTGTATGAATAGTTTGTTCTGTACCTTGCAGTATTGGGTTGCCTGCAGTTGGTAGGTCTCTTGCTGCCTGGCCGGAGGTTAGTGTGAGCCTGGGGGGTACCTGTGAAGCCACTCCGACGCTCAAGTCAGTATTGAGAACAGATGAGTGATTTAGCTAGGAATGAGAGTGTGTCTCTTATGATGGCAATGGGAGCCGGTATTTATAGGAAATTGAGCCCGTTTGTGGATCGTCGGATCAGTAGAATTGATCTTAACCATCCGAGTGTGATGGCCTTAATTGGGCTTGTATGTTGTGGATATGGGCCGAAATGGTTGGGCCAATCCATATCCAATTGCTAAATGGACCTCCTGGTATTGCTAAATGGACCCCCTGGTCCAGTCCAGAACAGTTGCCCCCCAAGCCGAGATTATTCCGAAGGATAGTCTTGGCTTGAAGAATTTTTGTCGATCTACCCGAAGCGATACTTCATCTGTCTTGTCGGGTCGTATAAGATCTCTTCACCGCGTCCGTGACACACACTTCCCTTGGTGTAATCCTTGTACCAGGCACCGAGCTGGGGTGCCGTGTCCTGATGTTGGCGCCCTACTGGGCGCCTTGTGCCCAGATGCTGTGTCCTGATGTTGGTGCCCTCTTGGGCGCCTTGTGCCAAGATGCCGTATCCTGATGTTGGTGCCCTCCTGGGCGCCTTGTGCCAAGGTGCTGTGTTCTGAAGTTGGCGCCCCCTGGGCGCCTGGTGGCATGCCCCCTGATGTTGGTGCCCTCTTGGGCGCCTTGTGCCAAGGTGCTGTGTTCTGAAGTTGGCGCCCTCCTGGGCGCCTTGTGCCATGCCTCTTGATGTTGGCGCCCTCCTGGGCGCCTTGTGCCAAGGTTCAGTGGTCTGAAGTTGGCGCCCTCCTGGGCGCCTTGTGCCATGTTTAGATGCGCTGGGTGCCATTCTGCAAAACGAATTTTGGCGCCCTATAGGGCGCCTGGGTGCCGGTTTGGATGTGTTGGCTGCCATCCTGCGAAAAGAATTTTGACGCCCTCTAGGGCACCTGGGTGCCGGTTCGGATGTGCTGGCTGCCATCCTGTGAAAAGAATTTTGGCGCCCTCTAGGGCGTCTGGGTGCCGGTTTGGAGGTGCTGGTCGCTGTCCTGCGAAAGGAATTTTGGCGCCCTCTAGGGCGCCTGGGTGCCGGTTTGGAGGTGCTGGTCACTATCCTGCGAAAGGAATTTTGGCGCCCTCTGGGGCGCCTGGGTACCGATTTGGAGGTGCTGGGTGCCGACCTGCAAAACGAATTTTGGCGCCCTCTAGGGCGCCTGGTGCCGGTTTGGGCACGCTGGCTGTCTCCTTGCGTCAAGTGTTTTGACGCTCTCCTGGGCGCCTTGGGTGCCGGTTTGTGCACGCTGACTGTTTCGACCCTTCAAGTGATTTGGCGCCCTCCTGGGCGCCTTGGGTGCCGGTTGCTAGGCACCTTCTATGGTGCCAGGTTTTGTTTTCTTTTGGTGCATTGGTGCTGGGCGCCTGGGTGCTGTGTTTCACGACATTGGCGCCTTTGCTGGCGCCCTGTGGGTGTAATGACCTTGGATCCCTGTTGGGTGGGCGCCGTGACCTTGGTTGTTTTGTGTGACTATCCTTTCAATCCTTTCGCGAGCTTTGTGCTGCTTCTTCTTTGCTAAGGTGATTTTGCTTGGATTTTGGATTTTAAGTAGATAGTTGCTAAGCTTGTCTTGCTTTATGAAGATGAGCCGACGCCCGTCGGGACAATTTGTAATGAAGTATACCCTTAGCACAGTTTACCAAGACTCGGCTTGGATAGAACTCGCTCAAAGGGGTTGTGACCGCCAAGTCAGCTCGAAGTATTCTCTTGGCACAGTTTACCAGGACTCGGCCCAGATAGAACTCGCCCAAGGGGTTGTGACCACCAAGGTCAGCTTGAAGTATCCTCTTGGCACAGTTTACCAGGACTCGGCCCAGATAGAACTCGCCCAACGGGTTGTGACCACCAATGTCAGCTTGAAGTATCCTCTTGGAACAGTTTACTAGGAGTCGGCCCAGTTAGAACTCGCCCAAGGGGTTGTGACCACCAAGGTCAGCTAGAAGTATCCTCTTGGCACAGTTTACCAGGACTCGGCCTAGATAGAACTCGCCCAAGGGGTTGTGACCACCAAGGTCAGCTTGAAGTATCCTCTTGGCACAGTTTACCAGGACTCGGCCCAGATAGAACTCGCCCAAGGGGTTGTGACCACCAAAGTCACTTATTTGTTTTGGGGTGCCATGACATCCCTGACTTCCAATACTTGGAGAGATGATCTTGGCTTTGAGCTAATGTTGAGGTTGCCCCTGCGATTCAGGCAGTCCCTCCCTGCATGGTATGTTGGGTCTCAAACTTTCCTCGCTCCACCCCTAATTATGGAGTTAGACCCTTTTTCTTTCTTAATCTTAAGGAATTTTCTTTGGAACAAATGTTAATGCTAGTGCTAGAGCAAAAACTGTAATTGCAAAATGAATTTTTGTTAATCATTCATATCGAGCTTTTACATTCTGCCTCCGTGCTTTAACATCAGAATTATTAACTGGGCCTAGCCCTAGGTTCAGGTTCTGATGCCCTGCTTCCTACTCAGAGTCACGGGTCCCATCCTCCTCTTCATTCACGTATTGGGCGAGCTTTCCTTCGCGGATCAGCTCTTCAATGTCATCCCTGAGGGTGTTGCATTTGCTGGTACTGTGCCCATAACCTTTGTGATAACGACAATACTTCTTAGAGGTTCAGCCTTTCCTTTGCACGAGAGGTTCGGGCTGTTTGATGTCCCGAAACTCCGCATCGACGCATTCGGCAAGGATCTCAGCCTGGGATGTGTTTAGCAGGGTGTACTCTGAGAAGCGACCTAATCGGGGTCGGGATTCCCGATGAATTCTCTCATCTTGGGTTCCCTTCTGCCATGGTTCTTCAATGGCCTTGTAAGCCAGCTCTTCCTCCTTACTGCCGACCTTGGCTTCCTCTTGGTACACCATGTTGTCTTCTTCATAGTCTATGTACTTTTGTGCCTTTCGAAGGAACTCGTCCAAGCTTCGGGGTTTCTTAACCCCCACGTCCCTTTGAAACAGGCTTCCCTTATTGAGGCCATTCTTCATCCAAAAGAGCCTCCTCTTGTCTTCAAGGTTCCTGACGTTGGCAGCCTCCTTGTTGAACCTTTCCAGATATTCTAAGTGTTTCTTTCTCTCCCTGCCTGATTGCCCTAAGAACCTCTTCAGATTTGGGTTTCAACCGGGAGGCAGTGAAACGAGCTGTGAACATTCTCGCCAGCTGACTCCATGAGGAGATGGAGTTTGGCTTTAGCTCTTGAAACCACTCTAATGCGCATCATCGGGGAAGATTTTACAGTGAACAGGCTCCCTGGCGCCTCTATAGCGCATCATCGGGGAGAAGTGTGCCAGATGGTGTAACACCCCGGTATTTTTATCGAGTACAAATACCCAAGTGTACCATCATAAAATAATCAGAGATATTTTTCCTGTTTTAGATATTGAACATAAATAAAAACAGCTCATAACCTAGAGTCCAATATCCAAATACCAAGAAATAGCGGAAACGATTTTACAACTTTTACTGGTACAAGCTATACAATCGGGAATACAAAAACCTCAAGGGAAAGACAATAACAATGAAAACTAAGTCTTCACCGTCTTCATAAGCACACCACCTAGCTGTGCTTCTTCACCTTTTCTTTTTCCCCCGCTTCTCTGTAAAAACCACAAAATATAAACAGTGAGATACAATCTCAGTGAGTTCTACCGAGACCCCTACTAACACTCTCGGTCCAGTTTTAAAACATTGTTAACTCAACACGGCATCGACTGCGCGAACGCTAACTCCCGATGAAACGCATTATTTTACACATAGCATTTCACCGACTGCCCCAAGACTAAATCTCGGCGAATCTGCTATAACTCAGTGTGTCACCGACTGCCCGAAGACTAAATCCCGGCGAACACACCACAAAACAACAGTAACGTACCACCGACTGCCCGAAGACTAAATCCCGGCAGACGTTACTCAATACTCTTTGACACACCGCCGACTGCCCGAAGACTAAATCCCGGCGAACCCCTATCCAATAACAGTTCCGCTATTGGCCTCAGAGCCTAGGGTAGGGGATCATGACTGCCCCTCCTAGTATGTCAACATGGGTCGTCACCCAAACCAGATATATAAATAAATATATCTACACTCGATGACCTGTTAGTTCACCTATACTCAATGAACATTTAGTCCATCTACCTTTGACCGTTACTCAAACATCACCCCCGCATTGGGTCGTTTCCTATAGTCGATATAATATATATATCGTGAATCGTAGACCGGTTTAGATGAATAAATAATAATCATCCCGCGTCAGTTATACCATACCACGTAGGACTCATAGTCCGTTTTATTATTAGTAAAACATATTCGCACACGTGTACTATTATTTGGTCTTTCGAAACAATTTGAACTTCGAAAACAGTTTTATTTACCTTTTTAAATTGTATATTTAGTTAGGCCTCGGAATAAGCTTTCAAACGCATTTTAGAACACCTCGTTCGGGTTCCCGGATCAAAAGTTATCGCGAGAACAAAATCAGTGAAAAACTGTTGAAAATCTGCAAAGCGTCGCGACGCGAACTGCTACCGTCGCGACGCGAAAAACGACAGAAACATTTTGCGTGACAAAACTGGGCCAGGTCGCGACGCGAAAGGGACGGGTCGCGACGCGACCCTCTGCAGAAAATTGCAGGTTTTCCGTTTTCTTGCGAAATTCGCTATTCCGCTCAATTCCGATTCTTGTTCCGGTTGAAAACAGTTTTGACAATTATAAAAACAGTCTCAATCAAAGTCACACAATCAATCAAAAACTCATTTTAAACGAATTGTATCAAAACGCGACATATTTTCCAATTATCGGTTTTCAACCCAAAATCTCTCGAACTCGATTACCAAATAATATTCCAGTCCAGCGAAAGCGGTAAAACAGTTAATTAATTAATTCGAAACATAAAATCCTAAGCGTGAGTAGAACTCACCTTTGACGCGTGATCCACGATCGAGCCGAAATCACCGAGTAACCACACGAACATTCCCCGCTCCGGCGACACCCAATCCGCTTCCAAAGCTTCCCACTCGATCACGAAACCGCTTTTTGACCGAAATACCGATTTCCCGAAATTCTTCATGAACACTATTCATCATCTTCTTCAACCTCAAGTCACTATTCACAAAACCCCAATTTGCTCCCTAACCCCTTGATTCTTCACAAACTCCAAATCGGACTTCAATATTTGCGCTATCCACCTTGAGCTCGCTCCCAAACACCATCCAAAGCTTCCATTTGAGCTTGAACAACAAAACCTCCACTTTTCTCCAAATTTAGAAAATGGTGGATTTGAGGAGAGTGAGTTGGTGATGAAGATTTTGGTACCAAAACGAAGAGGAAGTAGCGCTGAACATTTTTCGTGTTGGACGGAAGTCGTTTCGGTGAAGTCTCTCGCTCCCTCTTCTCTTCTCCCTCACGCCATCTCTCTCTTTTCCCCTTTTCTTTCTTTCCTTTCTTTCTTTCACGGCTCTGTATCTCTTTCTCCTCTTCCCTTTCTTTATTTTTATTTCTTTTCTTTCATAACACACACACATACACGTATACACATTTATTTATTTAATAAATATATGGCAACGTGGTCAAATTACCATATTGATCTAAATCTCTTATTTCGATTCCGAAACTTCCTTGGTCCGTATTATCCGGTTAACGATCCGATGACAACCAGTAAATAATTTTAGCACTCGATAAATTTACCAGTTAAGTACTAAATTGGTTTAATTTGTTTAACACCCAAATAATTCTACTAATTATTTTGAGGGTGTTACATTCTCCCCAACTTGAAAGAATTTTGTCCTCAAAATTTCGCTAAGTCTTTCATCCAACTAATCGAGAATCGACATTCTCAGAAAGGTCTAAATCTGCTGGAACACAATCTCGAATCAACGGAATGAGCGTAGAAAAATCTCGTCAATCCGGCACATCCATCTTCAAGCATGTTCGACCATTACCCTAGAACACTTCTAAGATTACAGTCCGAACTCCCTTGTTACGAATCAACACAAGAAATTCCTCTTTCGCCCACATAGGCTCGGCACCGCGTTCGAAAACACTTCCGAAGCTTCATTCCAATTATCCTCGTTTACTCCCCAACTTTGATTAATCTAACTCAAGGGTTTAATGCAAGACGCTTGATAGAAATACTCGTTGAAAAAATGAGGTCCGCATAACGGCACTCTTCGGTAAAGGTAAAAACAAATACGATTTCCTCGAAAGGTGTAAACACTTTCTCAACAATTCTTCTAATATTCATAACAGTTCTCGTACACACCGACAATGTGACGGAAAAGTCACTTGTGAAACTTCTTGACTCGCCCCCAAGATTTCGAGATAACACTTTTCGAAAGAAGATGGAATGAGGATCTATCAGAAACGTTTATCTTAAACGTAGAAATAAACCATGGGGACACCAAATAAATTTGAACGTAATGCAATTCACCTCAGTTGTTCTCCAAACAACTATCAAGCAGAACTCAGAGCTCCTTTCCGAATTAGTCAATAGCGTTGAGAGATTCCCCTCAACCTAAGTAATCCTCCTAGGATTTTCCTCCCCACTCATATCCCATTAGCCTCTTAATTCGTTCCCAAAATTAACTTTAGCATGCGGGTTTTCACAAGAACAATTTTTCAAAACTATTACACCGCGCGCCAAGCTTCACTTCGGAAATTTCAGTCACTTGTAAGCAGATCCATCAATTAATCCTTTGATGGTTATTCGCAACGTGAAAACAGTCAGCAGTTACCCTACTTACATATTCGTATTCACGTTTGACTTGTCAAACGGAATCACATAATACTATCTCCTTGTTAACCTTCACAAGGAGAGGTTAACAAACTAATACCTCGCCACTAATACATCTGCTTTATATTCTGTACACCCTAGAACAGAATATAAACTTCGGCGTGCTTCCTCTAACACTTGCCTTTTATTGTTCTCATCATCGGCCGCACAGATTCTACCGTTGAAACAACTGACTCCATTACTATCCATAGTAAAATCTGGAAATACCTTTTGAGATTGTAGCTTCACATCAACTTCCTATGCTAAGCGTATAGAATCCCTTAGGGAACTAGAGATCCTCATGTGGCTCAACACTAACAGGTTCCTCTCGATCTTGAATTCAGATTTGAGTCTCTAAAAGACTCCGATGATACCATCTCATGCATCAGCTTCAACATTGGAATTTCCTGGACGATACTTCAACCTGAAGTCATAATCCTTCAGAAATTCTACACACTTCTCTGCCTGCTTTTCAGTTCTTTCTGATCAAACAGATACCTTAAACTCTTGTGACCACTAGAGACCTCGAAACGAGACCCATACAGGTAACGCCTCCAAATCTTCAGTGCATACACAATAGCTATTAACTCCAATTCATGAGTCGGATAAATCTCCTCATGAGTCTTCAATTGTCTGGACGCATAAGCTACCTCTTGTTGATTCTGCACAAGAACACCTCCTAAACCCTTCCCAGAAACATCGCCGTAATTTTGGAATTTCAAAGACGGATCCGGAAGAATCAGGAATGGAGCAGAAGTCAACCAAACCTTCAATTCTTGAAAACATTCTTCACAATCAGCATCCCACGTAAACGGATGACCCTTACGAGTTAACCGAGTAAGTGGACAACTAACTGTGAGAACCCTTGAACAAATCTCTTATAGTAACCGGCTAGATCCAGAAACTTTTGATCTCTGCGACTGACGTCGGTCACTCCCATTCAACACCGCTTCCTTCTCACTGGGACCTACAGAAACTCCCGACTTGGGGAATCACATGTCCCAAAGACTTTACCTCTGACACCCAAAAATCCCACTTCGAAGGTTTCAAGTACAACTCCTTTTCTCGGAGTACACTCAGAACAATGAGGAGATGTTGGACATGCTCCTCAATGGTCTTCGAGCACATCAAGATATCATCGATGAAAACGACTTCAAACTGCTCCTAATACGAATGAAAAACTCGGTTCCTGAAATCCACGAATACCGCTGGAGCATTAGTCAAACCGAAGGGCATCACTACGAACTCGTAATGTCCATACCTAGTACGGAAAGCTGTCTTCGGAATATCTAAGGCTCTAACTTTTAATTGATGATAACCTATACACAATCTCCAACTTCCATCTTTCTTCTTTACAAGCAACACCGAAGCACTCCTTAGAGAAGCACTCGGTTGAATGAACCTCTTAGAGATCAACTCTTCAAGTTGAGATTTCAATTCCTTTAATTCTAAGGAAATATTCAATAGGAAACGATAGATATTGATCTCGTACCGGAATCAATTCTATAGAAAACTCTACCTCTCGCTCTGGATGTACAGAAGAAACTTCATCGTGAAAACATCCAGAAAGTCATTCACGACCTGAACGTTCGCCAAATCTAAACTAGTTCCAGTGGATGCAGATAACATACTAACGTGTGCTCCCGCACCTTGGAATGAAGATTGACCGTCTAAGGTGAACTAGGCAACCACTTCAGAATTTGTCTTAGATAATTCAACTGATTCTGAAGAGAAACTGATAGTTGATTAACACAGTCGATTGCAACATATTTTGCAGTCATCCAATTCATACCCAAAATGGTGTCCACTCTTCTAACAGGCAAACAAATAATCCTTCCACGAAATTTCTGTCTCCTATAACACGTAGGCAATTCCGACACAAAGATTGGGTCTGGACACGACCCTTAGCCGCTGTTAAGATAGTTATCGGCTCGGAAGGCGATGATAAGGTTGATCCCAACCGATTCACATGCGATCGGGATATACAACAATAGGTTGCACCCGAATCATATAATATACCGATCGAGTTATTGAAAACTGATCTCATACTCCTCAGTAGATTGTCTGCAGTCGTAACTGTCTAAACATTCAGAATGTTGACTCGTCCTTGCCTTAGAGCTGCTTATGACTCCTTGGAACTTTTCCTGGCAGGGCACTCTTTACCATAGTGACCCTCTACATTACTGTAATAGCACCGATTAGATCTTCGCTTGCAATCACCACTGTGAGGCTCTCCACAGTTAGAACATCTTCTAACCTTTGAAGAATCAAAGAATTGCATCTGCTTTTCTTTTGATGAAATTATCTTAGGACTTTGCAGTCGGAATTGATATTTCAACTACCCTCCTTTTTTTCCCATACTCCCTATGAGATCATCCTCGGCGACATAGGATGATTGTACCAAGGGAACATAATTTGTAGCAGTATAAGAACTGAGGCCGTAAATCATAAAAGCACTTATGCCCGTCTTATACTTCTGCCTTCTCCGTTCGTCATCCGAAGCTTACTTTACCACTTGGTAAAACTGAGACAACTTCTCAAACTTAGCGGTGTATTCTTCCACCGTCCTGTCACCTTTCCTGAGGATGCTCCGGTTGAAGATTCCGATTGTGGTCGAGGATTGCATCTTGATCATCCAGTCATAATTCCGCTTATGATGCACTAAGTATTAAGTTGATCAGGCTCAATGTCTCTTAGCATCACAAGTGTAATTACAAAAGGACTAACAAGGAATCGACTCAACCCTAAACTAAGTCCGACTAGGTCGAACTGCTTTGATACCAACTGTAACACCCCGGTATTTTTATCGAGTACAAATACCCAAGTGTACCATCATAAAATAATCAGAGATATTTTTCCTATTTTAGATATTGAACATAAATAAAAACAGCTCATAACATAGAGTCCAATATCCAAATACCAAGAAATAGCGGAAACGATTTTACAACTTTTACTGGTACAAGCTATACAATCGGGAATACAAAAACCTCAAGGGAAAGACAATAACAATGAAAACTAAGTCTTCACCGTCTTCATAAGCACACCACCTAGCTGTGCTTCTTCACCTTTTCTTTTTCCCCCGCTTCTCTGTAAAAACCACAAAATATAAACAGTGAGATACAATCTCAGTGAGTTCTACCGAGACCCCTACTAACACTCTCGGTCCAGTATTAAAACATTGTTAACTCAACACGGCATCGACTGCGCGAACGCTAACTCCCGATGAACCGCATTATTTTACACATAGCATTTCACCGACTGCCCGAAGACTAAATCCCGGCGAACACACCACAAAACAACAGTAACGTACCACCGACTGCCCGAAGACTAAATCCCGACGGACGTTACTCAATACTCTTTGACACACCGCCGACTGCCCGAAGACTAAATCCCGGCGAACCCCTATCCAATAACAGTTCCGCTATTGGCCTCAGAGCCTAGGGTGGGGGATCATGACTGCCCCTCCTAGTATGTCAACATGGGTCGTCACCCAAACCAGATATATAAATAAATATATCTACACTCGATGACCTGTTAGTTCACCTATACTCAATGAACATTTAGTCCATCTACCTTTGACCGTTACTGAAACATCACCCCCGCATTGGGTCGTTTCCTATAGTCGATATAATATATATATCGTGAATCGTAGACCGGTTTAGATGAATAAATAATAATCATCCCGCGTCAGTTATACCATACCACGTAGGACTCATAGTCCGTTTTATTATTAGTAAAACATATTCGCACACGTGTACTATTATTTGGTCTTTCGAAACAATTTGAACTTCGAAAACAGTTTTATTTACCTTTTTAAATTGTATATTTAGTTAGGCCTCGGAATAAGCTTTCAAACGCATTTTAGAACACCTCGTTCGGGTTCCCGGATCAAAAGTTATCGCGAGAACAAAATCAGTGAAAAACTGTTGAAAATCTGCAAAGCGTCGCGACGCGAACTGCTACCGTCGCGACGCGAACTGCTACCGTCGCGACGCGAAAAACGACAGAAACATTTTGCATGACAAAACTGGGCCAGGTCGCGACGCGAAAGGGACGGGTCGCGACGCGACCCTCTGCAGAAAATTGCAGGTTTTCCGTTTTCTTGCGAAATTCGCTATTCCGCTCAATTCCGATTCTTGTTCCGGTTGAAAACAGTTTTGACAATTATAAAAACAGTCTCAATCAAAGTCACACAATCAATCAAAAACTCATTTTAAACGAATTGTATCAAAACGCGACATATTTTCCAATTATCGGTTTTCAACCCAAAATCTCTCGAACTCGATTACCAAATAATATTTCAGTCCAGCGAAAGCGGTAAAACAGTTAATTAATTAATTCGAAACATAAAATCCTAAGCGTGAGTAGAACTCACCTTTGACGCGTGATCCACGATCGAGCCGAAATCACCGAGTAACCACACGAACATTCCCCGCTCCGGCGACACCCAATCCGCTTCCAAAGCTTCCCACTCGATCACGAAACCGCTTTTTGACCGAAATACCGATTTCCCGAAATTCTTCATGAACACTATTCATCATCTTCTTCAACCTCAAAGTCACTATTCACAAAACCCCAATTTGCTCCCTAACCCCTTGATTCTTCACAAACTCCAAATCGGACTTCAATATTTGCGCTATCCACCTTGAGCTCGCTCCCAAACACCATCCAAAGCTTCCATTTGAGCTTGAACAACAAAACCTCCACTTTTCTCCAAATTTCGAAAATGGTGGATTTGAGGAGAGTGAGTTGATGATGAAGATTTTGGTACCAAAACGAAGAGGAAGTAGCGCTGAACATTTTTCATGTTGGACGGAAGTCGTTTCGGTGAAGTCTCTCACTCCCTCTTCTCTTCTCCCTCACGCCATCTCTCTCTTTTCCTCTTTTCTTTCTTTCCTTTCTTTCTTTCACGGCTCTGTATCTCTTTCTCCTCTTCCCTTTCTTTATTTTTATTTCTTTTCTTTCATAACACACACACATACACGTATACACATTTATTTATTTAATAAATATATGGCAACGTGGTCAAATTACCATATTGATCTAAATCTCCTATTTCGATTCCGAAACTTTCTTGGTCCGTATTATCCGGTTAACGATCCGATGACAACTAGTAAATAATTTTAGCACTCGATAAATTTACCAGTTAAGTACTAAATTGGTTTAATTTGTTTAACACCCAAATAATTCTACTAATTATTTTGAGGGTGTTACAGATGGAGGTCTGGATCTCCGGTTCCATCATACATCTTGAGAGCTGACAGCTTTTCCAAGGCCATTGGGATTCGGCATTCATCCACCCTTCGAGTGAAAGGTCCTTCATCGGAAAACCTTCTTGAGTTTCGAGGGGAGGTGTCTTCATAGTCTGAATCTCGATACCTGCGCCCGTCATGGGATCTCCTCGATGGCGATCCCAGGTGGTGCCTCTGGTGAGTTTTGACCAGACTCGTTGATCTCTCACGTGAATTAGGGGATGCACGCGAGGAGGTCCTGGAGTGAGAGTCGTGAAGCTGGTAGGTATCATATGGAGGGGATGGAGGGGTCCTTGGAAGTGGGCCTGATCCTCCATGCCTGCGCTGCCGAGGGGGAGAGCGACGTACGTGCCTTCGCCTTGGGGGGGAACGATGGACGTGATGCCTTCGTGGGGGAGACCGATGTCGTCTTTAAGCCACCGTTGTCGGAGGAGGGGTTCCCCAACTGGGTGGAGGCTGCTCGGGCAGGGAAGCCACACGCCTTTCAATCTGCCTTAGGCGAGCTTCCTGCTGCATCATAGCTTGAGTGCGATTGCATAGGAGATCCAAAAGTTGACTCACATTCGAGGGTTGGACAGGCTGACTGGTACCCTCGTCAGGCTGGCTGGCGACGTTGCCATCAGGAGTACCCTCTGGTCGGGGTGCGGGTATGGCAACGCTTTTAATTCGGGGTCTGCCTCTGGGAGCCATGGAGTAGCAAGAGAAAAGTCCAAGGAGTAGTGATGATGTAAAAGATAGAAATCTCCCACTGTGGTTGCCAATGTTCTGTACATTGCAATATTGGGTTGACTGCAGTTGGTAGGTCTCTTGCTGTCTGGCCGGAGGTTAGTGTGAGCCTGGGGGGTACCTGCGAAGCCACTCCGACGCTCAAGTCAGTATTGAGAACAGATGAGTGATTTAGCTAGGAATAAGAGTGTGTCTCTTATGATGGCAATGAGAGCCGGTATTTATAGGAAATCGAGCCCGTTTATGGATCGTCGGATCAGTAGAATTGATCTTAACCATCCGAGTGTGATGGCCTTAATTGGGCTTGTATGTTGTGGATATGGGCCGAAATGGTTGGGCCAATCCATATCCAATTGCTAAATAGACCTCCTGGTATTGCTAAATGAATCCCCTGGTCCAATCCAAAACACAATTTTTATTTTAGACAGAATTTCAATAGGCACATATTTTATAATTTTGTATTAATTTTTGTGCGGGTGATAATAACTAAGCACCAATAATGTATAAAAGGTTTACACATATTTCCAATTATATCTGATTATTATTATGACTTGTTGTGATATTATTTTTTAAAAATTGAATAAATAATTTTATTTTTTAATTATAATCTATTTTTTTTATTTTTACAATTATATGATTATGAAACTAAGAACTACAAACTAATGTCCTTACTGATTCATAATAAATTAATACCTTCATCTATTTTTATACAGGGAAAAATATTGGGCAATCCCATTTACATTTACTAATTCAAGGACATTACCAGACCAAGTCAGATAGAATTAAACCCAGGAGTCATCACCACGTTGACTTTATTCTTATTTTTTTATCCTCATTATTAGTTTGACACGACTTCAAATTTTAACAACTTTTTCAACTAGATTTGACAGTCTTCATTTGTTAAAAAAAATACTTATTTTAGAAATTTTTGTAGTTTTTTCTAACTTGAAATAAATTGATTTAACCATATATTACATTTTTCTGAATAAAAAGCTAATTTTACTGGACACACAGGCCCATGGTATAGGCCCGGCCAATTCTTCTCAATAATGGCTTTGGGTCAACGATATTTTCTGTAAGGCGTTTGCTTTTCCCACACCCCCTCCTACTCGAAACACACCCCATAAGGGTGTGAAATGACCAAAAGGCCAGGCCAAACCTCTTTTTTTTCACAAATTTTCACCGGTTCGAACACGAGCCTTCGAACAGGTTCGCACGCGGCCATTCGCGTGTGTTAAATATGGGGACACACCCTCTTGGGTGTTTTTCACCTGTTCGAATGGGGTCATGCGAACAGGTTCGAATGTGGTCATGCGAATATGTTCGCATGAGGCTGTTCGAACCAGTGTTGCAGAGCGACAAATATTGGACGTCTCAGATTCCACCGACAGTTTTGATCAACGGCTTACAATCAGTCAAATGTGTGTCAGATAAAGGAGTGGATGTCAATCCCTTTGGAAAATGTGTCTGAACGGATAGAATTTAAACGGCTCAGATTTGTGATCTAAAAATGAAATCAACGGCTGACATCTCACCATGCCTATTATAAAAGGGGGTTCACATCCTCAGACCTTCTTCACCAAACCCTAATCTGCTTCTTCACCAAAACCTACTCTCCCTCTTGACAGCTACAACCAAGCTGAAATGGAATGGCAATTGTGCCCAACCCAGTACTCATCCACCAAATTCCTAACGGCCCTTCATCACCATGGGACTGTCACCACCGACGAACATGGTGTTGTGTTTCGTTGTCCTAACCATGTATTCTGCAGGATGAGTAAGGACATCACCTTCGCCCAACTGAAGGAAAAGGCTGAGAGGAAGATTCGTCCAGAGGGGAGGAGGGACGTCTAATCTGTCCCTACGCCTACCCCTCCGGGAAGATTCAGCTCCATCTTGCCTCCGTTTGCGTTCGGAAGCCGTCGGGGGTGGCCTACGCTCCGGCTGTTGCGAACTACCGCCACGATGCCTCACCATATCTGAAACAACAACCATTAAACCAATTAAGCAACATAACCAGCAAAATAACAGAAACAATACTGTCACACCTGTTCGAACAGCATCATTCGGACCTGTTCGAACAGAATCATTCGCACCTGTTCGAACAACCCCATCCGAACAGGTGTTCGCATGGCCTCATTCGAACGGTGTTCGCATGACCTCATTCGAACACCTTCGTTTTCACGTGTTCGCATGAGGTCATGCGAACACAGCAGATGCACAGAAAAAAAAAACCTAAATGTACAGAAGGGAGAGAGGCTTACCTGAATGAAAATGGAACGATTAGAGAGAGTGAGAGGAGGCGAACAAAACCCAGGTGGTCTTGAGGGTGTTTGTGGAGAAGATTGAGTGGGAGATTGGGTGAGATTGAGTGAGTTGTGAGAAGTTGAGTGAGAGGGAGAGTGAAAGAGGTAGGGTTCGAATGAGAGGAGAGTGAAAGGGAAAGTGAGAGGAGTGAGGGGTGTGAGGGTTCGAATGAGAGAGGTTTTTTTTTTTAAGTTGAGGGTATTTTAGGGTTTTTAGAAGTTAGGGGGTGTGAAAGAGTAGGAGGGGGTGTGGGGAAAGTATAAGCTTTTCTGTAAATTTGACAGGCCTGGTTTTTTTCGCTAAAATGAGTTGAACGTAACATGGTTTTTTTATACATTACGGAAAAGTGATTTATAATAATTTTTTGTTGTTTACATAGGCTGGATAAAAATTGTTTTTGGGTACAAATTTACCAAAATGGGTCTCAACTTTAAATTATATTAGAAACTTTAAATTTGACAACAAAAATATTAAGTCGAATATTTAAATTCAAATATTATGCTGACAATTTAAATTAGAATAACAGGAAAATAATATAAACAAATTTAACTAGCCAATCAAATACAACATAAACATGCTTCAAAAGAACAAAACAAACATGATTCACGTGTATAAATATAAATATAAGAATGGAGTATACACACAAGGGAGCAGTGCTTAGTTGGGATGGGCATAGGTACACTTTTACCTAACTCAACCCACAACTCAATTCAAGCCAACCCACAAAATACGGGTTGGTCCGGGTAATTTAGTTGGGTTGATTTTAAAATAGACAAGTTCTTGGTGTATGGTTGGGTGTTGGGTCTGAAAATCAAGAACTCACCTAACCCCACCCATAAAATTTGTTATCTTTACACATATGAAGCCAAAGTCTAGGATTATTACAAGGTATATCTTGGGAGAGATAATGATATTGAAGTCTTTATTATCTTTTTGAATTGTCAAATGGTTTCACTAACAACTAATACTTGAACTTAATCTAATTAAAACTTCAATCATATGTGTGCCACTGCTGCTCATTACATTCATGGTGAATGTGAATTCAATAAAATAATACTAAGCTTTGGTTTGAATTCTAAACACGTTAACTACGTTGATGTTAAAGTATTGACTTTGGTGTTGGTTTATTTTTCTTGTTTCTACCGCAATTGTTCTATTTTATAATTTTTTTTTATAAATAATGATATTTTAATAATGAACCTAATACCTAACCCAAACCTATCAATTTGAGATCGAGTTGGGTTGGTTCGGATTACATGAAAAATACCCATAAATATTTTGATTAGGTTGGATCTTGAAATGCGTAAGAATCCACCCAACCAACCCACGCCCACTCCTAACACTTAAAAAAAATTACTACATAAAATAATTGTCTTGGGCATTTGAAAGAATTCAATCACAATGTGAGGAACAATATCCCCACAAATAATTTTTAAAATGAAACATGCATATATATATATATATATATATATATATATATATATATATATATATATATATATATATATATATATATATATATATATATACACACGACAAAAAAACCAATCTCTACCCCCGTGGTGACTCGTGGTGACTCTGGTGAGGCTGTGACATGAGAATTGATTTTAGCTTAGCATAGAAGCTATGAATTTACGCTTCAACATTAATGTGTGTATGAGGTTGAAAGCAATTCTCCTTTAGTGTAGCCAACATTATACAGCTATTTGGTTTAGCATGTCTCGCGAGAAAAGCAAAGTGTTGCATGTTTGAATCTGTTCTTTTAATAACTAAGCATTATGTGCATGGTAGTAAATATTGTATGAATCATGCGATTAGTATTGCAATACGATTTGAAATTCATGGCAAATGATGCAAATCGTACTGATAATCGTTGTGATGTAGAATCACGGCCATGTTCGTTTGAATTGTTTTGGATCACAATTCATAGGGGTTGCACATGATTTAGCGACAACTGCACAAACGGGTTGAGTCTCGTGACTTGTTTTTCAATAAATGTAGTTTTTTCAGGTTTTCTTTCATTTTTTAAACAGAACGGTTCGTTTGCTTAGCGTTAGAGGCTCTTCCTCATTTCACACTGTGTTTGGAAAGGTTTAAAAATCATGATTAGTTATCATGTCCAACACGAAGCTACTCTTTGTAGCTTCTAAGTTCCATGTCAAAAAGGGTATCAAACGTACATTGGCAGTGGCTTTTCACTATTCGAAACATCCACTATTGGATGTTTGGATTCACTTTTGTAGCTTCTAGTGCATATTTGGATTCACTTTTGGGAGAACCAAACATGAATCTAAAGAGATAAAATTATTTTTATCATGCGGTGTTCTTTAATTAGTAAAAACAAACCACTAGAATTGATTCTAACTTGAGGCTGGGATTAGCGTGCATTTGGTTATGCAGTGATGAAAATAAATTTTGATTTTGTAAGATTGGTTTTGAATAAAAGTGAGTTGAATATAACGTAATTTGTGTTTGGATACGTTCACTGAAAAAGTGTTCTTTATCAATTATTTTTTTAGATGATTTAGATTGCTTTTAGGTGTGCAAACCAAAATGAGCCCTAGCTTAAAATTTTATTTGGTAGGGAGTAGGGCAAATTGTCTTTACATAGTGACATGAAGATAATTTGTTTCATCTAAAATCAATTCAGCTAGAACTGAAAGCTACAAAGAGTAGCTTACGTTGGAAATGATTCTAGAGAGAAGAATTGTTTTTTAAATGGAATATGTGCTTGGTTTTGTGGTGGTTAAAATTAATTTTGAATGAATTGATTTCTTAAATTGATTTTGAATAAGTGCTGAAAGTAGTTTATGTTTGGATGAAATTCGCGTAAAAGTTTGTTGAACAATAAATTTGAAAGTAAAAATCATTTTTAATGACTTACTCAATATGGGTGTATCAATTAGCTAAAGTTAATACATCCTTAACCACGATTGTGATTATCATTTACTCGATTTTTTTTGACGTGAACATACACACACAAATATATAATATATATAATATATATATATATATATATATATATATATATATATATATATATATATATATATACACACACACTAGGACCAACACCTGTGCTACGCACGAGGAGGTTTTTACACAGTGAAATGAAAGAATGCGTAAAAATATGTTACCGAATGTGATCGTATGGGCTGCATATACAATCGTTTACAACAACGTATTAGCCAAAAGATAAAAGCCAACAAAAAAACAGATTAAATCCTGAAATCGGAGATCCCGAAATTAAAAAATGGACCCAGTAAATATACAATAAATATAGCTATTACAAACTATAAGATAGAAATTATTTTATAGTATGGTAAATATATAATAGAATGAAGATAACAATATAAGCAAGGAATATGCACATACCTTAAAGAATAATGGCCTAATTACAGTTTTGGTCCCCTGTTTTCACCAATTCAGGATTTTGGTCCCTCAAGTTTTAATTTGACGATTTTGGTCTCCCTATTTTCCCAATTTGTAAAATCAATGTCCCCCTCTTAATTGGTCAAAATTGAAAGTCAATTTTGACTGACTTATCCTACGTGGCAGCCCACGTGGACGGTAAGTATAACACGTGTGTTGTAAAATGGATCATTGAATGGTTACGAAATAATGATTCAATAACCTTAGCCTGTAATCAATAATATCCTTAGTGTTTTTCAATATATTATATTCAATTGAGAGGGTATACGTGAGAACTTACTCAACGTCCTCTAAGACAATATCAAGGAGGATTGATTTCTTTCCATTAACTTCCTTCTCCTTAAGTTTGTCCTTCTGGACAACATGACCAATAGCATCTGGTAGGAATAGCATCATAAATAGACATTATGTTAACATCTGTGTTTAACACGCATTTAACGAAACGTGTGTTATGACAAATATGCATTGTAAGAGTGTAACCAATGAAGAAATCTGTGCGTTGCTCCTGCATGATGCATGGTGCGAAAATCACAGAAATCAAATGAGTTAATTGGGATCTCAGGTGCATCAATGTTAGTAAGCTTAATTGGTTGTTCCCATGAAACTCAGCTTGTATTTGTGATTTGTCCTCCTAAACTTGATGTCATTCTGTGCCACCGTTACACCTTCCAGCAAGTATGTCGAACCTTCTCCCAAAAGGTCAACATACCTACTAATCCATGCCTTAGGAACAACAACTAAGATCTTCCCACGTTGTGAAAAAAAGTATTCCAATCCACATTTACATTTACATTTTGCATATGAATAAGACCTGCATTTGAAATATAAGATAAAGAGATGTTAATATTTTCGTCAATCAACAACATTTCAATCTGCATAGACTCTTGTCTTGTGGGTTGATTTGTGCCCTATCTTCCTTCGACCCGTTTTGGAGGTGGAAGGGTGTGGGCCTAGCTTTTCCTTGTAGTCTTTTGTTTCTGGGCTTGTAGGCGTAGCCCTTTCCATTCACCAAAAAAAATCTATTGTGGAGACTACTAAGACAAAAAAAATTAAAATTAAAAATATATAAATGCTATTTCTTTTAATTTTTGTATGTACAAGTACAAATATCATTTATATATCATTATAGATGGATATGTATGTAGGTGCACACTTCAATAAATGTAATTACATTTGTAAACAAAAAGCAATAAAATAGTGCAACTCATCCCTACTTTTCCGAACTTGTCAGACCTTGGTTCACTCATAATAATTTCACATGTTCAATTTGAACTATAATGGAAAAATAAAATAAAGAAAAATAACCAAAAAATATATAGGATGAGGTCCATTTTATGAGCTAGCTATGTAATTATATAGTAGTTACTAGGATCGAATCCCATAGGATCAAATCCTCGAACCCAAAAAAGAAAACTGCCAAATACTATCTATGGTCAGTGCTTGGCATCTCTGAAACATAAGATACTGTTTCAAATGAACAAAATACTTACAAACCCCAACAGAACACTCGAAGTAATAGTTTCATATGAATTATTATTAGTACTAAGTTTTTTAGTTCCCAAAATCAAAGCATACAGTACCTTAATTGTACTTTTCTACTTTCCTCTCTAATTGGCCACGTAAAATTTGTACCTCACATTAATTCCAATGCCCAACACAACTTTAATTCTTTTATCACACTTGCATTATTATAAAAATAATAAAATAGTAGTAGCTCCTATAAAATATTTGCAATATTTATAGAATTCACATATTTTGATTAAAGTGACAACCATGTGATTATTTACTTTATGCAAGAATGATTTTTGGTGTTAGATAACAGCATTTTCCTGTATCAAAAGAAAGTGATTCAGGTTATTGTCAAATCCTCTCAACATGATTGGCATAAACATTATTACTAATATAAACTTTCATTAGTCATATTTTTTGGCCTCATATATAAAACCATTGATAATTAATCAAAATTCACATCACTATCAATCGTTTTAGGAGACATCACTCATAACTAACATTTGACAAAAAGTTATCTTAACCCAAATAAAATTTGTCCAAATCCATTTTTCCAAACAACAATATTCTAATCAAATTTCAATTCATATGTCAAAATCAGAATTTTAAAAAAATCCAAATATTTGAATTCTAACTAGATCGAGTAAGTAGCTTAGTACATTAAAGCGTGCAGCTATTCTATTCTATAGTCACTATAAATTAAATTGTTATATGTAGCTGATGGCCCATAATGTACGGTTTTCATAAGCTGAATGGTTATAGTTTTGTGAAAGTTTTTGTAGCATCTTTTATAATAATAATAATGATATCATATAAAGCTGCAGATTTCAGAGATTTATAGTGCCACGGAAAAAATCTTACTAGCTCTGAAATTTTGAGCACAGTGATAACGTCACTAAAGATGTAACACTTTTATCATTATATGTGTTGACAGTTTCATGCTTGTTACTCTGCTTACAGCATGGTGATGGGTGAGGTATTAGGGTAGAAGTCCCACAAAAAAAAAGAGGTATTAGGGTAGAATAGTTTACCTCATAGGGAGAATATGTAGAACATTTTTTTGACGTAGAACGAAAATTAAAGACATAAAGTAACGAATTAATTTTATTATAAATATATATGGGAGAGTTTGGAACGTAGTTTGTGAAAACAAAAGATGTCTTCTAAGTTCTAAGGATCCAACATGTGTTTAACTGGCCGAAAGTAGAATGTAAAAGGTAGATATCTCTGTTTGGATGATAGGGAAAATGGTAAAGAAGAAAAATCACATGAGTCATATAATAATTATTTGAACGCATATCAATTAGGTCTGCATGGTCGTTCACCTCAGCACTCTAAAGTTTACCTAGAATACACATATCAGCCAGAACAACTTCAAGGGCCATATAATTATTAATAATTTGAATAGTCCATTGGTGGGGAGGAGGAGGATTAATGTTCATAACATTTCTCTTTAACAACCTCACTACCAATGATAATACATTCACTAACATTGTGACTATCGACAGTGGCGGACCTACCTTGTACCCAGGGGGTTCAGTTGAACCCCCTGGAAAAAAAATTGCACTTACCGCTATGGGTTTGGAACAACCAATACAGTAACATGTGGGCTAGATACAACATCATCTTGAGTAGTGTAATCTTTCACTTTAATATATAGCCTCTCCATTAGTATTGTTAAGATCTTGATTCTCAACAACTAGGTCATTAACACGTGAGCAAGATTCTACACATCATCTTGAAGTACATTTACCTTCCTCTATAGGCTTATCCACGATGAACTTATCCAGAGTCGCAACAATATCATTCGAACTACAAGTGTGATTCATGGGACGATAGATTAACTTCCCCTTATCCTTCTGGTTAGGCCCTGTGATATCAGAAGGTTTACTCTTACCAATGGAATTTGGAGGTTTTTGAGTTTTACCCTGTCATAAGCTAACACCCTAGGTTTTTTTTTTTAGATAAGCAAGAGATTTATTCAAGGGGGGCACTAGGGGTGCACCCAACCCTTACAAAGATATGGGAAGAGGAGAGGCCTCATTAAAACCTCCCTGAGCCAAAACCCTTTGGGAAAAAGACCCAGGCAGGAAAAAGAGAACCACAAATAGAGGGGGCAAAACTTACAAAGATGATAGACACCCCAACGGGCAATTACACCTGTCTGAAAAGGTAACCCCGCTATTTCTCCCCTTCCTAGCTACAAACCAACTCCAGGATACATACTTAATGGAATTTATAACTGAGTTTACATTTGCCACTACACCTTTAAATAATGTCCTATTCCTTGCCAACCACACTTGCCACACTGTTGCAACCCAAAAGATGTGATGAAGCCTAGGTTGCAAACACCCTAGGTTACTAGTCCCAGCTGTCATCTTGAAGTTTATGTCTCATTAGGGGTATTTTGAGAAATACAAAAGGATTTATAGGGGGTTTATTAGTAAAAATATAAGGTGTAAATAGTAATGCCCAGCAAAAATAACTTGTTTCACCTTCAACTTGACAAACAAAAAAAGAAGTGTCCAAATATCGTTATTTATTTATATATTTTGGTCAGTTATATCACATTATTTACTATTTCTATGAGTAAAATATAATTTGAACAACTGATAGACTATTAATTTTTAATTGGAGAATCTTTTGAATAGGAATATATTTTGTTTATTTGGAAATAAATGATTTTCTTAATTTGTCTCAATTAGCTTCATTCATTTTTAGTCTCTAAACTAATAAAGGTTATGAAATTTTAGTCTCTGGTAGTTTGGTTAGCGATTTTTTGTTAAATTGGGGAAGAGGAAATTTTATTAATCAAAGTGGCACTAATCGTCATTTTACAACTGTTTTCGAGAGGATTTGAACTTGGCACTTTGAGGAAACAAGACTAAGAGACTAAGCTCTTACCACTAAGCTAGCACATCAAGTGTCTGGTTAGCAAATTAAACTAAACAATCTTTATATTGAAAATATGGCGACTGTAGCAAAATAAATCTCAATAAGGGGTTATAATAACAAAAAGTTCTATATATGTTCAACATTTTTAAATATTTTGATTATAAAACCTTATGAAGCTATTGTCAAAAAAAAAAACTTAAATACTTACATGAGTGACCTTGCTGCCTATGTGAACCACCCATGATAAGTAAGTATTTCATATATACAGCTTAAGTAATAAAAATATTCTCTGAAATTAATAAAACAAACCCGTTGTCAAAAAAAATAAAACAAACCCACTCTCCATCCATTGGAATGAAACATGATATCAGACAAATATTAATTAGTTAAAGTTGAAATATTGTGAGAAAAACGTGGGAACCAAACGCATATGAGTCTGCAGCCTCATTTTTCAAATTAGTTTACTTTGTTACCCACAAGGCCACTAATTATTTTAAGATTAGTAATTTAATTTAAAAAAACTCAGTTACTCTTCAAAATGTGATGTTTGTGTTGTTCACTAATTATAATACGTCACATAGATAAAATTTAAAATAATCCTAATTTTAATCTCTATATGTTGAGCTATACAAAGTAATTCTACATGTTATGCACACCATCAGTGGTGTGGGACACGTAGTTTCTAGGAAGCATCCACCATATGATGAGAATGTTGAGTTATGAAGTAACACGTGGAAGGATTGCTAAAGTATCAAATTACTGGCAACTTGCTTTAATTAATATTAATTAATACATTATTATTAGTATTAGTATTAGTATGTGACAAATTGTAGTGTGACCCATGATAATTTGAAGGTGTTGAAAGTTGAAACCGAAATAATTAAACCAAACTTAATTCAACACGCGTAATAGACAGCAACACAACATGTTACCCTATTAAAATATATATGTTAGAGGGAAGAAACATTAGTTCGTTTTCTCTCTACCAGCCTTTTGATGTAACTTAATCTGAAGTATAGAGACATTCCCAGGATGGGTGGGTAAGTGGGTTAGTTCAAATGTAACTTAATCTGAAGTATAGAGTCATAGGTGATTTTCTTGTATGAAATGTTATATTGCATGTCAAAAAAATTTACGGTGCTAGGAGAAAAATGATAGACAAATTGTGTTGTTATATGTCGTACAAAATAAACGGAAAGAGTGACTGTGAGTAAATGTTAAATCTACATTTACTTATGAATGTTTAGCATTTAGTGACAAATTTTGTCCGTCGATAAAAGTCAAATTTTTGTATTGCTTTAAAAAATTATTATAGATTCATCATTAATGGCATTTATTATTGGGAATCAAACTATATTTTCTAAAATAATTTCTTGATTTTCAAATATCAATCATCCTATTATTATGTTTTTTTGTTGATAATATCATCCTATTAATATGTTAATATTATAACAGATAGAAGTCCCTCACCGTTGGTTGCCTTGACAATATCAACGACATGAAGATGTCGGCTCCCGAATTTGAACCCGAGTGTGAGCAGTTGTAGTGTATGTGCGTGGTGTTTATTTGTCATTCATCTAAGTAAACAAAAAAATTATAATAGATAGAATGTGAGAAAAACTAAAAATTATAGAAGTTGTTCGCTCTTTGCATGGGAAGGGTTGAAATGGCTTTGGGAGGGAAGATTAAGACAATATGCACATAGAACTAGATTGCAAACTGGTTTGTAGATTCTCTTCACGGAGATAAAGATTCATTGTCATCAGATTTTGGTGTTATCATCTCTAGGTGCAAGAATATTGCCTATTCAAATACAAACTCTAGGATTAGTTTTGTTAAAAGAGAGTCCAACCAAATAGTTCATTGTCTCGCAAGGGCTTTAAATTATTTGTTAGCTCTAAGATTTTTAACTTATTCCAAGTAGTGGCGGACCCAGGACCCGGACTCGGGGTTCAAAATTTTTAAAAGTATGATTCGCTAAAAATATAATTAGAAACAATTTTAATATATTTAAATAAATAAATTATATAACTCATAATTGGCTTAGTGATGTGTTTTTGTGAGGTATTTGGGTGCAAAATTAAGGGTCCTAATGCAGGGGGTTCAGAGGGGGTTCAGAGTATTTTTATATAAGGAATAAATGCATAAAAATATTTTTATATAGGAGAAAAATGGATATATATTTTTTTTCACGGGGTTCAAGTGAACCTCCCGGCATAGGCACAGGTCCGCCACCGATTCCAAGTTGTATTTGATACTTTATTTGAATTAATTATTAGTTTTAGTATAAAGAGTTAATTATTATTAACAATTTTTTAAAATGATTTATTCATTCTCAAATTCAATAATTCTATTAGTTTTAGTATTATAAGAGATAGAATGTGACATGCAATATAAAATAAATTATTTTTAATTTGCTATTTTAGTGTCTTAACAATTTAATTTGATTTTTTCTGTCAAAAAGAATATATAATACAGTAAAAAGCAATCAAAAAGAACTTAAACAAACACCACAAAAAAATCCTTAAAATTAATATATTTAAATTAAATAAGAATACACCACATTTTCGCGTCTACTGAAATTAAGTCAACTACAAGAAATTCATTCATATGCAGCTTCTCAACTGAACAAATTGAATTCTCAACCGAAAGAAAGAAAATTGAAAACAAGAAAACGAAAGAAAGCAAACTGAAGGGAATTGTGTTGATTGCTCATCGCGCCATCTAAGGATTTGCTTATGCTAGTTTTGATGCTTTCTTGTCCATATCCTTTGAAAATGATGTCCCTGAAGCTGATAAAAAGATATGGCCCCAAAAGCTAGCTAGTTGACATTGAAATTCAGGTGGGGCTGCAAATGACTTGTCCATCAAAATCATTCTTCCTCTCCCTAGCTAATATATATATATATATATATATATATATATATTATAATCTCATAACCTCATGTATATATATATTATAATCTCATAACCTCATGTCACACACGTACCCCACCTCCTTTCAAACCAACCTACCGACTCTTATAACAAGAGAAATAAAGCCTTCTATATGCTCTTGTTTTATTCCCATGCCATGCACTATGGTTGCATAAATAAATATATGTACACATCTCTATTCTCCTTTGGTTTTACGTCGTCAAAGCTAATTATATATTGTCCATATAATCTACTTGTCTATCTCTTATGTTTTCTTTGGACTTTAGTATGGGAAGACTGAGGGAACACCAGAGCAACAACAAGCTAATGACTATGATCACACCAAGATATTTAGACGCCACATATATCCACTTAAAACCTTAAGACAATGAGTATTTGAGTCACTATATTTGTTTGTGATAATAATAGACTAATGGGACTTAAACTAATTGACTTGTTATTGTTTTTTTTATCTCCTTAAACAAATAAACTTAGTTGGGATAGCTAAATATAAAATATACCTAATTATTCAAATACATATATTTATTTTGGGTAGCTAAAACTACCCCATAGTTACACTACCAACCGCCCCTGGAACTGCAACAGGAAATAGTAGCTAAGAATAGAAAGAGAAAGATTGGAGTAGGGTGCGCAAAAAACAAAATTAGAGGTGTCAAAATATATTTTTCATAGGATTATTGATGCAAATTTTTAAATTTGAGGGTGTGCAGGTGCACACCCTGAAGAATATGTAAGTCTGCCCCTGCTTGTTGGGGAGTCTAGGGGTGCACTGAGAGAAACTACGACCTAATAATCAGAACCATCGAGAGACTTGCACTCCACATCTCCGCCCAAAACCGTAAAACAATGGGTACATGGGTCACTCTTATATATATATATATATATATATATATATATATATATATATATATATATATCATTCACTTAGCACATAAATCCTAGCTAGTCCAAGTGGGACTAACCACTCACACTTGAATTCTTAACAAGAGATAAGGTGACTCATATACTCAATGTCTTAAGGTTCTGTGTGGAGATGTGACATTCAAGTCTCTTGATAGTCTTGACCGTTAGTTCGTTTTCGCTCCCAGTACTCCTCTAGACTCTCCAACATGTGGTATTAGAGTCATGATTTGGCTTGGTGGGGGAGCGGAAAGTAGATCCTAGTTTGGATGAAGTCTAGTAATGTATATGACTCAATATTTAGTGGCGAAGCTAGCTAATTGATTATGAGGGGGCTAAAAATAAAATAAATTTTTTAATAAGAAAAATAAACATCGTTGAAAGAGAACCATAAGTGCTAAGAGTATAGAAACAAACAACTGAAGAAAATTTTAAACCCCGGTTTTATACACCCAACATAGAAGCGTGACTTGCTTTCTTTGGATTCTAATCTGGCTCCAGAGGGGCGGTTTCGTTTGTGCGTTAGAAGAGGCTTGGGAGACGGATCCTCAGTCAATTTTTGGCATGATCACCGGCTTGGTCCTGAACCCCTTTATATGGTGTTTTCCTTTCTTTTTTCAGGTTGTAATCACAAGCAAGTCACAGTGGCTGAAATTGGCGAATGGTCTAGTGGAAATTGATTTGGAAGGAACCGTGGTTGGAAGGTCAAGATACTGTCAGCGCCTTCGAAGCAGCTGCATTGCACGAGGTCTTGTTGGCTGTAGAACCAATTGTGGATAGGAGTGATTCTTGGTCTTTGACATTGGATTCGACAAAGGCTTTTTCAGTTAAATCTCCTTATCGGGTTGGATGCTGGACAGCAACATGCTTCGTGTATTTCTGCTGAGTTTTGGGAAACGATTGTGCCTTTCAAAATCTCAATATTTGGTTGGCGTTTGTTTCGTGACTCGCTTCCCACTCGAGCCCAGCTTTTCCATAGAAATGTCATTCATTCGGAGGTCGAGACGATGTGCCCTTTTTTTAATCAATATAGTGAAGATATTAATCACTTATTTTTGAGCTGTAGCTTCATCATGGAGGTCTGGAGGCGAGTGAGATCTTGGCTGGGTGTGTCTATTGTTGGTTCGCTGAGTTTGGATGATCTCTTTCGCAGGCATGGCGGGCTTTGCATAGAGAAAAAGTCAAAGAGAACTAAGCATCTGTTTTGTTTAACTACTTGCTTGTGTATTTGGACTTCTCGGAATGGTATAATTATCTTAAAAAACGAGGAGCCTAATTTGGAATCTATTCTATCTCGTAATAAGTCCTTAACGTGGAGTTGGTTTATTTACAGATTAGGTTGTAACTCTAATTTGTCTGTTATGTCTTGGGGGTTAAACCCTCTCCAGTGCCTAAATAATGTGTAATCATTCAATGGTTTGGGTTCAAATACCCCTAGTGCTTCGTTAATGAAATTTTTGCTTATCTAAAAAAAATAGAAGTGGAAAAACAAAATAATGATGAACTTAAAACATAATCATATTATAATATGCAAAAAAAAAAAAGGAACAAACATATTATTATAAATTATAATAAAGAAGAGATGAAATATTAGTGTAACAGTATAGGATAATAAGCCATTATTAAACTATTGATAGCAATGATGTGATATTATACTCAACTTTAAGTTCTTATTTTATTTTTGGGGCAGCTTTCATTTATTTTTGGCTTAAATATGTTTTACACCTCTATAAATATAGCGTGTTTTGGTTAAGTCCCAGCAAAAAAAAAATTTAAAAACTCCTTGCAAAATACAGATTTTTGATTTAGGTCATTCTATTAACCCAACGTTACAAAAAACGCTAAGTTGGCTAACAGAGTTCCGACTTGTCATTTTTTTTCTTTTCTATTTTTTTTATTGCTGACTTGTAATGCCAAGTCATTATTTTTAATTTTCAAAGAACCCTAATCTTCTTCCTTCCTCCCTAATCTCACTCTCTCACCAACCATCCCTTTTCCAGAATACGCTTCCTTCCCCAACCTCAATGTTTTCTCAATTTCAACTTTTTAAATTACTTTTGGGTAGCAATAATTACTCTATATCTATATGAAGAACCGCCCCTACTCATACTTGAGGGGGGATATTGTTGGAACTTCAAATATGAGTGACTAGTCTTACATCGACTAAAAATGGGCTAAATGAAGGATGTATAAGAGAGCTGACTCACATATACTGTAACATCTGGGATTTGGCCTTGGCCCCCACGATGCATTCATGACCTTCTCCACCCCCCTGTGGAGTTTTTGCCTTCCGTGGGAAACGAACCATGTACCATGGGGCTCAAGTACATGCTCAATGCATTCCCACTACCAATTGATCTACTTAGATCAATGCATTCCCACTACCAATTGATCTAGTAGATCAATTGGTAGTGGGAATGCATTGAGATTGTACTTGAGCCCCAAGGTACAATGTTTGATTCCCAAGGAAAGCAAAAACTCTACAAGGGGGTAGAGAATGTCATGTACAGTTCTGGGGTAGCCTACTAGAAAGAAAAGGGGCCAGGCTGTTACCACTAGTGCAAAAACTGGAAAAGAATAGGTGTTTTTAAGTCGGATGCCCAAATATCCGACTTAAAAAAGGACGCGGTGGCAATTTTGTAATAAATGTAGTGAAAAAATTCTGGCGCTCACCCTTTTAAGTCGGATACCTACTACGTCCGATTTGCAATGTGTAATCTATTTTCCTATCACCGTTATAATCTCAAGAAAAAAAAATGAATACACAATTTTTTTTTACAAAAAACCAAAACACACTGAACCCTAAACTCTTCCATCGATCTCGTTCCACGCTCTCTCCGTCACCTTCGCTCTCTCCGCCACTGAACCCTGTCACCGTCACCTTCACTCTCTCCGCCAAAGCTCCCTCTCTAACCGTTCGACGCTCTCAACACAAAAACTCTAACCGTTTCATCTCTCCCCATCGCTTTCTCCGCCAAAATTCCCTCCCTCACAGAAAACCCTCGCGCGTTACTCTCTTCCCCCAAAACACAAATCAACTCCAATACTGAAAGTGAAACCCTAAGCTTCCATCGCTCTTCCCCTTGTCTCTCTGCTATAGCTCGCTCTTCCCTTTCTCTCTCTGCCAACTCGCCGTTGTCCTCCCTCGCTCTCTCTTCTCTGCCGCCATCTCCATCTCTCGTCATCGCCGTCTCTCTCCTTGTCACCGTCACCGTCACCATCTTTGCTGCCCTGGAGGAAGAAGGGGAAAGGAACAAACAGATTTCGTTTTTGACTTTTTCTAATTTCTCTTTTGGTTCTATTGGGTTGTTTTTTGTTTTAATCGTTTCTCTTTTTCTATTGAGGGGTTTTTCTTCATATTAAACATTGAGTTTTAATTTTTGTATGATTTTGTAATTAGAGCTTCATTAGTTGTTGACAAAATTATTGTTTGTATTAGGGTTTGTTGATCTATTTTGTAGTCTATTTGAATTGACTAACTGAGTTTGATTTATTTATGTGTACTGTGCTGATTTGCTATTAGTATTTTGATTTCTTAATTGTAGGTCACAATAGGTCTTATTTTGGATTGGTTTATTGAATATTTCATTCTACTTTGAACTTAATTTGTATGTGTATTTCCCTCTTAATAGTGTATTCAGTTGTTGCTTGAATTCAGATCCTTTTATAGTATGAAGGCTTTATCGTTATGTATTCAAATATATTCACTGGGTTAATCAATCTGTTCAGATCCAGATGTCGTTGACATTGATGCTCATTTGGAAGATCCTCAAATGTGCAACCACTATGCTGCTGATATAGATGACAACTTGTGCATTGTTGAGGTTTGTGCTGTAAATTTATGAGAGTTTTTTTGTGTACAAAGTTACAAGGATATAATCAGCATTAATTGTTGTCTCTTGATTACATGGATTTGATTTTGTATCATTTTTCTGTATGTTCAACTTCAACCGTTCAAATTGTAAATTGAGTTTCTTTTTCTCTTGAAATTGAGGACCATGTTGTTTCGTATTGGTGCTTGTTTTTTTACTTACTCTTTTTTAATTTATTGCAGCGCCACCTGAAAAATCTCGGGGTTATATCCAGTTTTTTCTTGATGGAGGGTTGAACCAGCAGAAGATGGGGGTAAGTAAATGAGATTGTGTTGAAATGATACTATAGTTTGATGAAAGAAGTGAAGATTTTGACAATATAGGAGTATTTTATGTCATGCATCTAATTAGTAGTAAGGTGGTTTCTGAAATACTTGATCACTCATCTAATACCAGTTCCCCCCTTTTATCAGTTCCCCCTTTTCTGAAATACTTGATCACTATATATACTTTAGATTAAATTAAAAAATAAATATACTTGTTATTTAAATATCTTTGTCATAAACTATGAGCTTTGTGATTGTGACCTTACCTGTCTCCTAACTACCATTCGTACATTATTATCAATGGTCTCACTCTCACTTGTTGGCCTCCTCTGTCTCTTGAAAAATTCAATTGAAGTTTGTCTTTTCATAACCTCTCAGGCAGTGGTCAAAGAAAACCTGGTTTATTGGCCCGATATATGAAGGTAATTAGCATTATCTATATTAGCAATAATTGTTTTATGGTAGTATTTAATGGAGGATTGAGCATAACTGGAGTTCTTTTCAATTTTGTGAAGCACCTTGTATGAAGTATTTAAATATAAATCTAGCCATAATTGCTAACCTTCTACTAGAGTCGGGATTTGAATTTGTAAAGATCCTTGTATGAAGTATTTAAATATAAATCTAGCTATAATTGCTAACCTTCTACTAGAGTTGGGATTTGAAATGTAAAGATCCTTTTTTTTTGGTAATTTAGTGATGAAGGATACTAACTTTGAGAAGCAGTCAGCAGACAATTTATTAATCCTTAGAGTTTAGGTTTTCCTATTTGTGTTTCTGTGAACATTTGGAATGTGTTTAGTCGTTTTTGCATGCTTTTTGAATTTAGTAAGATTTTTTATCCAATTTTTGCTCATTGACTTCATTGTTTTCTGATAATACCGCTTTACTTTCAAGCCTCCTTGCTGTCTTCCTGAGGAAGGCTCATGTGTTTCAGTTGGAGCATGTAAAGATTGCACAACGGTAATAGACAAATGTTTTTTCATCAACGTCACAGTGCAGTAGTTTCAATTCTAGCATGTTTCAGTTCTTAGGTCTTAATCTAATGTATAAAAAATTGTGCAGTATTTCCGTCACTCAGATCTCAACAACGATCGTCCTTCTAACAACACAATTTAGAGAGAAACTTCCGTGGTTTCTTAGTGCTCTGCCATCTGCTGATTGTGCAAAAAAGGGTCATGGGGCGTACACCAGCAGTGTTGAACTGAAAGGTTTATTGATTTAAAGACACTATTTTGTTGTGTTCAAATTCACTTTTAAGCCCTGTTCAAATTCTCTCCTTTACATCAACTTTAGAAACAGGGCTCTCTTGAAGCAAGAACCCGTATAAGTTTCAGTGTGAAATCTGACTTTGATACTGTGTTTTGGTTGTCAGGCTATGATAGTGGCATTATTCAAGCATCATCATTCCGTACATATCATACCCCACTCAACAAGCAGGTTATATTTCTATATTATTTGTTCTATGATTAAAGTTTTGTATCAAAGGGATCCAGGTTTAATTGTAAAACTATTGTAGATTGATTATGTTAATTCCATGAGGGCTGCTCAAGAGTTCAGTTCCAGGGTTTCTGATTCTTTAAAGGTAATGTATCCATTTGTTCTACATGCTGAATCATACTTTTTTGGCCTTTAGATATATATATGTAAAAACAAATGGTAATATTAATTAGAATGAGGAAAGTTCGACTTTTTCATTTCTTCAGTGCATGAGAATATCAGTCTCTTGCAATTGTTAGAGGAAAAAAAAGAATGAAGTAGCAGATTCCGCTTTTTACCATGTCTACTACGTCCAACTAAAACTCCTTTTTTGGTGCAGATTGAGATCATATCCGGGAACTGAACTCATATAAAAGTTCAGCTTCTGCTGGTGCCTTCTCACGACGTTCATTGAGAATAGAGAGGGCTTTCGATGACCCTATTAGAGAAATGGAGGGTATGCATGTCGATGAATATGGAAGGTTCGGAACTTTTTTGGTTTTAAAAGTTTGACTTAATTATTCTCGCTCATATTTTCTAAGTGTGCTTAAATTGCATTTGGTCCTGCAGCAACTCAAGTTTTCAGTTACCTGGATTTTCCATGCCCCGAATGCTTCATGAAGTAAATTCTGGATTTATAATTTACTGTCTGTTTAGGAACTCTGGCAAAGTATACTGCTGGTCAAGTGTATTACTATCCAGCCTTCCAATCAGCCATTCATGGAGAGAAATTGAGACACGAATTAAGGAGAGACCTCACTAGAGAAACTGCATGGGAAGCTGTAATGCGTATTAGGTGTGCAAAAAGTCTGTGCATTTGTTATGTCTTAGAAATGATTACCTTCCTTGCCTCCTTTTGTTTATCTGTTGTTTCAAGCAACGTGGTATAAAGATTAAACACATAATATTGAAATATTGAGAACGCAGACATACAAATTCAATTGCTGATATTTGTCTCTGTTTTTAGGTGTTCGCTTCACAACTTATCATGGAAACTTCATGCTAAGGTCCACGGATTTGTTAGCATTTCCAGTTGTAGATTGTGATAAAGCCTTTGCCATGCAGTTATCAAGACCAGATGGGTGGTAACAGCGGGTATGCTGAGTCTGCAATAAAGCTTGCATATCATAGGGGTTGATTTGATGCTTTTAATTTCTCATTGTGCTGATTTTATGCTTTGAATTTCTCATTGGTGTTGATTTGATGCTTGATTACACAGTGTATGAATGTGTTTCTCATTAGTAGTTTTTTTTCCTATTATGTGAATTGAATTTCTCATTGGTGTTGAGTTGATGCTTTGAGCTTCTCATTGATGATTGATAACATGATGTAGGATACATTGGAGAGTTTGAGTACGTTGATGACCACAGGGTAGGAAAAATTGTGGTTGAATTGAATGGTAGATTGAACAAGTGTGGGGTTATCAGTCCCCGTTTCGATGTGGGTGTCAAAGAGATCGAAGGTTGGACTGCTAGGCTTCTCCCTTCTAGACAGCTTGGTTATATTGTCTTGACTACCTCTGTTGAGACCTCTGTTGTAATGTATTCTGAGATGGTTTTTGAAGTCCTTATGATTGTTTCTTTTTCTTCCTAATTTGCTGGCTGCTTGATATTTTTTTACATTTAAGTGGAGTTTGGTTAGTCTAATATCAAATATTAGTACACATTTTATCAGTCCTCAAGATATTACAGTTCTTGTATTTTTAGTTTTATCCAGTATCATTTTACAGTTCAGGGGAAGCACCAAATAAAGTTTTTTTTAAAAAAAGGAACATTTAAAGTCGGGTGCAACTAACGTCCGACTTTAAAAGGTTTTCCACAGGCCATAATTAAAGTTGGGGTTCAGAAAAAACCCGACGTTAAAGGTTTTCCACAGGCCATAATTAAAGTCGGATGCACTAATAATCTGACTTAAAAACATACTTTTTAAGTCGAACCTTAATCCGACTTTAAAAAAACATACTTTCTAAGTCGCTTTGATAGAAGTCGGGTGAATGTCCGGCTTTAAATGTCCAAAAGGTCCGACTTTGAATCCCATTTTTCCACTAGTGTACATATACCCATTGCCTTAAGATTTTGGTTGGAGATGTGGTGTCCATGTCTCTTGATGGTCCTTGTCGTTAGCTCGTTGTTGCTCCCAGTATTCCCCCAAACTTCCCAACAAGTGGTATCAAAGACATGGTTCCGCTAAATTAAGTTGAGATCGAAGCTAATTAGAATAATTGAGAAGGTATCAACGTTGAGTGATGGTTTTTTCAACCTTAACGATGTTGTTTCAATCAATATTCATAAAGGTAAACCTTATTAGATATCATCAGCCTTTAATAGAGTCGTTCTTGAGATTTGGGTGCCCTGTGCGAAGTCTGAATTTGGTGCTCTATTTTTTAGAAGTCACACACACACCCACTTAATTGTTTTAATTCAACCTCATAAAATAAAATATTATGGAAGAAAAGTCAAAGTTTAGATCAATATTTATAAGTTCAAACCAAAATTACAATAGAGTTATAGCAAAAATAGCTATACATATATATATTAACCGAATATATAGTAGCATAATTTCACTTTGATTATCATACTGCTTGAATTTTTTGCTGCAAAATCGTTAATAATTCGTTGATAATCAAAATTCCTTTAAAATATCATTTTTAATTGAAATCAAGACAAGACTATTTAATCAGCTTTGCGATACTATAGAACGCAAATAAAATTTCAACAATTTTAATTTTGAAAAACTTCTATGAAAAGATGCAACAATAATATGGATGATTAGTATTATTCTATATACTATGCATTCATCAGGAAAACAATAAAATGTCTTAAGAGAACTCAATATTATAAAACAAGATTTTGACTCAATTATGATGACTCTTAATTTTTCAAATAAAACTCCACCATCAAAATCATGCGAATTACAATGTTTCAAATAATTTGCAAGATTATGCAAGATAATTTCAAGTTCTCATAAGAGATGACTTAAGTTTTTCAATATCAAACAAAAATTCTAATATCTCCTCCTATGTGTTATATTGTTCAAATATTCTATTAAGTGAACTAATTGCCTTATCTACAATATATAAAAAATAATGAATCCTAAAGACTCCTTAGCAGACTCGGGGTTTAATTGTGTGCATTCAGATGAATTTGCATCATAGTGTTTCTTTCTACAAATTTGACATTTTTGAACAAACACATTCAACCTTCATTTCATTCGCAATTAATTCAACACTAACAATAGTTTTTCAAACCGAGGTTCTCTTGTTTTTCCAAATGGGTATTCAAGCCTTTTACAAATTCTATAGCCACATCAAGGCACATGCATGTCTTTTTTTTTGTAAACTTTTGCTAATTTCATTAACAATAGTTAACAATTCAAATTACCAAATAACCATAGCTAATACTTGAGTATTATACAAAAATTTGTCTCGTTTATAAGTTGTACAATAAATTATAATTATCAATGACAAATATTTGCCCCGTGTTTTTTTATATTTATCAATAGTTCGAATAGTGATTAAATCTTCCTATTTTTTGAGAGACTAAAAGTTATTTTTTAGAGACTAAATTTAGTTTAGATTTTTTTCAACGACTAAAATAGGTCATCACTCTTTTATTTGACAATTGAAATTATTAATATTTTAATAGTATTGTAGTAATAGAAAATTTCAAATAAAATATGTGAAATATTGCGTGCCACTTATGTCAAGGTTCAAATGTCAATATATACATTCTTCAAAAGTCATTTTTATGATATGTCATATGAGTTGGCTAAGTGATGGTGCGACAAAATATTTTCGTAGCTATATATAAGGCGTTTGGATCGGCTTATTTGGGCTTATCTACTGGCATAAGGACTTGTGAGACTGTTTGGGGGAGCTTAAAAAAACAGCTTATGACATGTTGATAAGTCGTTTTCAGCTAATTTTCATAAGCTCCTCGAGATAGCTTATGAAAACAGCTTACGGCTTATAGAAATTAGTTTCACATTATTTTATCTTTTATTACATAAATAGCTTATGCATAAGCACTTATATGATAAACGATTATGTCATAAGCACTTAATTAAGCTGTTTATACAAACGGGCCGACACAGTCTCTACCAAATTGTTTTTCGAGATTTTTTCTTTTATACTAGCAAAAACCCAATTCTACCCATTTCTCAAATTTTGACACATCATCAATGTTTAGGGCAAATTGGTAAAATACTCACAAAAAGACAAAATAATCACTTTTTCACTTTTCCACTCTCTCACACTTTTTCAAATCTTTCTCACTATTTCACATTTTTCTCTCTTTTTCATTTTTTCTGTTTACTGTAATTTTCAAAATTTTAAATTCTACTATAATAATCTATCTATCTACTATACATATAATCAAACACCTACTATCATATAATCAAACAACCCACGAGCAAAAACTCAATTCTACACGTTCCTCAAATTTTGACACATCATCAATCTACTATACATCTACTATCTATCTATTATCTATCTACTTCTATCTACTATCTACTATCTATCTACTATACATATAATCAAACAACCCTAGCAAAAACCCAATTCTACCCATTCCTCAAATTTTGACACATCATCAATATTTAGGGCAATTTGGTAAAATACTCACAAAAAGACAAAATAATCACTTTTTCCAACATTTTTAATTTTTTCACTTTTTTCACTCTCTCTCACACTTTTTCAAATCTTTCTCACTATTTCACATTTTTCTCTCTCTTTCATTTTTTCTCTTTACTATAATTTTAAAATTTTTCAAATTCTACTATAATAATCTATCTATCTACTATACATATAATCAAACATCTACTCTACTATACATATAATCAAACAACCCACTAGCGAAAACCCAATTCTACCCGTTCCTCAAATTTTGACACATCATCAATGTTTAGGGCAAATTGGTAAAATACTCACAAAAAGACAAAATAATCATTTTTTTCAACATTTTTCACTTATTTCACTCTCACACTTTTTTCACTCTCTCTTACACTTTTTCAAATCTTTCTCACTGTTTCACATTTTTCTCTCTGTTTCATTTTTTCTCTTTACTATAATTTTCAAATTTTCAAGTTCTACTATAATAATCTATATATCTACTATACATATAATCAAACATCTACTATACATATAATAATCACTGTTTCACATTTTTCTCTCTCTTTCATTTTTTCTCTTTACTATAATTTTCAAATTTTCAAGTTCTACTATAATAATCTATATATCTACTATACATATAATCAAACAACCCACTAGCAAAAACTCAATTCTACACAATCCTCAAATTTTGACACATCATCAATCTACTATACATCTACTATCAATCTACTATCTACTATTCTACTATACATATAATCAAACAACCCACCAGCAAAAACCCAATTCTACCCATTCCTCAAATTTTGACACATTATCAATGTTTAGGACAAATTGGTAAAAGACTTACAAAAAGACAAAATAATCACTTTTTCCAACATTTTTCACGGGAGAGGCAACAAGAGAGGCAGTGGGAAGCGGTTACGAGAGACTGGCAATGAGATCGACAACGGGAGAGTCAACAGAGAGAGGAAACGGAGAGCGGCAACAGGGAGCGGCAACAGGAGAGGCAACGAGAAGCGGCAACGGGAGCGACAACGAGAGATTGACTACGAGATTAGCAACGGGACAAGCAACGGAGAGCGACAACAGGAGTGGAAAAAGGAGCGGCAACTGGGGTATATATCTTATATTAAATCTCATTTTCTTTTTTCAGATTTTTACTCCATTAAGATTAGAAGAAGATATTGACGTATTTTTTTTAACTTTTTGCAACACGATTTTTTTAAGCAAGATGAAATATAGCATTTTATCGAGTTTTTCTTTTTTCTTTTATTAAAATTTTACAATTTTTAAAGTATTTATAAGTTAATAGCAAATTATAACAAATAAGTGTTACCCGTGCGTATGCACGGGTAAAGTACTAGTTATCACTTGATTCCACTACCAAAAAAAAGCTTATTAGCGAGGGAATTTTTAGTCCCTCGCTAATTCTGTCATTAGCGACGGATTTTTAGGTCCCTCGCTAATTAGCGACGGATTTTTCAGTCCCTCGCTAATTTCTGACAGCTTTTAGATGATAGGACTTCGTGCAGGTGATTAGTGACGGAATTGTCAGTCCCTCGCTAATTTCTGACAACTTTTAGATGATAGGACTTCGTGCAGGTGATTAGCGACGGAATTGCAGTCCCTCGCTAAATTTCTGACTTTTCAGCTTATTTATCCTCTCACACACACTCTTCTCTCCTACTCCCCTCACACTCTTCTCTCTTTTTCTCTCCTCACACTCTTCTTCTCTCTTCACTCTTCCACCACCACACCACCACCTCCTCTCACACTCTTCTTCTCTCTTCACTCTTCCACCATCCTCTCACACTCTTCTTCTCTATTCACTCTTCCACCACCACCACACCAACACCACCACCTCCTCACACTCTTCTCTCACTCTATCTTCTCTCTATACCCTAATACCCTTCACCACCACCACCACCACCACACCACCACCACCACCACCACTCGTTTCTCTCTCTCTTTCTCTCCTTCTCCCTTACTATTCTCCTTCTCTCTCTACCATAATACCCTTCACCACCACCACCACCACCACAACCACCACCACCACCACCACCACACCACCACATAGCTCATTTCTCTCTCTCTCTCTCTCTCTCTCTCTCTCTCTCTCTCTCTCTCCTTCTCTCTCTACCCTAATACCCTTCCCCACCACCACCACCACACCACCACCACCACACCATAATAATAATAATAATAATAATAATAATAATAATAATAATAATAATAATAATAATAATAATAATAACTATATAAAAAAATAGGCTGATATAAAAAAAATGTGGCTGTCAGAGTTAGCGACGGAATATTCCCTCACTAATTAGCGAGGGAATTAGCGACGGAATGTTCCATCGCTAATTAGCGAGGGATTCAAATTCCCTCGCTAATTACCACTAGCGAGGAGCAGTTTAGCGAGGGACTGATTCAGTCGCTAATTCCCTCGCTAATGGGAATTAGCGACGGATTTGGGGCATTTAGCGAGGGAAAAATCCCTCGCTAATGGGCAATTTTTTTGTAGTGTTCCATACTACTCTATACAAAGTTATCTGTTTAAAAGATTTTTTACGCTCCATCAAACCGTGAATCTAAATATAAGTATATAAATAATATATGAAAAGTCAATTAAAAATATACAAAATTTGCTGCGAAAATTTTCTACAAATTTTGATATTCTTACCCATAAACATTTTACTTGGAAATTTGAACACACGAGAAATTTTGTTCTGAATAGTTTGAATAGTGATTAAGTCTTTCTATTTGAAGTGGTATGTGACGAATTTCTCCACTTACCAAATGACCATTTTATGTACTATATATGTATATATGTATAAGCCAATGGACATAAAAATGAAGCCTCTCCCTATAGCTAATTCCACAATAAAAGAAAACAAAACACGGTGCTTTGGATTTGTGTGTTAAACAAATTAAATATTGAATATGATGTATAATTGATGAACCAACTATGTGTACGACAATAATAATTTTTTCCTTCCTTAGGCTATCTACAATGGCACCTAGGAACAGCTCCAAACTAGTCCAAAATTTCCAAATTCATATTACACTCTACTCAACAAACAATAGATTGCCAATTGCTATGCACATGAGCAACTCTGTTATAGCTCAATATCTGTACCATGTGCTTCAACCAAACGATGTCTAAATAAATGACCAAGCCAAGGAACATGATTAACTCACCTGACAACCTGACCAAAACTGCCAAGCATCTCATAATTGCTTAATACTGACTTTAATTTTCATAATCTTTTTAAGTATATTTATTTTTCTATCCCATTCTCTTATTAATTTCCACTATATATGATTCTAATTAATTTCTAATGTATGAATATTAATGATTAGTGCATCTTTTTTCTCTCGTGCTATATATATTTCTTCACCGTCCCTATTCTCTTTCTTTGCTACTTCGTCTTCTTTGAATAATAAAATAATATTGTTGCACGATGTTTGCAAAACTTCAATAGCAAGAATGAGTTGTAATTCTCTTTTAGGTCAAAAAGGTCATTTTGAGCTGGACATTGCATATAACTATTGATGATTAAGTCACTTTTACACATTTCTATATGAACAAGTAGATAGATTATAAATGCATGTTTGGATATAGCTAGGGCTCACCTTTCAAGATATATATGTTGAGGTAGGATTATATATACCCTATAGTTGAAAATTTTTATTTGACTAACATTTTTCTCTTCTGATGTTTTAAATTCCACCGTTTGGTTGTTGTGGAAAATTACCTTAAATATACAGAAGATTCGATTTTCCTATAATTAACATAAACAAGCGATTTCTTGTTGTGGGTAGGGATAAGACAATACTAGGACTGCCATACAACACGTGATTGGAGATAAATGCTTGAAGAGTGAGTGGTATTTGGTGATACTTTTAAGTAACTGAAAAATGGGTGTTGTGCATCTCTTTGACTTTCTTCCCTTTAAGTGCATGTTGACAAATTTGGTCTACCACCTAGTCATTAGGCTTGGACTTTGGAGTAGGTCTCACCCCAAAATTTGACCACATACCCCAAAGTTCTTGTCACTCCACCAAAATTCACAAGTCTAGCGAATAATCTAGTAAATTAAATTTAAAATATTAGGTAAAATTAATGATTGAACTAATTTATATATATAAAATGAAATGAATGGATATTTATAACTAGTGTTTAAAAACAAGAACGGATATATTGAATGAATATATTGATTTAATGAAAGAAAAATGAAGAATTTAATTAAAGTAATAAAGATAAAAAATAAGAGAAAAATGAAATGTTATTAGCTATATGATGTGTTTGATTTGCAACTGAATAGTACTTGATTGGACAACATACATTGATTTTTTTAGAAACGGTGAAAATAGTAAAAGATTTGAGCTAATGTTGTGGCCCGAGACTATAATTTCAAATTTCTGCAGTATATTTGTTTCCAAATAAGCTTAACTAAATTGATGGGAAATGTTTTTTTGCGTTTGATAGGAGTGGGCCCTAACACATACGTTGTGCGATAGACTACGTAGTTCTTGAGTAGAAAATGTTTATTTGTTTGTATTTTTTTATACATGATTTATTTGTTATTTTTTTGGGATTTGTGTAATGTCTAAATCAAAAGTACATCTGATCTAGTCATTACTGATATTTTAGATTTTGATTTTATTATCTATTTTGTGATTTACATGGAGAACCTAATGAAGGTATGTTAAACCTGTTAATATCTCTATCACTCAATATGTCCTATCCAGCTTCACCTTCTTTTGTGTATTGTCTTTTTTCATGTTTTCATTCCAGCTTCCTTGGGGAGATGAAAGACCAGATGGAGAGGAAAGGAGATAGACATGGTTGAGTCATCCAAAGATATACTTATTTTATAGACTAAGGTTGTATTTTTCTTAAAACAGAATGGAGGTTGATTTGTAACTTTGAATATCATAGTTTTTCACATTTTCTATCAAATAGTAGTTAAATATGAAGTGGGACATTTTTTAACTCAAAGTGTAGGACATTAAGGACCTATATTATATTAGTTAAATCTATTTGGAGGAGGCGGGGTAATTAGTATTCTGGGTGGGACTGCATAATTGAAGAGTGGAGACACCTCTGTTTAAGTGTAGGGCTATTTAATTTAGGGTCTATGCCTCTAACGACACATTCCAATTTGAATGTGTACTACATACAATTTTAAAATTTTTAGCAAGCGCCTATGTGAAATGTAACATTCTGTTTGATGAGACATGATTTCTGCAGTTTCTGTATTACAAACTCTGTTAAAGGAGAAAAGGAAGTAAAGTAGCTGCAAATTTCTATACAAAAACAATTTGATTTATTTGCAAAGGAACATTTTACTTCCGACTATTCATCATGTGTTATGTGTTTTACTTCTTATTTTCTCAACTTTACTATTCAAAAGGCAAAATCCTATAAAAAACTACATGTACATAGAAAAGAGTGAAGATAAAATAAATTCTTCTTAAAACAAATTCCATTTGATTTATATTTGTTTTAAGAATTAACTATCTTTAATTTGATACTTATCATTACTTGCATTTAGAATTTAGACAAACTCGTACGATTTTCGTACATCGCACAAGTGATAAGGCTAGCTGAGTTATAAAACTAATCCAAAGAAAGTAGACAAGTTCAACCTTTGGATCTTTGGATAGACTTGAAACTCTCGAGTAAAATACCGGAAGACTAAAGAACGGGTCCACACGCATATGTCAACAAACAGTAAAACGTTACTACTTTAAACAAATGAAAGTTAAACCTTAAAATTGTTTACCTAGTATCAAACACGTGCAATATTGTGGGAAGAACACACGGCTCAATAAGTCTCAAATCAAACAGTTTTTAGTTATTTTATTGATATATATTGTGATTGTGATTTCAATAATAAAAACACAAGCTCGCTAGCTAGAAATTTAGGAGTCCAGTTCATACAAAAAGAGAGTAGTTGTAGATCTTAGCCATTTATGCTTGTTATTTGGACCACAAGTCCACCAACCTCTATAAAAATATATGCGCTGGAAAAATTCAACCATGAGAGAGAGATCGAGAGATAAAAGAATGGTGGGAGTGGGAGGCATTAATAAGACGGTCCCTAAAGGCACACACACTAGTAGCATTTTGAAAACAAGCAAAATAGTGTCGCCTTCAGTCAGCAGTAGTAAACACACAATGGGGCTGGAGGAGCTGGTTACACCATGTGGAAGTCGGAGTACAGTAACTAAGTGTTCTTGGTTGCCCACAACACACACACCGGTCTATGCACTCGATTTTTCCATAAACTAGGGTATCTCCTACGCGCAACCGTAGAGATTAATCCATCGAGTTTCTGAGATTCATTTAAAGAGTTGATGTTTCCCACCAGATGTTTTTCCATATGCACTGTTCAGTGATCAATGAACCCTTAACAAGATGGTTCAGGAACTCAAATATTTACTATTTGTGTTGCACCATGTCAGAACTTTGTACATGATTTTAAGATCATGCCAATGTCGTCGCAAACGACGCGCATTAATTCATACAGTCACACGCACATTTAAACTATTTGATAGAATTTGACGTTTTATTTACCACATGATTTGTGCTGAAATATAGATTGTTCGATTTTGATTAACTTATTCAAATGCATTTTTTTTGTTACTGTGCTTTTGGTGTGCAGTGTCCACCGGTTTTGCCGGTGACTAGTCTACGCCGGGGAATCTGGCTGGCCACATGTAAACTCGGCTTTGCCGATCTGTGTGGTACTCCCCTCCCAACAGAGTTTTTGCCACACCAATATTGGAACCCGAGACATTGAGGTGGAATCCGGGCCCAGTTACCACTCAGACGGTTAACTGCATTTGACCATATGACTGCATGCAGTTGTGATCACACCTAAACTAAATTCCGGTTTTTAATCTCTTCCTGCCAGTATGCCAACTCCTTCCTTGGGCTCTCCCTATCACAATTGAAGTGAAAACCCAACTCTTAAATATTTACTAGAAAAAACCAGCATTCACTATTGCTACTCTAAATTTATGATTTTACTTTTTTAAGAATGTACCATTTAATGATCGGTTGCAATAAGAAAGAAAAAACAGAAAACAAAAGACAACATTTTATTGTGTCCACAGTGGTAAAAACTGAATAAGTAACTAAATAAAACTATGCCTAAGTTATGATTTGAAACCCCTACTACTGTCCTCTACATTATCAAACCCTGGTCCTTATCCCCAAAGAAGGAATGGGGGGTTTTAATTTGTACATCGGTTTCTTTTTGGTCCCCTAGTTGCTTTATTCATCATATAATTTAATTCTATTTAATTATTAACGTATATATGTGTGTGCCAACAGCTTACAATTACTAGTACAACTGGCCTAATAGTTTGTCTCAGATACTTTGGTGGCAAAAATAGTTAGCTACTATCACATGCATAATTGTTTTCCTTTCTTTTTAAATCGAGTTTAGTAAATTTATAAAAAAAAATTATTTACACAAATTTTAATTATATCTTGGCATAATATTGCATTGTAATATTATTTACGAAAATATACATACAACTATACACGATAACATGTAAATTGTAATTTTATTGTGTGTGTGTAATTTTTTTTTATATTCTCAATATATAATAATTAAATAACAAAATGTATTTTTGAGGAGTTATTTAGTACGAGAAAAGAACCTAACTTCTAAAGGATACAATTAAGTTTATCTAACTTTGTACGAAAATTTTAAGTTTGGTAGTGACATATCCTTCTCAATTTTATTTTATCCACCCAACCCAATAATGTATTAGAAACTGTTTCAATTAATTGTGCTAAAAGGATATAACATGTTTTGATATTGATGTAAAATCTATTGGTTTACTCTCTCAAGCCCATATATAAAAGACTGTCTTATGCATTATTATTTATTAATTAGTTTGTTTTCAATAGATCAAATACGATTTAGAAAAATGAAAAGGAAAGTGTGGCCTTCAAGATTTAAAGCCTCATATATATCTAGCTAATTAGGCTCTGGATTTCGTTAAAGTTGGTATTTAATTTTATTTTTAAATAAAAAAATGCTGACTTGCCAACCAAGAAGAGGGGAAAACAGAGAGAGAAGTAAATTATAAATTACTAAAATATAAAGGATACAAAAATGTACATAGCGTGTGAGGTATGCAAGGTTGAGTTTGACTATAACTTGCAAGATGAAGTCAATCATTGCATAATATATGCAAGGAAATGGAATGTCACTATTAGCACAATTATATTCATCTTTATTTTTTTCCTTTCTAACCATTTACCATGGGCAAATGCTTTTTTGGACAGTGTGTTTTCATTTGCAAAGAGGAAACACATAAAAACAAAGGAGGCTTTTCTCTCTCTTCAACATGTTTCCATCATTTATTTTGAGTTGTAATTTAGTGTGATATGATTATGTTCAATATCCAAATTCGATCTGTGAAAATAAACTAGTTTGATGTTGTTTACAAAAGTAACGGGAGAGGCTCTCTAAGTTTAGGGCGGGAACTTTCCTCTACCTTTGAGTCTATGTCACTCCTTTAACTCATTTCCCCTCATCATATTTCCCTTCATTTTTCATTTTTCTCTCTCATAAAAAAATGCCTAGAGTTACCAAAGTTAGAAAAAGCTAAAGTTAGACCATTTATTTGCCAAAAGTACTAGAGTGTTAAAGTAGTAAAAAAAACTTTTAAAATTGATTGGATCGAGCAATAAGAAATTGTATGATTATGATTTTTTTGGTAGACAAATAAAAATAAAAGAAAAGGGAAAAAATGGAAATTAGTGTCTCAAAAAGGCAACACCGCTTGGCATCGCTCGCAAGTGTAGTTACCATATCAACAAGAGGCGCTTCAAAAGTTATCCACCTCTCATCACATTGAGCTCCGAGCTTTGCAAGGTAATCAGCGACGGCGTTTCCTTCTCGCAAGGTATGTAGCAGCGTCATCAACCAATCTCTCTTCAAGACATCCTTGATCGTTTGAATCAGAGCAGCATACAAGCCAAATTGATTACTAGGGTTCGAAACCAAATTGAGGGCCAACATTGAATCTGTGTAACACACCAACAATCTAATCCCCATCTCCCAAGCAAGAAGAAGACCTTTCAGAATAGTCACTAGCTCCGCCTGAATGATCTCGGAAACGCCCAAATTGCGGAAGAAACCCACAATCCACGATCCATCGATTCTCCTAATTAAACCACCATGCCCCGGTCTACTTGGATTTCCGATTGCATCCACATTCAGCACAAGCAATCTTCTTTGGAGGAATGCCAAGACACCCACCTTGAAGAGGAAGGGGTGCGAGAGCATACATCGTGTAACACCCCGTTATTTTCTAACTTGTAGAAATTACCGAAGCGCACTACTGTCATACATCAGAGTGACTTCCTTTTTAAATACTGAACACATACTAATACTCGATGCTAAAAATCCATCAAGTTTGCTTACATAACTGACATAAAAATACATAAAGCGGTCCTTACATCCTCAACTAGTGTTCAGTACTCAAAACCGAAAGTCTGCGGAAGCGATTTACAACTTAAAAACATAAGTCGTACCATCGTACATCTAAGAAACTGAATACAAAATACAGAGATACAAGGGAAACTGAAATACAAGACATAAAGAAATAAAGATAGCGGCTACTCCTCAAGCATCCGCATAGCCATGCCTCACGGTCTTCAACTTTCCCTGCTTAACTGAAAAACAATAACAGTGGATTGGGTGAGACAACTTGTCTCAGTGAGTTCTATCGCGACCCCTTACTAAACCTCTCGGTTCAATTATGCTTGATTCATTATTCTGATTCTAACTCATAGTCCTCAAAATTTACTATGTGGCTAACTAACTGAAGTTGTCCTTATAACCCTTAAGCCGGTTACAAGACGCAACTCATAAACTAAACTAAACGTTGTCCTCATAACCCTCAAGCCGGTTACAAGAAACAACACTAACTAAAGTTATAGCGTGTCACCGGTCACTTGGCATAATAAGCTTCCGGTGAACCCGTCCCCACTAATCGGGCTGGGTCCCTAATGGGGCCTAGGTTCATAAGGCTCATGACTGCCTCTCCCCTAGCACACTAAACTGAATAGGGTCGTCACCCCGACTAAAAGGTATATATGATGATATACCTGAACTGAACTTAACAATGAACTTAAACATAACAATAACTTAACTGAACAATGAACTGAACTGAACATAAACTTATTACTAAGGTGATCTAATTACTAACTAAGTCTAATTATTAAGTGATCTCTCATGGATTACTAAGGTTTGCTAACTTATCTTATCAATCTTACTAAACCAGTCAATCCAGCACAATACATCAAACACAAATTCATAACATGAAATCAATGGTCAATCACATGAGCATTCACTTAACCTGAACATAATCAATCATAATCAATTACCACTCAATTCAGGGCAATTCAATTATAGTAACATTGGAGAAGGTGGAAGGAGGGATTAGAAAGCAATTGGAATCGTTCGGAATGACTTAAAACACTTTTTAAAAGAGGCAACCCGAAGACCACGCACGACCCGTGCGCCCATACACACGATCCGTGCGTGACTATCATTTATCGTGTCATTCCTTTCCGATCCCGAATTACTTCCCGATCAATACTACCACTTCAGTCAAAGCTAAACATGTAGAATTACGGTGTTCCCATCCTAGGGGAACCTTGGGGAGTGGATGGGAAGGGACTTAGGACCAATCGGAACGGCTTAGAACGTATTTCAAAATGTCGCATCAGAGAGATACGCACGGTCCGTGCGCCTTGGCACACGACCCGTGCGCGTTTTCAAAAACAGCACCAGTGGTTCCAGAATCTCACGCACGACCCGTGCCCAGAGGCACACGGTCCGTGCGTGACTAACAGTATCTCAGAAAAACAGTTTTCGCGTTTTCTTTTCTATTCCGATCGTTCCCTTGTCCATTCCGATTCACATTCTATCTCAATAATGCAGCCAAACAGACCTAGCAACCAGTACAATCAATCATATTCATTCAACAATCACACTCATGCAATTTTAACAATTTCGATCCCAATGACTTCATGACTCGACGGTTCGAACGTGAGATTTTCGTAAACATTCTTGACTCGAATTTTATAAAAATGCGAGACCTGAACTAGGACACACACATGCATACACATATTCATGGTTTTCCTAGTGAGTTATAGAACTCACCTCTTGGACGACAATAGCAATAGACACCGAGACTTCACGATCACGATCACACGGTGACTCCAACTTCTCTCAAACCGCTCCAATTAACTTCCAACCGAAAACCCGGCCACTGAACTACTCTTTAGGTTGCTCAAATTCGCGATTCAGGGGCTGATAAGGGTTCTAACACTCATCCAACTCACATGCAACACTGATCTCAGAATTTGGTTAAGTGGAGCTTGGTGGGTCTTCAATGGTGAAATGTGGTGGAGGTGGAGGGTGGCCACGATTTTGGTAGTACTAGAATGAGGAAGAGAATCTGATTTTGTTGGTATGATTAGATCACACATGCATTGCACATTTCTGGAATTCCCTTCTTTTCTCCTCCCTCACCCTCTCGCCCTCTCTCCTCTCCTTCTTGTTGTTGTTTTCAGAATTTCAACAAGTGATGTGTTTGTGTTTATGTTTCAGCTGGAAATGGGTTTATAAAGGGATAAGGTAAAAGACTACATTGCCCCTCACTTATACATTTCATTCCCAATGACTCCCTCACTCCTAATAAACTAATTATGATGCAATTAACTCAATTAAATCAATAAAATTCCATTTTATTTTCAATAGATTTAACAAATCAATTTACGCCAAATATTTTAAATAGCGAAAATTGGGGATATTACACATCGGAAGCAGAGGTGATGTTCTTCAGGTGAACCACTTCGATATTGAGTTTGAGTTGAGGAATTTCTTTGTTAGCTAGAATGCGAGCATTCCTCGCCTCCATTGCCTCCATTTCCTTGCAACAAAGGAAGCAAAGTGTTGGGAATTCACTCTGTCACGGAGCTAATTGACCACACAAGAGTTAGAAAAGAAATCCACGTTGTCGAGCCCAATCGATCTCCAAAGGCTGCGAGAATTCGTGCAATCTCTTAGGGTGTGAAGAGAATCTTCATTAGGGTATTGACATCGAGGGCAACCTGGGGAAGGAAGCATGTTTCTATGATGGAGAACGCTGGTTGGAGGAAGAGAGTTATGGCAGGTCAGTCGAATAAGGGTTTTGATTTTCTCAAAAATAAGGGCCTTCCAGATCCACATCCAATCTGTTGTACCCAAAGGGGGAGGGAAAATTTACTTGAGGAGCCAAGAGTAACCATTACGAGTGGAGTAGTTGCCATCCAGTTGAGTCTTCCAATTGAAGCAGTCAGGAACAATCTCACTAATTTAAACAGGTAAGCCCATAATATGATCTCTGATCTGACACTACAAGAAAATCACGTATTACCCACGGATTTTTGAAACAAATTATTTTTCTTTAAAAAAAATACGCCGGAAATGTTACCGGCGGATTTTTAACATTTCCGATGGTTCTTTTGAAACTATTATTATTTTTTTTAAAAAATCCGCCGGAATTGTTAAAAATCCGCCGGTAACATTTCCGGTGGTTTTTTTAAATTACAGGTGGATTTGAATTTTTTTTTTTTAAAAAAAATCTGCTAGTAATTTATAAAGTCCGCCGGTAATGTTAAAAATCCGCCGCAAAAATACGGAGGGAAAAAAATCCGTCAGGAACCGTCCGAAAATGCCTATAAATAAAACTTTCTCCTACACTCTTCTCATTCTCTCATTTCACTCTTTATTTCCTTCTCATTCTCTTCTACATTTTCCCTATCTTATCTTTCTTCTTCTTTCTCATACTCTCCAATCTCCATAAATTTCTCTACATATCTCTCTTCTACATTTCCCCTTTCTTCTTCCTTCTCATTCATTCTTATTCCTTCTTACTTCTTCATTCTCATTCTCTCCTATATTATTACTTCTCATACTCTCTTTCATTCTTATTCCTTCTTACTTCTTCATTCTTATTCTCTCATATATTATTTCTTCCCATACTCTCTTTCATTCTTATAATTCCTTTCCTACTTCTTCATTCTTATTCCTCTATTCCTTCTCATTCTCTTCTATATCATTTTTTCTCATATTTAGACTTCATTTTCATTTTTTCTTACTTCTTATTAAATTAAATATTAAAATTTAAAAAAATTAATTTTTACATTTTTTTTTAAAAAATAAATCCGCCAGTAATGTGCGTTTCCGACGGTTTTTTCAATTTTTTTTTAAAATCAGCCAGTAATGCGCGTTTCCGGCAGATTCTTCAATGAAACGCCCATTACCGACGGAAAAAATCAACGCCCATTACTGACGGAAAAAATCCGTCGGAAAATATTACCTACGAGCGTTTTACCGGCGGAAAAAATCTGCAAAAAAGGCATTTTTCTTGTAGTGTGAGTAGGAATAACAGTATGTAGAGAACTCAGATTCCAATCCCCATTGTGAATGATATCCTTAATGCATAAATGAATATCATGAATGTCGGCGTAGGGTAGATGACTGCTTATGTTCTTGTACTGAGTCCAAGGAACATACCACATTGAACTGCTACCATTAGCCATCTTGAAGCTCAATGCAAACTTTGCTAATGGCGTTGCAAATAGGGGAGCCATTGAACCTGCTAATGTAGAGGAATTTGTCTTCCTGGATATATTTATCATGAATCACCTCCACCCAAAGCTTGTCCTTCCTCTGCTGAATGTCACACACAAGTTTGCCTAACAACGCAGTGTTAACCTCTCTAGCTCTCCTATACCGAGCCCTCCCTGGTTCTTTGTTTTAGTTATAGTATTCTGCCCAACCAAATGAAGACCCTTATTTGAGGTTCCCTTCCAGATAAAGTCTCTAGTATCTTTGTCAATCTAGGCACAAATTGCTTGAGGGAGCCAAGCAATTTGCATATAGTATGTGGGGATATAACTAAGTAGACTTTGCAAATTAATCCGCTCTGCCTTGTTCCAGAGTCTATTTTTCCAAGTTGACAACCTACCCTGAAGCTTCACAATATACATCCTCTATTTTTCGCTGGTGATGTGATTTAACATGCTCTCCTAAGATTTGGATCTAGAAAAATGGCAAAACAAGTTGTTTCTCACAAAAATACAAGAACAAGATGAACAAAAACACAACACAAATGAAACAACACTTACTTGAAAGGAAGAAAATGCAAATATGGAAGAGATAGAAATGGAAGTGGAGAAGGAAGTCCACCACTTCTTCCTTGGGAAGATGATAAGGACAACACTATCCTTGAGCTCTCCCAGCCTCAAGGTTGTGTGCTTAAGGTTCTCATCCCAAGAAACCTTAGAGAATCCATGATGAACCTTCACTACACTAGCAATGGAAACTTGCCCTCACCCTCTCTTGGTATTATGGCACTTGTTCTGTACCTAACAGCTTTTTGGTAGGCTGCTGTTGGTAGGTCTCTTGCTGCTCTGGCAGTAGGTCAGTGAGTGCCCGGGGGGGGTACCTGCAAGCCACTCCGATGCTCAAGTCAGTATGAGAGTAAGACAGTGTATATGCAAAGGAAGAGTGTGTACCTTGTGAATGGCTATGCGAGCCGTAATTTATAGGAAATTGTTGTTCGTTGTGGATCGTCGGATCAGTGGAGGCGATCTGGACCCTCCAAGCGTATTGGGCTTGCATGTTATGGATATGGGCTGGATCGATTGGGCTGATCCATATCTCATCGCTAATCGCACCCCCTGGAATTGTTAATTGGACCTCTTGGTTGACTCCAGAACAGTTGCCCCCCAAGCCGAGATTATTCCGAAGGATGGTCTTGGCTTGAAGGATTTTCGTTGGTTTGCTGGATCTGTGAGGTTACGCGGGACACTGCCTTTGTAACAACCGTGTTTTGTCATTTTCACTCTCTAGAGTAAAAAGGAGAAATTTTTTCTAACCGTTGCTTTGTCTGTCTTGTCGGGTCGTATGAGATCACTTTGTTGCGACCGTGACACACACCTCCTTTGGTGTAATCCTTGTGCCCGGCACCAAGCTAGGGTGACGTATCCTGATGTTGGTGTCGCCTTGTGCCAAGTGCTCTGAGGTTGGCACCCTCTTGGGCGCCTTGTGCCTGGATGCTCTAAGATTGGCGCCCTCTTGGGCGCCGTGTGCCATGCCCCCTAATGTTGGTGCCCTCTTGGGCGCCTTGGGCCACGGTGCTAAGACATCTTGATGTTGGTGCCCTCGTGGGCGCCTTCCCGGGTGCTTGTTTGTTTTTGAGAGTTGGCGCCCTCCTGGGTGCCTTGGGTGTTGTTCCCTTCCCTGCTTGCGTGTGCTGGGTGGCTTATCGTGGAGTAGATTTTGCGAGACAAGGTTCGGTGCTCTCATGGGCGTCCTCCTGGTCCTGCCAGGCGCCCTCATGGGCACTGGTTGCTTCTGCCAGGTGCCCCCATGGCGCCCCCTGCTCCTGCCAGGCGCCCTCATGGGGCGCTGGTTGCTACCTTGCAGGCTCCCTCATGGGCGCCCTCCTTGCCAGGCGCCCTCTTGGGTGCCGACTTGTGTAGACGTATGCTTGGCACTTTACTTTATTTTTTGCTGCTCATCTTGTCTCTTAGCCTGCTTTTCTTGCTTGGTGCCGAGGGGAATTGCTTCTCTTGTCCTTACCATTACCTCGTTGACATTTCCACGAGTTTTACTGCTTCTAAATTACTACCAAGGTGATTTGGGCTGTCCTTCAGCTTATATTTCTAGCTTTTTTTTTGTGTTTGAGCACGTCTTGTTTTGTTGACGTCCCCCACCTCAGGGGAGGGGGTGTTCGGGCATGTCTTGTTTTGTTGAAGTCCCCAACCTCAGGGGAGGGGGTTGTCTGCAAGTTTTGTTGACGTCCCCCACCTCAGGGGAGGGGGTGTTCGGGCATGTCTTGTTTTGTTGAAGTCCCCAGCCTCAGGGGAGGGGGTTGTCTGCAAGTTTTGTTGACAGGGGAGGGGGTGTTCGGGCATGTCTTGTTTTGTTGACGTCCCCCACCTGAGGGGAGGGGGTGTTCGGGCATGTCTTGTTTTGTTGAAGTCCCCAACCTCAGGGGAGGGGGTTGTCTGCAAGTTTTCCTGCCTGTCCTGTAACCGCTTGTTCTGCCCCCTGTCCTGCAAGGTTGAGAGATGGTGAGTGATACCGTGCCTTCGGAGGAAGCCGGCTTCCCTGGCTTCGTCGTTACCTCTTCTAATGATGATCTGATTTTTGAGCATGAGGTGGTGGAGATTCTTCTATGCTGCCTACGACAAAGTGATTGGCCACGTTCGTTGTTTATATCCGGAAGCCGTTCTAGAGTCGAGCCTCCTTTGATTTGATCATGAGGTCTTTGTCAGGCTTGACTCTATTGATTATAACAGGCACACGCCGGATGGCCCCGAGCACAAGTCATCGCCTTGTGCATCTGAATGAATAATCTTTTATTGCCTCGTGGCACAGTTAACTCTTGGGGGCAGTTCCTCAGAACTCGGTCTGACTTTTAACTCCCGTCAGAGGTTGCGACCATATTCGATGCCGCTTCGCACCTCGTGGGACTCTGGGGAAGTTTATTCAAATGTCGGTCTAAATTTTAACTTCCGTCAGAGGTTGCGACTTCGATGCCGCTTCGCACCTCGTGGGACTCTGGGGGAGTTTATTCAGATCTCGGTCTGAATTTAACTTCCGTCAGAGGTTGCGACTTCGATGCCGCTTCGCACCTCGTGGGACTCTGGGGGAGTTTATTCAGATCTCGGTCTGAATTTAACTCCCGTCAGAGGTTGCGACTCCGATGCCGCTTCGCACCTCGTGGGACTCTGGGGGAGTTTATTCAGATCTCGGTCTGAATTTAACTTCTGTCAGAGGTTGCGACTTCGAAGCCGCTTCGCACCTCGTGGGACTCTGGGGGAGTTTATTCAGATCTCGGTCTGAATTTAACTCCCGTCAGAGGTTGCGACTTCGATGCCGCTTCGAACCTCGTGGGACTCTAGGGGGAGTTTATTCAGATCTCAGTCTGAATTTAACTCCCGTCAGAGGTTGCGACTTCGATGCCGCTTCGTACCTCGTGGCAGAGTTTGATGTTGACTTGCGTTGGTCGGGGGATCTCCTCGATGGTGATCCCCAGTGGTGCCTCTGGTGGATATTGACTTGGTTCCACCGTTGTCCCCCAAGTTGAGTTTATCTTGAGGGATGGTCTTGACTCGACGTCGTCGTTTAGAATGCCCTCATAGGTGAGGTCGCCCTTTCGGCTCGTGCCGTCGTCGGGCCTGCTAATTTCGTCAGCTGATCACAGCAACTTTCCCGTTTGGTTCCCTTTCATGCTCCTTTCGTGATCTCTTCTCCTATATCAATGAAGAATGCAATCTTTATGCTAACCCCTTTGAGACTCCCTCCCGGTCACCTTAATGAGAGGGAGGTCGAGGGTAGGTGTCCCGCCCTGGCATGTATTTTGCCGTTTAGGCCTTCAAGACATCAGAATTTGGTTTTGAGCGTAACTGAAGAACTGTAGCTCTGCTTCTTGGCTTTCCAACGCATACTCGCACGCCTCCATCGGATAAACAAAGATGAGGTTATGGTCTGCAGACTTGACAACGCCCTTGTAGGTGGATATCCTTGGTGTTCGTGACCTCGTGGTCTCATGCCTGCTTGATCTTTGCGTCTTTCCAAGACCTCATGGTCTCATGATTTGCGGGTGCTTTCTCATGAGTGCCTTTATTGTACTTGAGATTTTTTCAAGATAGTTGCTAAGTTTGACTTGCTTTAGGCAGTTGAGTTGCCGACGCCTACCGGGTCAATTTGTCAGGAAGAATACCCTCGGCACCTTTTACCAAGACTCGGCTTGGATAGAACTCATCCAAGGGATTGTGACCACCTAAGTCAGTTTGAAATACTAGGCACCCTAACTGCAGATTTGGACCCTTTTTCTTTATTGATCTTAAGGAATTTTCTTTGGGGCAAGTGTTAATGCTTAGTGAGAAAACTGTAACTGCAAAATGAACTTCGTTAATTACTCACATCGAGCTTACATTTCGCATTCGCGCCTCAACAACAAGATTCTCAACCGGACCTAGCCCTAGGCTCAGGTCCTGATGCTCTGCTTCCTATTTAGAATCATGACTGGCTGCTTCGTTATTGGCTCCCTGCCAGGCGCCCTCATGGGCGCTGGCTGCCTCTTCATTGGCGCCCTGCCAGGCACCCTCATGGGCGATGGCTGCCTCTTCATTGGCGCCCGGATAACCTCTGGCATCCTAGTGCGTCATTTTAACCTCCGCTTCTTCTCTGGATCCACCGCCTGAGTTTCTCACCTCAATAGTTTCTCTTTCATCTTTAGGGCTCATATAGAAATATCTACGCGTTGCTCCCAGGTCCGCCTGAAGGGTCACAACCTTATTCTCTAAACTTTAGAATTTCATCTTCAGATGAACCGTCGAGGTGGCTGCCTCTAGCTTGCCCAGTGTGGGTCTCCCAATGATGCATTGGTGGACCTACTTGCATGGTAGGACTAGGAAGGGTGTTTTCACAATTCTGAACAAAGGTGGTTTACTATCGGGGTCTCCATAGGTGACCATCAGCTCCAGTTGGCCCAAGGGTTTAGTCTTCGACCCGTTGAACCCGGTTAAAGCTCCCCCTCGGTAGGGATTCAGGTCGCCGGGGGAGATGTTCAGTGCATGCAGCAAGTCTTCAAAGATGATGTCTACCGTGCTTCCCTGGTCGACCAGGATTCTCCTTACCTCAACGTTGGCCATAATGGCAGTGATGAGCAACGGGACGTGATTTTTTGGTTTTCCAAACAGCAAATCATTATCATCGAAGGATAAGGGCGGACGAGTAGGTCCCTTTCTGGGGGCTGAGGTTGAGGCAACGCTCAAGATTTTTTTTCCACTTCCTTTTCATTAACTTGCGAGACCCCCAATCATCACGGGAGCTTCTTCCGTGAATCACCATGGCCACTGGCCTTCCTTTGGATCTTCGGGTGTCCTCTTTCTCGGCAGATGTACTGTCGTCGTTTTTGACCCCTTCGCCATCTGGGCCTTTCCCTTCCTCGGGGACCTGGATTTTTTTGCGGGGGATCGGGCTCTTTTGCGGGAGCTATTTGGTTCCCCCTCCCTTTTTACGTACTGCGACAGTTTCCCTCTCTGAATCATTTCCTCAATATTGTCTTTCAAAGCTTGGCAGCCATTGATGTCGTGGCCTCCTCATTGATGATAGCGGCACCATCCCCTCGGGGGGTTTTGCCCATCTTTTAGCATCAAAGGCGCTGGTCTCTTCACGCTCTTGAACTCGGTGTTAGCGCATTCAGCTAAAATTTGCGCCCGGGATGTGACGAGGGGGTTTGATTTATAAATTTGCGGGAGCGCCCCTCATGGTCCCTGCTTCCTGCTACCTTTCGCTGGTGGACCTCCTGGGTGTCTTCATCGTCGCCCCCTACCTTGGCTGCCTCGCGGTAAGCCAACTCGTCCTCTTCATAATTCATGTATTTCTGGGATCTTTGAAGGAACTCGCCCAAGTCCCTGGGCTTGTTGATACCTACATCAATCTGGAATAGGCTTCCCTTTCTCAACCCGTCTTTCATCCAGAACAACCTTTGTTTGTCCTCCAAACCTCTAACACACGAAGCCTCCTTGTTGAAGCGCTCAATGTACTCTCTCAGCGTCTCGTGGTTATGTTGCCTGACGGCTCTCAGTACTTCTTCAGACTTGGGCTTTAGCAGGGAGGCAGTGAAACGAGATGTGAACGTTCTCGCCAGCTGCCCCCATGAGGAGATGGAGTTCGACCTCAGCTCTTGAAACCACTCTAATGCGGAATTCTCGAGAGTGAGAGGGAAGATTTTACAGTGGACGGGTTCTTTTGCCCCCCGGTAACGCATCATGACTGAGAAGTAGGCCAGATGCCTGTCAGGGTCCCCAGTCCCGTCATGCGTTTTGAGGGCCGGGAGTTTCTCTAAGGTCCTCAGAATTGGGCAGTTGTCAATCTTCCTAGTGAAGGGTCCTTCATTAGAGGTCCATCGCGAGTTGTGAGGTGACCAGTCCCTGAGATCCATGTATCGACGGTCACGTTGGGCTGAAGATCTCCTCGAGGTAGATCTATGGCGATGTGAGGTCCATCGTAAGTTGTGAGGTGACCCGTCCCCGAGATCCATGTCTCGACGGTTGCGTCGGGCTGAAGATCTCCTCGAGGTAGATCTATGGCGATGTCTCTTATGGGACTTGGCTCGACTCCGCAACCTCTTACGAGAATCGGAGGCTTGGAGTGATGAGGTTGTGGAGGGAGACTCCTCAGGCCAGAATGTACTATCAGGCGAAGTTGGAGGGGTGCTTGGAGATGGACCCGATCCTTGGTACCTGCCACGTCGAGGAGGGGAGTGGCGAGCTCGCTTCCGTCTAGGTGGAGAGCGATGATTGCGATGACACCCGATGCTAAATGTATTTGCTTTAGACATTTAGCATCGGGTGTTTAATGTCTCACTCTCTCAAGGCTCTCTCGCTCTCTCTCTCTGAACCTCCATCTTCCTCGTTGTCGTCGTTGCTCTCGTCGTCACCGTTTCTCTCGTCGTCGCCGTTGCTCTTGTCATCGCCTTCTTCGCCATCACTCCTATTTTGGGGCTTGAAATTGAAGACGGTGCTCTCACTCTTCTTCACCGTCAACAATATGACACTCTCACTCTCTGAACTCGACGAACACGACGCTCTCACCATTCTCAAGTCTCGCCGTCGCCTTGCTCACTGTCGCCTTCCTCGCCCTCGTTTCAGTGCAAGGATATTCGAAACCCTAAGTTTTCAAAACGGCCTCCTCTTAAGGACAGCCTCTCCGTCGTCACACCTGGTTCGTATTCTTCTCTATTTTGATTAATTGCTTCTATTTTGTTCTGAAACCCTAATTTTAATTTTTCTGATTTGTCATTTTTGTGTTAAACAGAGTCAGTGATAAAAAGTTCACCCTCAGCACCTATTCACCTACTGAACTTGTGAGTCTCTCTCTCTCTTGGTTGCTGTGTGTTCTATGTTTATGTTCATTGATTCATTGTTTACTCATTATTTGCATGTTTCCTGATTCATTATTTTGCAACTTATGTTTATGTTTATGTTCATTGATTCATTATTTGCAAAATAATTGTTTTCTTGACTTGGGGTGTAAAAACATTGGCCAAATTGTTGGTCGTTGTTCTCTGGAATCTAGTGTTGAGAGGGAGCATTTTTCCAGTTCTGTTGTGTTCAACTTAGTTAGGATATGCTTGTATAACTAACTGTTAATTGTTGCCGTTGGTTTGATGTGATAGTTTGATTTTGTTTTGACAATACTTGGTCTATTATTTTGGAGTGTAGTCATGGATCGTAATTGGATGCAAAGTAATTGTCTGAGTGATGAGTATGCGAACGGAGTCGAAGAGTTTATAAATTTTGCTCAAGCACATTTTGCCAAAACTAATGTTCCCAAAATTGGTGTTCCCAAAACTGATGTGCCCAAAACTTTTTCCTGCTCTTGTTGTTTTTGTGTGAATCGAGCCCCACAACCACCAAATGTAATACGAGACCATCTCTTTGTTTATGGGATCTGTCCCAATTATACCACATGGATATGGCATGGTGAATCAACCGACAACCCAAGTGTGTCCAAAGGAGAGAAAGTCGATGAAGATATGGATGATCGAATGGAGGATATGATACGTGACATTGGTCCTGAATCTTTTAAGCGAGCGCATGAATATGATACTTTGTGCAAAGACAAAGAAGAACCTCTGTATATGGGTTGCACAAAATACACACGGCTGTCTGCGGCGTTAAAATTGATCAATCTGAAGGCGATAAATGGGTGGACTAATAAGGGATTCACTGATTTGCTTGAGCTGTTGGTAGACATGCTTCTCATAAGTAACACATTTCCAAAACGTACATATGATGCGAAGAAGATATTGTGTCCGATGGGTGTGGAGTATCAGAAAATACATGCATGTCCAAATGATTGCATATTGTATTGGAAAGACTTTGAGAAGTTGCACAAGTGCCCTACGTGTAATTGGTCGCGCTACAAAGTGAAGTCGGGTGAATCTAGTTGTGATGACAACAGCACAAAGGGTTCCCCTGCCAAGGTTTTATGGTATCTTCCAATAATACCCAGGTTCATACACTTGTTTTCTAATGCAAATGACGCGAAGAGCATTAGGTGGCATGCAGATGAGAGGAAATGTGACGGACAGCTTCGCCATCCGGCTGATTCTTTGCAATGGAAGAAAGTTGATAATTTGTATCCGGAGTTTGGCATTGAATCAAAAAATCTTAGGCTCGCACTTGCTTCAGATGGGATGAATCCATATGGTAACTTAAGTATGAATCATAGCTCGTGGCCTGTTCTCCTTGTAATTTACAACCTATCTCCATGGTTGTGCATGAAGCGCAAATATGTGATGTTATCCATGATGATTTCTGGTTCGAGACAACCAGGTAATGACATAGATGTTTACCTTAGTCCATTGATTGAAGACTTGAGAAAAATGTGGGATGAGGGCGTGGATGTGTTTGACGGGATTGTAGTGAAACTTTCAAGCTGCGAGCCATGTTATTTTGCACAATCAATGACTTTTCAGCATACGGAAACTTGTTAGGGTATAGCGTAAAGGGGCATAAAGGTTGTCCTATTTGTGCAGAAGGAACGTGCCACCATCAACTCAAACATGGAAGGAAGACGGTCTACCTTGGGCATCGGAAATTTCTCAAACCTAATCACAGATATCGTAAGTTGAAAAAAGCTTTTAATGGGTGCCAGGAAAATGACATTGCTCCAAATGCCTTGACCGGAGAAGAAGTCTATCAAGTGGTTAAGGACATCAAAGTTGTATTCGGCAAAAAGCAGAAGCAGTCCAAGGAGAAAAGCAAGTGGAAGAAGAGGTTGGTGTTCTTTGATCTTCCATATTGGTCCAATCTTGATGTAAGACATTGTATTGATGTCATGCACGTCGAGAAAAACGTTTGTGATAGTGTCATCGGGACGCTTCTCAACATTCAAGGGACAAAAGATGGTATAAATTCTTGTCTAGATTTGTGTGAGATGGGCATAAGAGAACAGTTAAATCCAGTGGAAACAGGTAAAGGGACATATTTGCCTCCAGCATGTTATACCTTGTCAAAAAAAGAGAAAACGAGCTTTTGCCGGTGTCTACGGGGAATCAAAGTGCCACATGGTTACTCTTTAAATGTAAAGCGACTAGTTTCAATGAAAGATCTCAAATTAGTTGGCTTGAAGTCGCATGACTGCCACGTCTTGATGCAACAACTACTACCTGTGGCGATTCGTGGCATCTTGCCGAAAGATGTCCGACATACCATAACTAGATTGTGCCTATTCTTCAATAGTATATGTGCTAAAATCATCGACCCTCAAAAATTGGACGAGCTGGAAAATGAAACTGCTATTTTCTTGTGTCAGTTGGAGATGGTTTTTCCTCCCTCGTTCTTTGATATCATGGTTCATTTAATTGTTCATCAAGTTAGGGAGATTAGATTATGCGGCACTGTTTATTTAAGGTGGATGTACCCAGTCGAGTGATACATGAAGATCTTGAAAGGGTATGTGAAGAACCAATATCGTCCTGAAGCATCCATTGTCGAAAGGTATGTCACAGAAGAAGCTATTGAGTTTTGTTCAAACTACTTGTCAGAAGCGAAATCCGTGGGACTACCAAAGTCTGGCTATGCAGGGAGATGTCAAGGTACAGGTACACATGGTATAACCACTAAGAGCATGGGTCGAGCTGAAGTACTTCAAGCACATTTGTATGTTTTGAATAACACAGATGAGGTATTACCTTACTTGTCTCTACATAAAGAGTTAGTAAAGGCCAAAAATCCTCGAATGAAAGAAATATTGTTATTGAACGAGCATAACAACACATTCATAGATTGGTTTAAATTAGAGAATAAGAAAGATGTGAGTGCCTCTGAGACTTTGAGATGGTTAGCACATGACCCTAGCTTTAACGTCGTGTGTTGGAGCGGGTACGACATAAATAAGTTTTTCTTTTACACAAAATCGAAAGATGACAAAAGTACCATGCAAAATAGTGGAGTTATGGTCATGGCTTCCTCAATGCACTTCTCTAGTTCAAAGGATACTAATCTCGTACTCGCATCCATTGCTTACTTTGGTGTCATTGAAGAGATTTGGGTGCTTGATTACTGTAAATTTAAAGTGCCCCTTTTTAAATGTAAGTGGGTTAACAGCAACAGTGGTGTACGTACCGACGAATGGGATTTACACTAGTGGACCTTGACAAGGTAAGTTATAATGATGAACCTTTCATCATGGCCGACCAAGCAAAACAAGTATTCTATGTCAAAGATCCTTCTAACAAAAAGTGGTCAGTGGTCCTACAAGGAAAAATAGGCAGTGATGAAAATGAAGATTCAAGTCTTGCAATTTTTGAAACACCTTTTTTGTTAACACAAGTGCCTACTTCAGTTGATGACAATGAAGTTGACGATGAACATGTCACTCGCAATGATCATAATGAAGGAATTTTATACAAAGGAGTTTAGATTTGTTCTTTTTTTGTATGTTTTATTGTATGTTTCTATTGTACTGGTGACAATGACTTTTTGTTTCTATTGTATGTGACAAATTTCTTCTTTTGTATGTTTCTATTGTATGTTCCTATGAAATTGTACTGGTGAACTTAATGACAATGACTGTTTGTTTCTATTGTATGTGTAACACCCCGGTATTTCTAACATGTAGAGACACCAAAAGTGCACAGATGCGGAAATTCAGAGGACACAGTTCCTGTTTAAGTATTGGACATAAAAACTTTTTCCGAAATAAAAACATAGTCGGGAATAACATTACTTCATAAAATAGAAGTTTATCGGTTCCATACCGAATGGATTACAATATCCAAGTCCAAATACCAAACAGAAACATAAAACGGTTCATATAACTCATAATCAATACAAGTTTATACAACCAATAGGACAACAAAAGAACAAAGGAGAAAATGACTAAGTCTCCAGCACCTCCAAGAGTATATCAACTACTCGTGCACAATAGTCTTCCTTTTTCCCTGCTTCTCTGAAAAACAACAAATATGGATTGGGTGAGATAACATTATCTCAGTGAGTCCTACCGTGCCCCCTCACTGACACTCGGTTCAATTCATTAAACCGTTACAACAAAAGCTGACATAACAATGTCTTATTTATTAATCGAATTACCGACTGCACAACGATTGCTAATCCCGGTAATTCGTGTTCTTAAATTATTAATCGAAATGCCGACTGCACAACTATTGCTAATCCCGGCAATTCGTGAATTTATTTTAACATGATCCGGCCTGCACAACGCTTGCTAATCCCGGGAACCATGTGTTTAACCTTAGCACAAACCGGCTGCACAACGCTTGCTAATCCCGGTAACCCACGAATTGACCACGCCAAGACTTATACAGGGCCTAGGGTGAGGGCTCATGACTTCCCTTCCTAGTATGCTACTTGTCGGGTCGTCACCCAACGCGATGTATGTATGACAATACATAACGATTTCTCGAGAGTTAGATAATTTATATCTCCTTTTTCATTTTGATCACCAAAGGATCAGCCACATAAGCTCATTAGATAATTTATATCTTTTCGATCTATAACCCGTTTTGAGGAATTCGTAATTTAAACCTCCGGCATTATAATCACTTTCATTTGACATATATAAACATATATATTTAGTCAGTCCATCAGTCGGTGTACTCACACGCGTACTAGGGTTTCGGTTTTTCGATCAAATGGGCTTTCAAAGCTCTTTTTTCAAAATTATGAGTTGAACAAGTTCAAAATGAGGTTTTCAGTAAGGCAATTCCTTTTTAAATGATTGAGAAAGAGATTAGAAAATGTTCGGGATCAAATGGAGCGACCCGTGCGTGATTTATTAAAATCACCCAGCCAAACTGAAAGGAGCGCACGGTCCGTGCCCAGGGGCGCACGACCCGTGCGTCCCGTTTTATTTTTAACAGAACCAACCCGTAGCAGGCGCGCGGTCCGTGCCCAGGGGCGCACGGTCCGTGCGACCTGTGTCTGTTTCCAAAAGTTCATCTATTTCTCAATTCCGCTTTTCGTTCTCGCCCAATTCGATTTCTAATATCGATCACTCCTGAAACTCAGAAAATCCCAAATATTCCAAATAGTTTACAAATCATTTTATTTCAACAATTTAATCACAACTTCATAAATTGTTCAACAATTCCGTAAAAACCGTAAAAACGCAACATTTCTCAAAAACGGTTTTCGGTTCCAAAAATCTTTCGAAAACGGATAATGCCTTATGACTCAAAACCGATATATTTTCAAGACACATAAAAATATCCCTATCCGTGAGTAGAACTCACCCGTTATACCGAAGTCCGAGAGTTGGGTCGAGAGACGAAATCGTCGAACCGAAAACAACGAACTATCCCCGCTAGAAACCGAATTCGAACAAGGACAGTGGCTTCCTTTCTGTCAAACTGAAACAGCAACCCAATCTTTCACAACTTCCTCCAAATCGAAAATGCAAGCTTGATACTCCACTTTCCACAACTACAACATGACATGCAACACCATCAAGGTTCAAAACTCCATTATCTTCAACCTTGAAGGTTCAATTTCGAAAATGGTGTATAGAGAAGGAGTGAGAATCAGCCCTTGTCCTTGGTACCATTGGATTCAGAATCAAAAATGGAGTAGAGAGGTTTAGAAGACTTACATGCAATGAAAATTTGAGAAGCTCTCCTTTCCTCCTCTTCCTCCTCCCTTCGCCCTCTCTCTCTCTTTTCTCCACTGTTTTTTCTCTTTCTTTTCCTTCAGCTGAAAATGTCCAAGTGAGAGGGTGAGTTCAGGATGAATATGGGCTGGGGGTTTAAATGATGGTGAAAAGACCATTTTGCCCTTGGCCCATAAAATGATAGTTTAGGTGTTGAAAAATCCTTTTCGGTACAAAACCCTCTCGATTAATCCGGTTCTGACCCGAAGTTCCTCAATTCTTTCGGTTCGTAATTAATTATAACCTTCACGATTATATTTTAATTACTAGGGGTGTGAAAAGACAGATTTGCCCTTCGGCTCCAATTCCTCATTTTACTATGAATAGGCCACCCTTTAATGGAGAATAGGTTTTCTTAATAATTTTTCTCGACTATTAATCCCCGAGACGCGACCAATTATTCCTACAAATAATTACTCGGCCTCCGGCATCATAATACGAGTCTTTTAAAAATTAGGGATGTTACAGTATGCGACAGATTTCTTCTTTTGTATGTTTTTATTGTATGTTCCTATGAAATTGTACTGGTGAACTTAATGACAATGACTGTTTGTTTCTATTGTATGTGAGATTTTTCTTATCATGGATGATTCCAGTGCCGACCCTCCCAAAAAGAATACTAGACGTCCGACATCATTACATAAGTTCATTTCTAGTTGCCCAACTGGTCAAAAATATAGAGTGGATATTGATAGTAAAGGCGATCTTATTGGTCCTTATGCTAACAAATTCAAGACCTATTTAGGGGTGGTTGCACGAACAAAAATAAGCATATTGCCCATGAGCTGGAGTGAGGTTGATGACGAGACAAAAAGGATTGCTTGGGATGATGTAAAGCAAACATTTGATGTTCCCGACGATAAGAAATTCGAGAAGATTTGGATGTCTCATATCAATCTTTGTTGGAGACAGTTCAAAACAAAGCTCACCAGAACATATGTCTTTGGTAATGGGGAGACAAATGGTGAAAAAATGCCATGTCACAAGTATAGCAGCATATCTACCGAGACATGGGCCGCATTTTATAACAGTCACATTACTGATGAGTTTGTGGTATTGTTTTAACTACAAATATTTTAGTTTCTTAAACATTAATGATCTGTTATATTTGTGGTGGTGTTTGTTCTTTGTAACAGGCTAAGAGAGAAGCTGCCAAGAATCTTCAAAAAAATAATAAATACAACCACACAATGGGGCCAGGCGGTTATAAAAAGTTGAAGAAGAGCTTAAAAGAAGATCAAATAAAAAAAAATTCAGGAGGAGTCTGGTGATCCTTCTTTGGAGGTGGAGCCTACATCTCCAGAGCGTCATGAAATGTGGAAGGCTGGCCGCAAAAAAAATCTGGATCTTATGTATCAGAGGAGTCAGCATCAGTTGGAACTAAGATTGTAAGTAAAATTTTGTGTGGATCTAAGTTGAATTAAAGTATGCTTTGTTTAAGTAATTCAATTGTAATACGTGAACATGTTTTTGTTGTAGGATGAACTTACGGTTATGAAGTCAAGGATCTTTCATTCCGGAAGGAGAGAATGATATTTTGACTGCTGCCATTGGAACACCTGAGCATCCCGGGCATGTTCGGGGAGCTGGAAAAGGTGTCGGGCTGAAGAGATACTTTGGAAGTGTAGCACGTTCTGCCTCGAGCAGCTCACAATTTGATAAAGCAGGGATGATGAAAGAACTTATGGAGGGCGTGGAAGTGATGGTGCAAGACCGAGTTCGCAAGGCGTTGGCAGAGGTATATGTTTATATCACTAGATCTGTTGTATTATTTGAATCAATTCATAAATTCTAGTTTAATTTATATGTATGTTTTAATTATTCAGCACACCATTTCATGTGGAGGAGTTCATAATGCGGCTGTTCAGGTTCCCTCTCCCATGACCACTGTTGGATCTAAGGCTAGCTGCACACCATCTCATGTGGAGGAGGACGAGGAGGTCCAAGTCGATTGGCTGAAAGAGATCCTTATGACGGGGTATGCTGATAAGAGACATGCTAGGATAAGGTTGGAGCATGAAGATCATGAATGCTTTGTCTCCTTCAAAGAGATCATGGACATGGTTTCCGGTGAAGAGTGGCTTGAGTTAAGCCATTTGAGCATATGGTGCACGTAAGTAGTAAAGTTTATTTCATTATGTCAATTTCTCGCATTTCTACATATAGTAATAAATTTGATAGTTTTTATTACGTGCCACTAGATATCTGTATCGTCTATGTGTTGAAAGAGGTACGGGTGAAATATATGGATTTGTGTGTCCACATAAGCTTAACTTGAAGAATATGCACATGAATACCGTTCTTCAAAATATTCAAGGGAAATTGACCACCAATAAGTTCATATATATTGCTCCATTTTGCCATAGGTACGTGATTGTATATTTCAATGAATTGGTAATTCATTTTCCTTTGTTTGTGTGTGCCTTAATTTTAAGTTTATCAATGTTGCAGCAATCATTGACAGCTGGTTGTCTTACTCCCAAATGAAAATACTGTGGTCTGGATGTGTTCCTTATGCCGCCAACCAAACAAACAAATCAAAGACATGTTTAGCAAGTAAGTTTTTAATTTTTTATTAGAGCTGGGGATTCTACATCGACCACCAAGTGGTTGTACCCTACAGTAAGTAATTTAAAATATGGGTTGATTTAATTTAGAGTGAATTAATATATGATATATATAATATTCTCTTTAATTTTGTTAATTCAATTGCATGTGTAGATGCCAATACAACGAAATAGTTTTCATTGTGGCTATTATGTGATGAAGTTTATGCTGACCATTTTGAGTGCCGGTGTTGTTGATAATTGGGAGAAGGTATAATTTTGTTTGGATATCTGATTGTGTGTATTACTGTTGATTGGATATAATTTGTTTGAGTAATTTTAAACTTGTAGGTATTTAATGACCCAAAGGCATACACCGAAGAGGAACTTTTGAAGATTCGTCAGCTTTGGGCAGAATTCTTTAGCAAGATTCGTACAGAACAAAAGGATACACTCTTTTAGATTTACTAGTTTAATGTCTTTTTAGAAATATTTTGTTTTAACAGGTTTATGGTTTTAAATTCTGTATGTGTTAACAAGTTTATGGTTTTAAATTCTGTCTGTGTAATTGTAAATTCTGTCTGTGTTGGGCAGGAATTCTGGCTGTGTTATGACTTCTGTTTTGCGTCAATTCTGTCTGTGTTATAAATTCTGTTTTGTGTAAATTCTGGCTGTATTATGAGTTTTGTTATGGTTTGTGTTCTGGCTGTTATATGACTTCTGTTATGGGTTGTGCATGTTCTGTCTATGTTACAAAAGCAGGTTCTTAAAAATTCTGGTTTGGATAAAAATTAGCAATATTATAAAAAGAAACTAGACATTTAGCATCAGTTATTCTAAATAACCAATGCTAAATGGCATTTTTTTAATCAAAAAATGACATTTAGCATCAGTTATTTAGAATAACCGATGTTAACTGTCTCAACAAATAACATTTGGCATCGGTTGTTTCAAACAACCGATGCTAAATGTCATTTTTAAATCAAAAATGACATTTAGCATCGGTTATTTGAAACAACCGATGCTACAAGTTATTTGTTGAGAAAATTATCAATCAAACCGTTGAATAAAAATGATAAAAAAAATGACATTTAGCATCGGTTATTTAGAATAACCGATGCTAAATGTCTCAACAAATAACATTTACCATCGGTTGTTTATGCTAAATGTCATTTTTAAATCAAAAAATGACATTTAGCATCGGTTATTTGAAACATCCGATGCTAAAAGTTATTTGTTGAGAAAATTATCAATCAAACCGTTGAATAAGAATGATAAAAAAATGACATTTAGCATCAGTTATTTAGAATAACGATGCTAAATGTCTCAACAAATAACTTTTAGCATCGGTTGTTTTAAATAACCGATGCTAAATGTCTCAACAAATAACTTTTAGCATCGGTTGTTTCAAATAACCGATGCTAAATGTCATTTCCCAAACTACAAAAAAGTGTTGAAAGTGACATTTAGCATCGGTTTTTTGAAAATCCGATGCTAAAAGTTACATTTAGCGCCGGGTAAATAACCGACGCTAAATGTCACACTTTTAGCACCGTGACATTTAGCATCAGGCGATAACCGATACTAAATGTCCAAAATAACCGACGCTAAATGTCTTTTTTGCACTAGTGGGAGACGCCTAAAAAAATTAATAGTTGAGGAGAAGATTGATTTATGCATGATTCAAAAAACGAAGAGTAGTGATCTAACGAGAAGAACGATTGGGAGTATTTGGAGCGACTCAATTTTCGATTGGATAAGCAAGAATGCGACAGGACAGTCAGGTGGTTTGTTAAGCGTATGGAAGGCAGATCTTATGGAGGTAATGTTTTCATTCTGAGGTGATCATTTTATTGGGGTGTGTGCCAAAGTTAAAGGTCATTTGTGTTATATTGTAAATGTATACTCGACATGTAATATGACTGGCAAGAGGAGACTGTGGAACAATTTGAGATGCTTGAAAGAACAATTTGAGGCGGGAGACTGGTGCATTGCAGGTGACTTTAATGTTGTGGTGTCGCGACATGAAAGAAGTGGATGTTCGACTAGTTTTAACCAACTTGAGGCAAGGGAGTTTATTGCCTTTGTGGAGGATATGGAGCTTGTTGATGTGCCGGCTTTAGGAAAGAAGTTTACGTGCTTTGGATCGGATGGGAGAGCTAGTAGGCTTGACAGAATATTAATGACAGATGGGCTGATTTCAAGATGGAATGTAAGTGCACAGTGGATTGGGGATAGAGAAATATCTGACCATTGCCCAGTTTGGTTGATTACTTCGGTGTTGAAATGGGGTCCCAAACCGTTTAGATTTAATAATTGTTGGATGGAGCATGAAGGGTTTAAAAAATTTGTCCAGGAAAGATGGATGTCATTCCAAGTGGTTGGGAGGGATTCCTTTGTGTTGAAAGAGAAATTGCGAATGTTGACAGAGAAATTAAAAGTGTGGAATCGGGAGGTCTTCGGTTACAAAGATTTGAAAAAAGAGAATATAGTAAGAGATCTAAATGAGCTTGAGAGGTTGTCTTCGGAAGGGGGGGTATTGATGAAGAGCAAAGAAAAAGGTTCAACGATGAGTTTTGGGTAGAACTACATGTGAAGGAAAGCCTCCTTGCGCAAAAATCAAGGGTAAGGTGGTTAGCAGAAGGAGACTCAAATAGCCGGTTTTTTCATGCGTGCCTAAAAGGTAATAGAAGAAGAACACAATTGTTGAAAGTGGAGGTGAATGGTGAGTGGGTGGAGGACGTAGGGGGTGTGAAGAAAGCGGTAAAAGATCATTTTGAAGCGAAGTTTAAAGAAGAGGATTATAATAGGCCTACAATTGATGGTTTCCATTTCAATCCAATATCAAGGAGGGATAAGGATTTTTTGACCGAGCCTTTTTCAATGGAGGAAGTTAAGGAAGTAGTGTGGGAATGTGATGGGAACAAGAGCCCGGGCCCAGACGGTTTCAATCTTAATTTCATTAAGGGCTGTTGGGATGTAGTTTCTCCGGAAATCATGAAGTTACTCAATGAATTCCATAGACTAGCAAAGTTGCCGAAGGCGATTAGTGCTTCCTTCTTATCACTCATCCCCAAGACAAGTAATCCGCAAGGATTAGGGGAGTATAAGCCAATTTCATTTATTGGATGTTTGTGCAAGATGCTTGCAAAGGTCTTGGCGGGGAGGATAAAAAAAGTGTTGAAGGGTGTGATCTCTAGTGGGCAAAGTGCCTTCCTTGCAGGGAGAAACATTTTAGATGGTGTGGTTGTGGTAAACAAAGTGATGGATGTGGCTAAGAGGACAAAGCAGAAATGTGTGGTACTAAAAGCGGATTTTGAGAAGGCGTACGATTCGGTAAGCTGGTCGTACTTGGACTATATGTTGGAAAGGTTGGGGTTTGGCGAGAAGTGGAGGGGTTGGATGCGGGCATGCTACTCTTCCAATTCAATTTCAGTATTGGTTAATGGTAGCCCAACGGAAGAATTTGTGGCTCAAAAGGGTTTGAAACAGGGCGATCCTCTTGCTCCCTTTTTGTTTCTAGTTGCGGCGGAAGGGTTGGCGGGATTAGTAAGGATGGGAGTGGAATCTAATAATCTAAACGGTTTCAAGGTAAGTGAGACTCTCTCGGTTGATGTTCTACAATTTGCGGATGATACCATAATTTTTACGATGGTGGGGAAAGAAGTGTGTGGTATTTGAAAGCAATTCTTAGAAGCTTTGAGCTTGTATCGGGCTTGAAGGTGAATTTTGCTAAGAGTAATGTCATAGGCATAAATATGGAGGAGAGGATAATGGAGGGGATATCACAATTTCTATTATGTAGGTTGGGGTCTTCTTCTTTCAAATTTCTTGGTGTTCCGGTTGGCGCAAATCCGAGGTTGTTGAGTACTTGGCAACTGGTAATTGACTCTATAAAAACTAGGCTCAAAAGTTGGAAGAGTAGACAATTATCTATTGGGGACGTGTCACACTTATAAATTTGGTACTAGCTTCACTTCCATTGTATCTGTTCTCTTTTTACAAAGCTCCAAAAAAAGTGATTGAGGAGATTGTAAAGCTTCAAAGAAGATTCTTGTGGGGTGGCGATCGGGAGACAAAGAAGATGGCATGGGTGAGTTGGGATACTATTTGTAAGCCAAAAGATAAGGGTAGGCTTGGCATTAAAAATTTAGAAATTTTTAATCTTGCTCTTCTAACAAAATGGAGATGGAGAATTTTGGTGGAAGAGGGTAATCTGTTATGGAAAGAACTTTTGGTGTCGCGATATGGGTTAAAGGGGAGATGGCCTAGTGTTAACGAGTATCGAAGAGGATGGGGGAGAACGTCTATATGGTGGAGAGACTTATGTCAATTGGGGGGTGGTACTAACTTGGAAGGTGGCTGGTTTGATGATGTTGTTAAACTTAAGTTGGGGAGGGGTAATATGGTGCATTTTTGGAGTGATAGGTGGCTGGGGAGGGACCGCTTTGCTGACTTATTTCCGTCTGTTTATAGCTTGCAGGAACAAAAACGCAGTGGTTGAAGAGATGGGCTCTCTGGAGGGAGGCGTATGGCGATGGGATTGGGAATGGACATCGGAATTGTCGTCAACGGAAGAGCAGAATTTTGCGCAGCTTCAAGAGTTACTGCTCTCGGTTTCTCCTGCTGAAACTACAGCAGATTGTTGGATTTGGAAATTGAATAATTTGCAGGGATTTACGGTGAAGCAATGTTATGTATGGCTGTGCGAAAAAATTGCAGGTGCTGGAATTATTGTTGCTGATCATTTGCGCGAGGTGTGTCCTAAGATTTGGAAGATTGATACGCCATCAAAAGTGTTAATTTTTGCTTGGAGAGTGATGCGCAATAGAATAGCTACAAGAGATGCTTTGTTTAGCAAGGAATCCTTCGGTCTCAAGAGGATAAACGGTGTGTGTTTTGCTCCGTTGAGGATGAGACAATTTCGCATCCTTTTCTTCATTGTAGTGTGGCACAATCGGTTTGGCAGCAAGTATTTACATGGCTGGATGTGGCTGTAATGACCGAGGAAGAATTGCCTTCTCATTTTGTGGCTTTCGGGGAATTGCTTAAAGGCAAGAAACAAAAGAGGGTGAAGCATTTAATTTGGTTGGCGGTTATATGGAACATTTGGTTGGCACGGAACAAATTTATTTTTAAAGGGGAGACTGCGTCAATTTCGTTTATGGTTTCGGGCATCAAGGATTGCGTGTGGGGGTGGTTCAAGGCTAGGCAAGGAAGAGCTTCTAGAGTGGGTTGGTCGGATTGGTATAATTATCCGTTGGGTTGTCCTCATTGTAATATTCTCTTATTGTAATGTTGATGACTATGTAATGTAGTCGGGGTACTCTTTTTCCCTCCTTGGGTCTTTTTCCCATTGGGTTTTGGCCCTTGGAGGTTTTAACGAGACCCCTAGGTGTAAGGGGTTGGTGCACCCCTTGTGCGCCCCTTAATACAATTGCTTATCTAAAAAAAAATCTTTTACACCTAAGTCCCTAGTTTTCTACCAAAATCCCTAGTTTTGCACCACTCTAATGCAACACACTCACACAATCATTCACATTCTCACATATTTAATTTGTATTTAAGAACTTGTTAGTGCTATTTAATTTGTGTTGGTTTAATGCAACACAAGTTGTGAACCTGTTAAAGTCTTATTTTGATTATATTTTTAGCGATGTGTGTGTTTAAAATTTTTTGCACCCCTTGACCTAGAATCCTGAGTCCGCCATTGGGTAAAATAGAGATTGATAATTTAATAATCTTAAAAATATGACTTGTTTCTTATTTTTTGGACAAACAAAAAAAACTTTTTGTTTCTTATATCGTAGACTAGACATAGTATTTCATAGATAACACCTATTTATAATTTCATGGTGAGGCTTAACAACTATTGGGTTAGCAGAAAATTTGGAAATTGTAGTACTAATCAATCAATTAATTAATTACTTTACAGATAATCATAACATAGAGACATGTGATGAGCAATCAAGGCGTAACAAGTGCAAATACTTGCACACATGGGGATATATTCTTAGGGTGAGGAAGACTATACTTTTTTCCAATTAGCTGACAATTATTCTTTTGGCTAAAGTGCTCCCGGGGTCCCCTATCTTTATTTAAAGTAACGAATTAGTCCTTTATGTTTTTTTTTCCCAAATAAGTCCTTTATCTATCAAATTTTTGACACATAAATCCTTTTCCGTTAACAGTGCTGATTTATGTGTCAAAAAAAAGGATTTATGTGTTAAAAATTTGAAACATAAAGGACTGATTTGGGACAGAAAAGGATTTATGTGTCAAAAACTTAAAACATAAAGGACTGATTTGGTACAAAAAAAAGATAAAGGACCAAATCGTTACTTTAAATAAAGATAAGGGACCCCGGGAGCACTTTAGCCTATTCTTTTCCTCCTTCCCTTTTTCTTCTTTACTTCCTCATGCTTCTATACTTTTATTTCACCCCCAGTATAAGAATGATCTTTTCTGTTTCTTGTAAGTTTGCTATCAAATCATCAAGTAGAATCTTCCTTTGTTCAAAAAATACAAAAGATAAAACAGTACAATATCAAACACGACCGAATGCTCGTAAGATGTTCATGTTAGTATAGAGTAGTGATGTTACCATTAAAATATCTAACAATAGAAATGCCAAGCACCATCTTAAAATCATTGATATTTCTTGGAAAAATAGAACAATATTTAGTGTATGTTTTGGATGAGCTGCGAAATTCTCACATTGAATTAAGATCGCGGCGAAATTCTTATGGTGACATTGCAGAATACTAGAACTTCTGCGTTTCTACAACGAGACACGATTGAGGCTCGCGTCTGGAGCTGCAAACGCCATATCAAATGTACGCTTATTTTTAACTTCTTTATTCTAAAACAACACTTTATATGGGATGGAGGGAGTACAAATTTTATACATAAATATTTATCGCCGCATCTTCGCTGACTGATGCGTTTTTGTTTCGTGTCTTCTCAGCGTTAGGGCAACAACGCGTGAAAAGGAGAGAAGGAATCATGTAGCTTCGTGTTTTGGTTTTTAGGAGCGCTTTCAGGGAAGCGCTGCTAAATGAGCTCCGTGTTTTGGCTTATGGAAGCGCTTTCAAGAAAGCGCTGCTAAATAGGCTTCATGTTTTGGTTTTAAGTAACACTTTCTTACCGGTTCGTATTTTTGTTTTTACGAGCGATTTCAAACATAGCGGTACTAAAGGGGATTCGTATTTTCGTTTTAGTAGCACTTTATAGAAATCACTTATTAACAATCCTGACGTAGTACCTGTCTTAAACTGTTATATGGTTCTAATTATTCCATTTCTTGATGTCCTCGTGCTAAGTTTAAAGCTTAGCCGACCTTAGTATTTCTAATATTTTAAGTACAATAATTGAAAGATCAGGAACTATTCATTTGAACAAATTTTTCTCAATTTGGTCTATCATGAAAAAAAATATATTTAGTAATTTCCACGGGTTTTAGTTATATTATAATCATCATATTCAACATTCAGAAAAGGTTAAAGGAAGAAATATTAAATAAAGAGCACATCACATTAATTATTAAGAAAAAAAGAAGATTAGTGATCCCTACCTACATGCATTATGATTCAGGTGAGCCTTGTAAGGAAGGCAGAAGTCACCACTTTTCAAAGTTACAGTGTTTATCACATAATGACATACCTTTACCTTTTAATTTGTCCCAAGTTAGCATAATCAAATGTCCCTAAAATCTTTATCTTAATTGACTTTGTTGTGATGGTAGCTTTGAATTGCCAAAAGCTAAACAAAATAGTACTATGTTGTTGAGTGCTAAGCCAAAACATAATTATAATGCCTCACTAATCTACAACACGCTTTGTGAGACACAAACTATTTGAGAGACAATTTGACAAAACACAAAACTTTTGTTGGAGATCTATAGGGTTATAATTCATTTGAACTTATAACCTTAGAATTGTGTTTAATTACATTTAGATTGAAACAAGTGGTAGTCAAATTTTAATTAATATTCATATAAAAAAACCAAAGCGTGACAAAGAAATTTGATGAGGATGATGTAAATGGGATATTGTTGGGAACCAACATTAAAGCATGAAACATGTTTATATTATTCAAATCCTATATATTTTTCTACTTCCAAGAAAAGAGATAAAAGAAAATACAGTAGCCTATTTTATAGAATTACAATACAAATTACAATGCTTTGATCTATCAATATTATAAAGCCTAGTGGCAAGAGTTGAAGTATGTAGACAATGATATTAGGGTCGTGTCACGCTGTCCTTATAAGGTATATATCACTATATCACTTGAGTTAATTATATTTACAAATTGTTTGTTAAAAAATTTATTAATTAAAGGATTTTTTATCTATTAAATTTATATAATTACAAACAAAAAAAATGAAAATAGTGTGGCTCATTACTTCATCTCAGAAGTTGGATAACAAAAACCTGGTAATGGTATAAAAAGTTCTTATATTTCATTTTTTTATATATATTTCTAGGAATTTTAGCATCAGAATTTCAGAAAAACCCCAAAAGAAATTTCATTTCAACTTTCTCAGACATTTAATTATTCCGAAAGACAGAAAGCCTCTCATGATTTTCTTATAAATGAAGCATCTAATCAGTATATATCATCAACTCTTAGTCGTGTGAGCAATAATATTGCAGGCCTTTGTGATATGATAACATTTCGAGCTTAATTGTGATGGGCGGTTAGCTTTTTTTAGGCAGAAAACCAATCACATATATACAAGTCATACTATAGTTTAGGTTTACGTCTGTTTTTAGTGTAAAAAAAAAGTGGATACAATAGATAAACTAACCAATAGTGGATATATATATATATATATATATATATGATAATTAAACTAGTTGATAATAAATGGATGAAGTTATAACGAATAGTGGATGAAGTTGTCCCGCCCCTCGAGCGAGCCACCTACAATTAGTGAGGAATTAATCACTACTGTCCGTGCGGTGGATACCTAAATTTACTCAAAAAAAATGGAGTGTTTGATAATTTTAGCAGTTGAACAAATTGATAAATATAAAATGTTTAATTAATTAGTGCTTAAACTTATTTTTTGGTGGAAATGCTCGAACTTATTTAATTAATATAAAATATGAGAAAATGTTTATAAATTATTATTACTATAAATTTGTGATAATTAAATTAATTATCGAGATGTTTAAAAATTAAAACTTTAAGTTTTAAATTTTAATTCTCTAATTTCGTATTAACATAAAAATATTGAGGAAATAAATATAACATGTAAATTGCTGGAGAGGAAGAAAATAAATGATAGAAGCCTTCACATTTAAAAAGTTTATCTGGGAGACATATTAAAAAAAAAGGAATGAATATGTAAATTGATGTTTTTTGACAATATGTAAATTAGTGTTGATAAGTCTGGAAAAAATTGGGTACTTTTTAAAAGTGTTACGCGTTGTTTCTCCGTGTCAAACTCTTAGGAAAAAAAAGGAATGAATATGTAAATTGATGTTTTATACAACTAAGAATAGTAAGCGAATTACCTTTTGTTAAAAACAAGAATAGTAAGCGAATTTAATAAAATAATGAGCATAAAATGACAAAAAAGTGTTACGCGTTGTTTCTCCGTGTCAAATTCTTAGGTCCTAGCCGTGGGTTCGGTCAGAGGTTTGAACAAGTGTTTAGATTCCTCTATTCTTCAAGCGATTGCGCCAAGGAGGGAACTCTGCTCATTGATTGTGGGTATCCTGACTCCTCTAGAAAGGGCCAGGTTGGGTGAGGGGGACTGCCCCAAAACTAGTGAAATTCATAAATTTGGTTTCAAAAAACGAGGTTTGGACTATACTACTGTCTAATGCATAAAAATAAAGATAAAAATGCGATAAAGAAGATAGATAAAAATAAACGTAGGGTTTTGGTTTGATTGGTGTGTCTATTCTGTAGAATTGATCTCCTATCTATATACATAGCTCCTCGTCGGCAACTACTATAGCCAACATTTGCCTACCATTGGATCAGTCTAAGATCAACGCCCTACAATACATCCAGACCCTAAAAACTAGGAAACACTCTTCCATTCTTCCACTAACACAGGTAGTGGGTCAAAATATATTCGCTCCTAATTCTAGGCGCTTCTGCACGTTTTCTCTTAGGAATTTGTGTTATATTGGATACGATTTATTAAATTGAATATATTTTTTTAGTCAAAACAAATTTTATAGAGAATTACTATTGTTTTTGACAAAATAGAGAATTGCTATTGTCTAACCTTGTCTTTTTTATAATAAACCAAAATTTTTAAGATGAGGGGATAGTGCTCCCGTCAAAAGCACCCTAAAATTGTTTCTTTTTTGTTTTTAATGCTTTACATGGTTAAAATAAAAAACATTGTTCCAAAGAGTAAAAGAAATTATAAAAAATGACAGTTTTGAAAATAATAATTATAATTATTGTCAAAAAAAAAAAAAGAAAATTATAATAATTACATTACAGTTACATCGAGAGATGAGTTCAAAAAAAAAAATACAGTTTTTTTTGGTAATATCTATTTCTCAGTTTTAATCGCACTTGTAATTTTTAATTTTTAATTAAAAAAAAAGAAGCCTCTCTCCTCCTCTTTCTTTCTTTGTTTCTCTCTGTCTCCCTCACATACACACAATTCTCTTTCCTTCCACACAGAATCAGAAACATTGCTCCCTTCCCTTCACCTCCCCCCCTGCCGAACCCCAACTTCCCCTATCCAACAACGCAACTCTTTCATTCCCGAATCTACCCCTCCAATACACTCTCTCCCAATTGGATCTAACTCCCACTGCAATCAATCCCAACCGTTTAGTTGATCGGATCGGAGTCCAAATCGAAGGTGGTTGGTTGGGGGCGTTTTCATTGAAATGGGAATGCCCAATCCCACCTTCAACCCCAACCAACGATGAGCAAACCCGTTATACTTTCTGACGAAGAAGACGACGACGAACAACAGTTTTACGAATCTCACGACCGTTTACTCTCCCTCTCTTCCTCTTGCTCTTGCTCTAACTCCAACTCTGACCAAGAACAAGAACAAGAAGAAAACCAAGAAACCAACAACAACAACAACAACAACAACACTTGCAATTACAATTTTGCCCTCAACGGTTACGATATATGGATCTCTACACCTTCTTCCGTTTCAGAACGGAGAACTCGTCTTCTTCAAACCATTGGTCTCTCTTCAGACCCTTCTCTTTCTCGTGGAAACCCTCTTCCCAACAATGCAATGTTCCGATCCAAATCAGACGGTTACACTCCTACTCGTTCCTGTTCACATAACAATAACAATTCTATTAGCATCATCAACACTTCACCTTCTTGTTCTTCTCTTTCTCTTCACTCCGCTACTTCCTCTGTAAATAACGGTATTCCCGGGAATTGCGGCGGTTCCCCTGGAAAACCACCATCCGGCAAGAATTCTTCCCGGAGAAGTCAGTCTTCTGCCGATTTCGGTGCCGGAACTTCTGCTGCGGCGGAGACAACGGAGACGGTGGTTTTAGATGAAGTGGAATGTGATGAAGTTGAGGGGAAAAACGAGAAAGCTTGTACTATTAGAGATCTCGATAACGGGAAGGAGTTTGTTGTGAAGGAAGTTAGAGAAGACGGGATTTGGAACAAGGTGAAGGAAGTTGGAACGGGGAGACAGTTGACTATGGAGGAGTTTGAGATGACTGTTGGTCATTCTCCGATCGTGCAAGAACTGATGCGCCGTCAGAATGTTGAGGAAGCAGCTAATGCTAAGGAATCTGTTGATTCCAATGGCGGTGTTGGGAATAGTAGTGGTAATGGAAATTCTAAGGGGAAGAAGAAAGGAGTGGGGTGGTTGAAGAGTATTAAGAGTGTTGCGAGTTCAATGGCTGGTCATAAGGAACGACGGAGTAGCGATGAGAGGGATACTTCCTCGGAAAAGGGAGGGAGGAGGTCGAGTTCGGCTACTGATGATAGTCAAGATGCTACATTTCATGGACTTGAGAGAGTGAGAGTGAAGCAGTATGGGAAATCTTGTAAGGAGTTAACTGCATTGTATAAGAGTCAAGAGATTCAAGCTCATAATGGATCTATTTGGACTATTAAGTTTAGTTTAGATGGAAAGTATCTTGCTAGTGCTGGCGAGGATTGTGTGATTCATGTTTGGCAGGTTGTGGAGTCTGAGAGGAAAGGGGAGTTGTTACTTATGGAGAAACAGGAGGATATTAATGTTAATATGTTGTTTCTTGTTAATGGGTCGCCTGAACCGGTGCTGTTGTCTCCTTTGGTGGATAACCTTCCGGAGAGGAAGAGAAAGGGGAGGTCGTCGATTAGTAGGAAGTCCTTGAGCTTGGATCAATTTGTGGTCCCTGAAACTGTGTTTGCTCTTGCTGAAAAACCAATTTGCTCCTTTCAAGGACACCTTCATGATGTGATGGATCTCTCCTGGTCTAAGTCTCAGGTTAGTTAAGCTTCTGTTTTTCAGATAGATAGGTGGTGGTGTTCTGGTATTCAATGTCTTGGAGTATTTTGTAAAGATTATTATTATTATTCACTCTTATATTGGCATTTTGCATCACCAGATCTTGTGATGGATGCATCCGTAGTTCCGTACACATTAAAGCTGTTATTGATTTTTCTATTAATATTGAGAATTTGCATTTACTGAACAGTTGAGTTTCACTCTCTGTATTTATAGCACAAAAATTCAGCGCTCATTATATGATTGGGTATTATGGGACTGTTTTGGAGTGGCTAAACAGGCATTAAGGGGAGATATTGGCTTCAAGTTGCATTAGGATCTATTTAATTTGTAATTTACGCAACAATTATTGTATTATTTGGGGGAGATGCTGAGATTATTTTGTTCAGTGTGTTCTGGGTATTATGTGGTGGAGGATACATATGCACGGCACAAGCTATTGCTAGTTTTGGTGACTATAATTTGTTTTGAACTATTGTAGTTTTGAGAATATATATTGTCGGAGCAAGTAGAAAAAGTTCTATCACAACGAAAAGGTTTCTGGATCCTTTTCTTCTTTCCTATTTATTCCCTATCAGATTCAAACTTGTGTTTATAAACTTTTGATTAAAAGATAGAAAGAATGTGCGCGGGTCAGTATTTAGGAAGCTTGTTTGTGACTCGGGAGTGCTAATTAGATGGTTTATTGATGTCTTTCTGATGAAAGATTGGGATTTTATCTTGTTTTAAGTCTAACTTCAGGTCAACTTATCAATATTCCTTATGTAAATTTTGTGCAGTGTTTAGTAAACTTTAGAAAATGGATGAGTACTAACTAGGTACAGTAGAGCTAATTTTAAAATTGTGTTTGTAAATTTAAAAATGTGTTCTTAGTTAGCACTTTCTAAGACGGAAGTGATCCAAAACAAATTCCTAACTAAGTTTGCCGTAATCCATCTATTTACCCCCAAAAAGAAATTTTTATTTATCTCCTCTGTACTACTAATTTGTTTGAAATTTTTAAAATGATTTGCTTAGATTGACCAAATAATGTTTGTTGTTAAACTAGTCCACACCCAATGTTTAGGCAGACAAAATTTACTTAAAACTCGTTCTACTTTATATTGTTTTGTAAGATTATATTTAACTTAAAAGGCATGATCCTATTAAAAGAAAAACAAATTGGAAGTTTTGAACTGACTCTTTTTCAGTTTGCGAAACTTCCCCCTATTGTCTACAGAGGAGGGGATGCTTACTTAAACATATTGTAGCATCCCTGTTTGAGTCATACCTTATAGATACGGTATACTAGTGGGGAGGCATCCCTGTTTTGACCCAATGAGAACCTTTGGTGGTAAGTACTAGTAAACTAAAATTTGAAGAATGAATTTTAATGATTGGTATTATAATTGATATTATTGCTAGCTCAGACAATGTCTTTGAAAAGATTGAATGGGGCAGGGGCTTACTTGTTTGTTTATTTAGAGATCTTTTTTATCAATGATTGTTGAATAATCTTAAAATTTTAAATATTTTTCATAATGCAGTGCATTGTATTCTTGAAAATATGAATACCAAAAAATAGCATCAGTGTTTTATTATCATCCTTGTAATACTTTTATTCCCTATTTTTCACAGCACTTGCTCTCAGCTTCAATGGACAAAACAGTGCGGCTTTGGCATTTGTCTAGCAAGTCTTGTTTGAAAATATTTTCCCACAGTGACTTTGGTGAGTAAATGTAATTATTACATCCTTCAGTACTCTAATCTTACCTTTGCTATCCCTTAAACTGAGTTGAAGTCATATTTGCCACTCTGATTAGCGCATATATATTGACTAAATGGAAGAGCACCCATAAACTTTTGCGTGATTTTATCAAAGTTTCTTCTGCCATCTTTGAGGATTGAGTAACCACGTTATGCACAAGGCACAGTTTTATCAAATTATTTGTCTACACTGCATAAGGGACTAATTATACGAGATTTCTTTAAATCCAATAGGGTGGTTAAATTTAGCAATCAAAGCAATTCTATTCCAAGGCTCACCCTTTTTGTTCTCTGCTAATTGTACTTTTCGCTTCAATCTGCTTTCTGTCTGGCACAGTAACTTGCATCCAGTTTAATCCTGTTGATGATAGATACTTCATTAGCGGATCTTTGGATGCTAAGGTTCGCATATGGAGCATTCCTGATCGACAGGTTGTTGATTGGATAGATCTTCATGAGATGGTCACTGCTGCTTGTTATACACCTGATGGTCAGGTTGGTTCAAGGCTAATCCGCAATTACATTTGAGTACTCAAACAGACAATTTTTAAGTTACAACTCAGTTATGTTTTCCATGCAGGGTGCGCTAGTTGGCTCATACAAGGGTAGCTGTCATTTATATAATACATCTGGTACTGTTTGTGGCTTTTTTTTTAATTATTTTAACTGTCTATTCATCTCTATTCTATTCTGATGATTGTGTAGCCACTGATTATCGTGTTTTTCTATAACACAGAAAATAAGTTGCAACAGAAAAGTCAGATCAATCTGCAGAACAAGAAAAAGAGATCACATCACAAGAAAATAACTGGTTTCCAGGTACTTCAATAATTTACTGGCTTACTGCTGTACCATGATTGATAGGCTCCTTCTTTCTTTTGGTATATCCATCCATAATGTCGAAGGGGGGAAAACTCAAACAAAAGGAGGGTGTACAACTATAGTGGATTTACTTTGACTAAGTTACAATGCTTATGCTTGTCTTTGTAACCGAATTTTATGAACAGTTTGCCCCTGGAAGTTCATCTGAAGTACTCATCACATCTACTGATTCACGAATTCGGGTTGTTGATGGTGTTGATCTGGTTCATAAGTTTAAAGGTGTGTAAAATTGGTTATATATCAAATGAAATTTATTTAGAAGATAATATAACAAGTGAATAAAATAAACACCATTAGGTAAACTGTTTTCATCTGCAAAATAATGTGCTCAATTCTATGGTTAAAAGCTTTTACAACTGTTTTTCATGTTCTGTTTGGAGGGAGTGGGGATGCTTTACTAAGGTTGAAAGATATATTGGAAATTTATTTCAACCAATATAAAAAATCGTGGTCTTGCATTCTTGCTTCCTCTGCAAATTTGCACAAATGGAAACAGGTCTTCAGTATATATTTATTTTCTTGCTGATCAAACTGTTGCAAATTTTGTGTAGGCTTTCGAAATGCAACTAGCCAAATTTCAGCCTCCCTCACAGCAAATGGTAAATATATTATTGCAGCAAGTGAGGATTCCCATGTATACATCTGGAAAAATGAAGCCGATCGCTGGCCGAACAGAAGTAAAGGTGTCACTGTCACCCGCTCCTATGAACATTTTCACTGTAAAGATGTGTCCATGGCCATTCCCTGGCCTGGCATGGGTGATGATGCATGGGACATGCACGATACATTTTCTAGGGAACAACCCGAGCTCGATAACAACGCTGATGAAGTTGCATCAGCAAATCATCCTCCTACCCCTGTAGAGGAAAACTTTGGCGCCGATGGTTCACGCCCAGCTTCAGGTTACAATAGTCCACATCATGCAACAATTGCAAGTGCGACAAACAATTACTTTTTTGATAGAATTTCAGCAACATGGCCAGAGGAAAAACTTCTTCTGGCTACAAGAAATCAAAGCCCTCGTCTCAGTATGGATTTCTCAAATGGGGTAAGTCAAAAAATGTCAGCCTGGGGTATGGTGATTGTAACAGCAGGCCTTCGTGGTGAAATTAGAACTTTCCAAAATTTTGGATTACCGTTAAGAATATAAGAGGTGATAGTATATGCACATATGGTTTATATGCATGGCAGAAAATGAGTTGAATATCAGCTCAAGAAGGCAGTTGACTTCACTTTCTCCATTAGTTGGCGAAAACCTGTACAGAAAAGTCGGTGAGATTTGTAATATTAGCGGGTTTCATTTCTTTCCTTGTTCTTGTGCTTATTGGATGAAAATAGGTTGCCATTCCATTCAGCACTTTAGGAGTAAAAGGAGGGGAACATTGTCAAACAAAAAACCAAAAATGAAAAAAAAGGGTACACCAGGAATTTAGAAACCGATGGATGTAATCGGGAAATGTAGAGTAACGCGAGCATGGGAAAAAGCTTATTGAAATTAGAAATGATGATTCTTTTACACTTATTGCCTTGAGTTTTGTTATGCAGTTCGAAATCTTGTCCGTGTCAATCAGTTCCATAAGATAACATTGTGTAAGTGTTAGCTTCACTAGGGCCATTGGTGTTCAGTTTAGAAATTTACCTACAACAGCATGATATAAAAGAAATCGGAAGAAATCCGGCTTATGCTTTTGTTTGTTTTTTGGTATTAATTAATGACACTTTTTGAGATAAGAAGTCTTAGTTAACATCGCTTCTGAATATTTCTTTTTAAACAACTTTTGATCTTGTGACATGCAAAACTAGTATAATTACAGAAAGTTAACGTGTAATCAGGAAGTGTAGCAATAGATACACTGATCTTATCTGCACAGTGCTCTACAATCCACGCCTAGACTAAGGTAAGATCATCCAATGTTCAACTAATCCTCCAAAAACAATAATAGTCCTTCCCAAGGCCTATCTAAAGGGGATATTAACTAATGTAAGATTACCTATAACACATCTTAATCATCAACTTTCTGCAGAACCTATGACAACACTCAACTTACCGAAGGGCATTGTATTCGGCTGCCAATTCCATTGAATTGCCCTGCCATACATACATAACAACAACCAGATCATGTAACAATAGGTTCCAGCTTGGTAGCGACATATATAATCAATGGAAACACAAATTGGACATCGATTATCACATGTACACAACTTGATCAACAATCTCACATCATATTTCATTTAATTCCCGACTCCTTGCTCCTACACGGGTCTCAAGTCATCAAATCAAAAGAAAGAACTATATTCACTGCTCTTACAATGGCGTAAAACAATTAAAGTGTCGTGCAAGACATGGGAGTTATGGGATACCCCAACCATGCCTATTATGTGCCTATCTACCCAATTCATGCATGATCATCCTCCCTTTCCTTACCTGGAGCAAAAAGGCTGCAATCCCCACAAAGTTCCAAAAACAGTGTTCAGACTAACATTCCCCCTTTCCTTAACTAATTAACCACTAAGATTTATCTATCCAAAAAAAAATGTCCCAGTTCTCCAAATGGGGACAAATTCTAATTAAAAATTGGCTAAGAACGATAAAAAAAATGGTATATTGATCTTGAATAGATGAAGTGAGAATCAATTAAAAAATAAAGTGGCCTACCACGAAATTCCCCTCTTAGAACATATATAATGAATTTGAGATGGTAACGTAGAGGATTGCTTTCTCGTTATGGTGTTTCAAATAGTCTATGATCTTGACAAAAATTGAGAGATAAATCTAAAACGACGATGATCCTCCTTAGGGATCTTGAGCATAATTAGGTAGGGCTTAGAATGACTTAGGAGGGTTTAAAATAAGTGTTTAAGCTTAGGGTTAAGCATCTTAGTCATTCTAAACCGTTTAGGGTCAAGTTGGGTCAAGATCATAGAGTCCTAAGAAAAAAAAGGGTCAAGTTGGGTCACTTGGGTGAGACCCAATGGGTCAAATTGCGTAGCTGCACCTGCATTAACACAACAGGCACCATAGGCTTGGTGGGTCCCATTTAGACGCCTTGTGCCCCTAAAAGTGATTTGGGTTCCGTTTTCTCATTCTAATTGCTTAGTTGAGGTCTGAGGCATTCTAACTAGTATCCTATACTTTAATTAACAGAATGCTAAGGGGGAATGGATCCGGATTCTCTAAAGTCGGGAAACCCTCCTGTCCTCCTTTCACTTTAATATAAACCTTTGGATATATCTAACCTATCTGAGTTGATCATGTCTCTTTGTCAAATATTCCCGAACCCGTCATCCAATCTCTCACATGAGTATTTCATATCATTCGAGTTATATTTGTTGAGAAGTGGTAACGTGGCCACAGATATATTTTGCAGACACCTATATTAAATTGGATGTTTTCTTTTTTGGGCTGGGTAACGTGGAAGATGTGGGGTTTGTAGTGTGTAATGTCACACGCTCTACTTACTGCAAGTACGCGTGAAATTAGCTTCGCGCCAAATAGTGAAAAGTTGGCAGTTAGCATCAGATAAGCACAGAGAAACGTGGCTACCTCAGACAGGTTAGATATATCCAAAGGTTTATAGTAAAGTGACAGGAGGACATGAGGGTTTTCTGACTTTAGAGAATCCGGGTCCAAGGGGGGAATAGTTGGCTATGTTGGTATTTCATAGTTGCCTGCTTTGGTATTTTCCAATTGCTTGTGGGGTTTGTAGTGTGTAATGTCACATGCTCTACTTGCTGCAAGTACGCGTGAAATTAGCTTCGCGCCAAATACTGAAAAGTCGGCAGTTAGCATCAAATAAGCACGGAGAAACGTGGCTACCTCATACAGGTTAGATATATCTAAAGGTTTATATTAAAGTGACAGGAGGACAGGAGGGTTTTCTGACTTTAGAGAATCTGGGTCCAAGGGGGAATAAATAGTTGGCTGTGTTGGTATTTCATAGTTGCCTGCTTTGGTATTTTCCATTTGCTTAGGTTGGTATGTCATTTGAAGATAGAATTTGTAAAAATTCAGTTTCTATCTATAACCGTTAAGAATTAGCCGAAAGATTTATACGCAAATCATGTATTGGAATTTGGAATAAGCTATTTTTCATACAAATTAGAGTTTGCAAATTTACAATACTAATCCAACTCAAATATGGACCACCATCCCTACAGTAATTTTCAAAAGCAAATATATTTTTGTAATGAAAAGTTTAAAAAATCCTTCTTGATAGTACAAATGCAGTGACCGCATGAGTGTTTAAATGCAGGGGATCTGATTCCCTCAAATATGGGCACTTGGGCCATTGCAATTAAAAACTAAATGGTCCAATCATGTAAAACTTTAAGGAAATTTCACCCCCACCCCACTTTACCTTCCCCCACACCCCAACCTAATTTATTCATATGAAATACCAAAACTACCCTTACCCTCTTTCCTAACCCACACACTCCCTCTTCCCAAAAACACACTCAAACACCCCACCCACAAATCAGGATCCCCTCCTATCACTCGTCTCTATTTTTCTTTTCCTGCATTTTTAAAAAAAAAATTAAAACAAAATAATTTAAGGGTTGAGATTGAATATTATAGTGATTCATTGGAGGACATTGTTTTAATTGCAATGACAGGACGAAATTTTGACAGGAGAGGATCCTAATCCCCCCACCCACCCCCCACAACTAGAAACAGTGTGACACCCTCGCACCATTGTGACACTATTATTGCGATAGTCCTCCCATAGTAACTCTCTACTTTCTCTCCACCAGCAGTCCACTGTGAGTCCACCACAACATTAAATAATAGGTGTTTTTTTTGGAAACTTAGTTTTCGAAATACCTATTTGCGTCGCATTATTTCTAGAGTTTCAATGCACTTCCAATATATAGGTCAAAAAATTAAGTTTCTGAAAGTGTATTTCACTTACACATCTAGAAACTCAATTAATTGAATTGCATTTTTCAAAAGTGTAACTCATTTATACATCCGAAAATCCAGTCGTGGAAGACTTTGAAAATGTACTTGCATTAATTGAGTTTATAGATGTATAATCGAATTACACTACTAGAAACTTGATTTTTGAACGTGGAACCTAAAGAAAAATAATGCAACTCAATCGTATTATCTGGGTTGTAGCGGTGGACGGTGCATGGTGGTGTGGTGGTTGGGGGTGGAAGGGTCACAACTTTTGGTTTGTGGGGGTGGAGTATGCGGGTTAGAAAAGGATACAGATAAGAGTATTTTGGGTATTTTAATTGAATAAATGAGGTTGGGGTAGGCATGGCAACGGGGAGGGTTTCTTTTGTCTCGTCTCCGCCCCCATCTCTAGCGGTGTCAGGTTTTGCCCGTCCCAACCCCACGAGTCCCCGATTCGACCACTATTTATAGAAAATTATGTCTATAAAAATTAGGCTTAATTACAGTTTTGGTCCCCCTATTTTCACTAACTCACGATTTTAGTCCCTTAAGAATTTTTTTCACGAATTTAGTCCCCCTATTTTCACCAACTCACGATTTTAGTTCCCCAAGAATTTTTTTCACGAATTTACTTCCCCTCTTTTCCAAATTTGTAAAATCAAAGTCCCCCTCTAATTTGGTCAAAATTGATGCTGAGTTGTCCGTCACTTATCCTACGTGGCTGACATGCCGACTTGCATTGTTGGAATTTAAACATAAAAATTACTATTATTATTACGAAAATTGTTTTTTAATTATTATATTTAATAAATAAAAATTTCATCTTCTTCATTCGATACTTCATCTCCCTTCGCGAACCCTAATCCCAAACCCAGCATCGTTTCTTCAAAAGTAAACCAACTGAAATTTGTGAACAGTAGGTATAATCATGAGTAGATATCTCAGTTTCTTAAGCACGTTGTCGTGGATTTGGTCCTGTCATGTGTATGAAAATTTCTTTTTGAAAGATTCAAAACTCACTTCGATAATCAAGTATATCTAATGAAGAAAATTTGAACTCCAAATTCACAAGAATATTGTTCTTTATTAACTTTTTTTTATAGAACTTTATCAACTTTTATAAACACAAAACTATTATTTTTTTTGGACAAAAACACAAAACTATTCTTAAAAACTATAATCAAACATTCTTAGAGGCAATACTGATGTTTATATGCTTTGCTTTTGAAGGAACGATGTTGGGTTTGGGTTCACGTAGGGAGAGGAAATGTCGAATGAAGAAGATGACATTTTTATTTATTAAATATAATAATTAAAAAACAATTTTTGTAATAATGTTATTTTTTATATTTAAATTCCAACAAGGCAAGCCAGTGTGTCAGCCACGTAGGATAACTGACTGACAACTCAGCGTCAATTTTGACCAAATTAGAGGGGGACTTTGATTTTACAAATTGGGAAAATAGGTGGACTAAAATCGCGAAAAAATTTTTTGGGGACTAAAATCGTGAGTTGATGAAAATAGGGGGACCAAAACTGTAATTAAGCCTAAAAATTAATAGAATAAAATCATAATTGTTATTCAATAATAAAATAAAGTTAAAAGTATTAAAATATATTTTTCTATTGAAAAGACATCAAAATTTAAAAAAATTAAAATATATGAATGATTATATATGTATAAAATAAAAAACCAATAATTAATGTTTAGTCAAGTGATTTCGGGACGGATGGAGGGTTTTTCCTGTCAAACTCAGTTCGGTACCTGCAGGTTGGATTTCGTTGCAATCCCTAGTTGTGGTGTAGGGGGAGGTAAAGTGGGGTGGGGGAGAAATTTCCAAATTTCAATGGCCCATTATAACAAACTTGGCCCAATATTAGCCCAAGCCACCACAATCCAACAAAGATGTTCTAATAGTAGGCCTAATCGGGTAGTGGGCTAGGACTATTTGCTGAGGCCCTTTGTAACATCTTCATTGCAAGTTGCAAAAAGACATGGAGTATTCCAAACTTTCTAGTATATTCTTCTCATAAGAAATTAACAATCTCCCATGCCCCAATCCAGACACGTGTCAGAAAAAACTTGAATTTACTTTCTATCCCAAAGTATCTATCTCCATTCCCCCAATCCCTTTCAGCACTAATATTCACAGCCCATTCATTCCCCCAATCCCTTTCTATTGGTAAATTTTAAAATATCTTTTCTTATGTGTGAAATCTAAAACTCAACACCCCATTGGTTGGTCTTAAAGGACGTGGCAATTGCACATACTGCTAATTATCTTATCCATTCATATCATGACAAATACCTTCACTTTATATATTCATTTTCAAATACACTCCTTTGAGTAGAATAGAACTACTAATTTCTGAGTCTTACATTGTAGAAACTAAAAACTCACTTCATTAATGGCTCTCCAAGCTGCTTCTTTGGTTCCTGCTTCTTTCTCTATTCCTAAAGAGGTTTGCTTCAATTCCCTTTCTTTTTGTTTTTCTTCTTTGGTTTTCCAAATAGATAATTGAAATGTTTTGTGTATTTGCAGGGAAAATCTAGTGTGTCTCTCAAGGATACCACCCTTTTTGGTCTTTCATTCTCAGAATCTTTCAAAGCTGAGTTCGCCTCTTCTGCATTGAGGTGCAAGGTAATTGCAACAAAACCTTCTCTATCTTCTCTTCAATTCACCTTTTACTTATTTCCACTTAATGTTTCTCATATAAAATGTTGCTATTTGGTCCAAAGTATACTTATTCTAATTCTCTTCTTTTGGACCACTAGGATTAATTTATTAATTAATTAAGAATCCATTAGCCTCTTGCATGTGATTGAATTTGTTGAAAATAGGTAATTAATATTTATTCTTTAATCAATTTTAGACTTGAGAGTTTAACAACAAAATACAAAGTACTATGTAATACTCCCTCTGATCCCGTATATTATAGAAAAATGCAGTTTTAGGTTTACCGAATAATAGTGTATTTAGTCTATAATAACTCTTAGTTTTTTGGGGGCATTGTCTAATTTTTGAGTCCCTTATCAGAGGCAATTGAGACAAGTTGTGAGGGCGGAGACAGCAGCTACAGCAACTCCAGCAGTTAACAAATCTTCACAAGAAGGAAAGAAAACTTTAAGGAAAGGCAGTGTTGTGATAACTGGTGCTTCCTCTGGATTAGGACTTGCTACTGCTAAGGCATTAGCTGAGACAGGAAAATGGCATGTAATAATGGCTTGCAGGGATTTCCTCAAAGCTGCTATAGCTGCAAAATCTGCTGGCATGGCTAAGGAAAACTACACTATCATGCATTTAGACCTTTCGTCTCTCGATAGTGTGCGCCAATTTGTCGATAACTTCAGGCGATCCGAAATGCCATTAGATGTTCTTGTTTGTAATGCTGCTGTTTACTTGCCAACTGCTAAGGAACCTAGATTCACTGCTGATGGGTTTGAAATCAGTGTTGGCACAAACCATCTCGGACATTTTCTCCTTTCTCGCCTCTTGCTTGAGGACTTGAACAAATCCGACTACCCTTCAAAGCGCATGATCATCGTTGGCTCAATCACAGGTATAGTTCATTAGTTTGTTCCAATGTTTTGAAAACCAAACAAGTGAGACCTCTGGGTCATGGTTCAACCACTTTAAACTTCTCAAACCTGGATGAAACCGCAGTCAAAATGTTCAGATAACTGAACCGAAGACAGGTTATGGTTTAATTGGTTGAACTATTTGGTTGGTTCGGTTTTCAAAACATTGGTTTGTTCATCTGGGTTTTAAATACGGTCCGCAATTAAGATGTAGATCGTGACATCAAAGTTTTTGATGTTTCTGCAACCGCAATGTAATTGCATCAAACGTATTTGACTGTGATTCTTCACGTTAACAATACTTGCAACGCTACTGAGATTTGAAACCTTGATGTTCAGTAATCACCTATTATTTGGTTGCATTTTTATACTGATTGTGTAAATGATTAAACAGGTAACACAAACACATTGGCTGGAAATGTACCTCCAAAGGCTAACCTAGGTGATTTGAGGGGACTTGCTGGTGGGTTGAATGGGCTTAACAGTTCATCTATGATAGATGGAGGAGATTTTGATGGTGCTAAGGCATACAAGGACAGCAAAGTGTGTAATATGCTCACAATGCAAGAGTACCACAGAAGATACCATGAGGAAACTGGAGTCACATTTGCTTCCCTTTACCCAGGTTGCATTGCCACAACAGGCTTGTTTAGAGAACACATTCCTTTGTTCAGAACTTTATTTCCTCCATTCCAAAAGTACATTACCAAAGGCTATGTCTCAGAAGATGAAGCAGGAAAAAGACTTGCTCAGGTAAAATAGCTTATAGTAATAATAACACTCAATGAAGGTTATGGTGAAAAGTATATGAGTTTATTAAATATCCTTCATTTTTCATGTAGGTTGTAAGTGATCCAAGCCTAACAAAATCTGGTGTTTACTGGAGCTGGAATAAAGCTTCTGCTTCATTTGAAAACCAGTTATCTCAAGAGGCTAGTGATGTAGAGAAGGCTCGCAAGGTGTGGGAGATTAGTGAGAAACTTGTTGGTTTGGCTTAAAGTGGGAGCCTTCAGGATGTTGAATTATAGGTTCTGCAATGGAGGAAAATGAAGTCATAGGAGAGTGAAAATCCTATCATGTTGTTTTTTCTAGCTAGGAACTTTTTTGTCTTTGATGTAGGAGTCGATGATTCAATAAAATCATTCAACAATGTGACAAGAAGTGCTTATAAACTTTCTGAATTATTACTGTGCATAGTGACTACAGCTTGAGGTGTGCTGTTATTTTGGATCCTACCTCTTTGGTCCGCATCTGAAAACCTCGTGAACTTATCCATTAATTGTGTCAGCATCGGAAAATCTAGTCAACTTATCCATTATTTGTCATTCAAGTTAACTCCAAAGTTATTCTTTTACTAAGATCTTCCTCAAATTAAAGTAACCGTGGGGGCCTAATACATAGAAGAAAAAGGCTTAATTATGCTTTTCATGTCCTCTAAATAGAGATTTTTAGTTTTCGCCCTTGAAAGAATACATTTTCGATTTTCTCGTAAACTTACCCCCACCAAAACTTTTTTTTTTGTTTTTAATCTTTGTAATAAATATTTATTTTTGGAATTAGTCCTCGTTTAGTCCATATTTCAGAGACAAATGAAAAATGGTCTTTAGTTTCAGAGATTAGAATCGAACATAAACAACATTACAGAGGTTAGAATCATTCAGATCCTTTTCAACAGTTGCATCACCCTATCATGGACACATCGCTATGACTTATTTCTAGAAAGGAGCTTCTAGTCTAAACAATTCCAGCCAAATGCATACAAGAGACATTGGCGTGTAAAGCATAAATTAAAAAAGAAGTATACTTTATATAAGAAATATCATGGAACCATCACAGTTACTCCTTGAGCATCTCATATAGCACTTAAGAGTCATTGCAGTATTTTTTTCTCATATTTACAAAATTTGACAGAATATATCATATCCTAGCCATCCCCAAAAATTGCAGTTTTAGGGGCAGGAATATGCATCTCTATCTCTATTAATATACATATCTTGCTTCATCTATGAAGTAATGAAGGGACTCAAAGTTCATAACCTGGGAACCTTGCCCCTTGTGGCTCAATCATGTCTAGAAAAGTAAATGTCATTCCTCCAAAACCTTCAAATAAGGAATAAGGGCGATCACCTCCATGCATCTTTCCTTCTGAGATCAATTTTTGAGCTCTATCAAGTAGAAAGCAAGCAAATCCTTTTAGCCTTGTACAAGTAGTCATTGTTTCCTGTCAATCTATAGAGAGAAAGAAAGACATAGGTGTTCCCACTGATGCCATGACAAATTCCAACTCGCTTAAGCAAACCCCTCTTCCATACTACTTCTCCGGCATCTTCAGCTGCTCGTAAAAACTCCTTATCCCCAAAAACCTAATGATAATGGTAAAAGAAACCAAATCATTAATATATCAGTTCCTTTACATCTTATAGACTCCACATACAGTTAAAATTTGAATGTGGTAACTAAGGAAAAGATTACCTCAGCTGCTTTTACAAGCGTAAGAGTGACTCCGGGAGCACCGTGACACCAATGCACAAGACGGTCAGATTCATTTCCTTCACTGGAGGGATAATTGCCACTCAGGGAAACGACTCATAATCATGTACCGTAGTGTACCCTTGACATCTTCCACCTCATCTTCCTTGAGTTCCATGTCCATCAAAACATTCATAATTCCGGCAAGTCCATGGGCAGCACCCCAGTATTTCTTCCCGTGCCATTCATACATCAAAGGACACCTTCCCTTGTGACCCATTTGTCTACCAGCTGCAATAACTTCATCCACAACTGATCTCTGCAAAGTTAAGAACCCATTTTCTTTGCAAATTAACACAAATTTGTGAATTTGCAGAGGAAGAATGCCACGATAAAGCAAATTCGTCTTACCACGTAGGTAGTAGGTATTGTGTCTTTACCAATATGCTTGTTTAAGAATGAACAAGCCCATAAGTAACCTGCTCTGCCATACAATAGCTCATAAGGTAAATCACGGGGTAGCTCGATCTGTTCCCAAAGCAATTACACCAATATGAAAAACAGTTAAACAACTAAATTTCATGTACAAAGTGGAAGTAGCACAAGAATCAGGATTCAAAAAATAAATAGAACAAAATACCTCTTTGAATTGTCTTAGGTAATAGTCAAGTAGTCTCCCATCACCTGCATGCTTAGCTATGACAGCACCAAGAGCACAAACACCAGCATGCCCACAAATGAATGTCACACGGCTGCAACTAATACATTATTAAATACAATTTCAGCATCCCATTTTAGGCTAAAGCTGTAATTATATAAAGATAAATACTAGTATCACATTCTCTGTGGTACTCTTTTAAACACACTCCCTTAATTTAGTTGAAATTAGAAGGGACCCTGCATGATTTAGTAGAACTTCTTTGAAATTTAACTAATAAGAGTGTTTATCGGGAAATGAGTGTTAAAGAGTGTGTTGCAAGCCGTGTGTCGCTAGCACTCTCTAATACCCACTTTCCAACAAAAACTCTATTATTGGTTAAATTTCAAATGAGTTTAAGTAAATCATGTGAGTCTCATGTAAATTTGGTGGAATCCATATGAAATTCAACAAAATTAAGAGAGTGTTTTCAAAAGTGTGACGGCGAGTGACACTGGCATTTTCTTATTTAATTTAGGTTTTTCCAAAGACTAGTTTAAAACAATAATTCAAGGGATTCCCTGACTTAACCCCAAGAATAAACAAGTGCATTTCTCAAGTGTACAACGAGACAACAAAGTCTAATATTCAAGCAACTCAATTTTCACCATGCTTTAACCCAACTACTCACAACAAGCTATCTTGAACAACTAAAAACCTCTGCTTGGGCATGTTTAAACTAATGTATTACAATGGCTAAGTCTTTTCTGATACATGAATGAGAGAATACCTGGACTTCGCTGAAGTAGAATCACAAGCTTGAACAATTTCTGAGCACAAGTTAAGATCATCCGCATTCTTGGTTACTTGGTAGGCCCTGAAAACCAGGTATGCTGTTCCAAGAGCTCCCGTGTAAAGTGTAAAGTCCTTCACACGATTCCCACTAGAACCCCATGTCTCTCTCACCACCTGAAGAAGAATAATTAGAAAAGACAGCACAAACACTTACTGAGAAAATTCACACCTACCCATTACTGCACCGACCTAAAAGTTACTAACTCGAGCCTACCCAAAATCAAAGGAACACACAAATCTAAAGAATAATAGGAACCCTAAAAAGGAAATTTAAAAGGATTATTATTTGTGAAAGTGGAAATGAAGTTTGATAGTACCGATTGTTTAAAGTGAAGCGCTGCAGCTTGGAACTTTGTGGAAAGAGTTTGGTAAGGTAGAGAAAGGAGTGTGGTGAGAGAGTCTTTGGAGGGAATAGGTTCTTCAAGTGGGGTTTCTGCCACGAAGTGTGGCATCTCATTCGGAAAGAAGCGATCGGCCATCTCCGGCTAGAGGCAGAAAAGAAAACAAGATTGTAGAAAGTTCGTTAGTGTAGTGTACAGCTTAGTGAGGATTCTATATCAACTTCCATGCGTATCGCAATCCTATCGTTATTAGTGCTATTTCCAAAGATTATCGAGTGTAGTTCTTCATGGTAGTTTTGATTCACGTTTCCTAAGTTTTTGAGCGGAAATATGCTCTATTTTTGTTCTATCGGGAGTGTTAGAAGAATTAGGTCATTTTCTTCTCCCACTCAACCATGATCTCACGGTAAGCCCCTATTTTGTAGTTGGAAGTTGCACAGAGCTCTATAAATACCACTTCTACTATCTGTTTTGGTCACCGAACCTACTTCTCTATTCAAAAAAATTACACCATCGAGTTTTGAGTGAGTGAGGGTTTGGAAAGAAGAATAGAGTTCTTTCGTGTGTGTGACGTGCGAATCCGAGGTACTCTCTGTTGAGTGTGAAGTACGAATCTGGCTGGAGGTTAATGCTGTTTTAATGCTTCCACTATAGCGATTTAAATGTGTTGTTTGTTGTATCATGTTTAAATTAAAATATCTTACATTTGGTATCAGAGCCATTGTTACCTCTTCCTTGCATTCACGTTTCAGAAATTTCAATTTAGGGTAATTTAGTTTGCACCCTTTTAATGCAACTTTAAATAAGAAACGAGTAGCAAATAGTTCGTGCAATTTTTCAGGGTAATTATTTGTTGATTTCGATTTTGAAATGGGTCTGAAAAGATCGGGTTGCGTTTTCCAAATTGTGGATTGTAATCGGGCTAAACTGACCCGACTGAAGGTAGAAGACGATCTTTTATTAGCGTTATAACAACTAATACGTAAGCTAGACGTTGTCTTTTTCACCGTATATAACAAGTCAGCGCTGCTATAAAAAAAAAAAAACAAGTCAGCGTAGCGGTTTTTCCTATCTTGTATGAGTGTGTGGTCGCGTGTTCGGAACTCTGACTTTTATTTTAATTTAAGTTTTGTTTTTTTAAAATAAAAGGACAAGGTAGGAGTTAAAGTCATTAACTTGTTTATGGCGTTGGCATAACTCGAACCCAGGGCAAACTATAGGATAGAAATCCGTGCTTTACCATTTAGCTACAGCTTTAGTTTAGTAGGTTCCAGTGTTGCGCACACACACACACACACACACACACACATATATATATATATATATTCAGTGCGGATGTGCAGACTTATTAAGTTATATTAATGTGCTCATTTATTTATTTATTTATTTCAGTAACAATATTGTATGTTTACTTGAGTATTTATTTAAACATGCAATGTTATATAGATTGTTTATGCACATTAAAATCTAGGGAGCTTTTATTCATTTGATTTGCATTATTTGGAAGACCATGCAATTATTTAGCTTCTTATAGAGTACGACAATGTTTAGTGATCAATATAATTTTAGTTAATTAAGGAATAGCCACAGCATCTTTGATTGATTAGGATTATATATTAATTTTAAGATCACGTTAAAAACATTAGTTGTAAATTATCATGCGTAATATAATAGAATCTACCACACGAATGTTGTTATATTTGTATGGTTAATTAGGATAAAATATCAGATTGTATTTCTTAATCTACCCACATGAATTAAGAATTGGAACATGATTTGATAGTTTTATCATTAAGTTATATGATGAGTCTAATTGAGTAAGACTTTAGCCCACAGGCAAGTGTTATGTCACTAGATTCACAAATTAAGACATGTTTGCATTGGTAAAACATGAAATTTATTTTTGTCTCAATTATGAATAATGAGCATGTATATTTGAATTTTGCAGTTATTAATCCTGCGAATTTCTCTGATATTAAGTGTGACATTCCCGAACTAGGTGGTGACAACTATAAGGTTTGGAAGGAGAGAATTCTTTTTCATTTGGGCTGGATGGACATTGACTATGCTATTAGGAAAGATGAGCCAGCGGGTATTACTGAAACCAGCACTCTAGATGCCGTTGATCTTTATGAGAAGTGGGAGAGATCTAACCGTCTCTCCATGATGCTCATAAAGACCAAGATATTTGCTGGTATCTGTGCCTCTATCGATCAGCATACCAATGTCAAGGAGCTTCTGAAGGCTATTGATGAGCAATTTGCTACATCTGACAAAGCCCTTGCCAACACTCTGATCATTAAGTTCTCCACTACAAAGCTCACAGGGGTGAAAGGCGCGCGTGATCACATTATGTGCATGCGGGATATAGCGGCTCAGCTGAAAACCTTGGAGGTGACCATGTCTGATTCTTTCCTAGTTCACTACATTTTGTGCACTCTGCCTCATCAATATGGCCCTTTCAAAATCTCTTACAACACACATAAGGATAAGTGGTCAATCAATGAATTGTTGACCATGTGTGTTCAGGAAGAGGAAAGATTGTTGATGGAGGAGGGCGAAAAAGTGAACTTGACCTTTCATGGAAAGAAGAAGAAGGAAACTACAAAGAACAAAGGCAACATTCCTCCCGAGCAAGTCATAAAGAAAGAGTCAAAGTGCTTTTTCTTTAAGAAGAAATGGCACATAAAGAAAGACTGCTTGAAGTTTAAGAACTGGCTTGACAGGAAAGGTATTCCATCTGCTTTTGTTTGTCATGCATATAATATGGTTAATGTTAATCATAACACATGGTGGATTGACTCTGGTTCTACAATCCATGTTTCTAATGCCTTTGTAGGGTATGCAAAACCTAAGGAAACCAGTGGGAAGTGAACAATACATCTATTCAGGAAGTCAGATGCGTTCACGTGTAGAAGCCATTGGGACATGCAGTTTGACTTTGAGTAGCGGTTTTACTTTGATTCTAGAAAAGACTTTTTATGTTCCTAGTTTTTCTAAGAATTTGATTTCTGTTTCAAGACTGGCGCCTTTGGGTTTTTCATTCA